>CM059284.1:2738619-2748619 GCA_030347295.1 Setipinna tenuifilis | reverse complement strand
GTGTTTTGATGCGCGCACATGTGTTTGCTAAACTCTGTGAAGCGTGGCCAATTAAGAGCTACTGTGTGGGGAGCCATCTGCTTCCTGCTTAATTAAATCACTTAAAATGAGCATCAAGTCATTCAGAGCCCTGGGCCACGTCTGAGTGATGGCGCTCATTGATGGGCTGTGTGTGGCAGAGACTGAGACATCATAAGACATGGTTATGATGCTAATCTTTAGCGTTTAAGACTGGACGACATGAAGGGATGATGACATCGTTATGGTGTCAATCTCCAGTGTGTTAGACTGGACAACATAATAACATTGGGTAACACTTTATAATACTGACTCCTTGTTAAGCATTAGTTATGCATTTCACTGTAAAAAATGTCCGTTGAAATAACAGAGTAACACCGTAAAATCTCAACATTAAAAGACCGTAAAGGGTATTACAGCTCAACATTGTTTTCTTTACATCGTAATTCCGTAAAACCTTAAACAAAATGTTACTGTAAATTTAACATGAAAATGTTGTTTTTAAAACACAATGTTGTTGTTAAAATTACTTATTTATGTTATTGTGACATAGAAATACTGTATTCCAAAAACAGTATAATGCATATTAAATAACAGTAAAATTTTGTTCAAATTACAACTAAATTCTGCAGACTTCAAACATGGATTCCCGAAATATTACAAGGAAGACTGGAAGAATTTTACCCCTTTTGATTCTGAAAGCATAGTCTAAACAAATCAGTTTTGTTTTTGTTTTTTTTTCCAAGTTGGGAGACAAAGACAGAAGTCTTTTTAGGTCTGTGATAACCCAGCACGTCTACTGAGCTAAATCCATAGACTGTAGGCTAAATCCAGTCAAACCTTGTGAAGAGAATCACCACAGAGAAATGTTAAGGCCACTGCTGCTCTGTACATATTGGGAACTCGTGGATTTATACACCAGTCCAGCGACAATCATAAGGTAAGTAAACAATACTAATTGTGTTGAATACTGCACGGTAATTTATTTGTATAGACTTGTATAGCCTGCTTGTTATCGGATGATCAGACATGTAGATTCTTAGCCTGGGTGCGCCCATACTTCCTGTAGTAGATTCTAGGCCTACCGTTTAGACCATGGTTTAGACCGACCCGTGTTCTCTGGATATCAGACGCTGTCCTGGCGTACGTGATGCTGTGACGTTATACGCAACGCCTCGCGCAACTTCTTGCCATGCTTCTTGCAATGTAGCTGTGGGTTTATTCTCAGCTGCACCGTCAGTCAGTGAAAGCATCTCGTCGTCTCGTCTCACCAGAGTTAAGCGTCCAGTCCATGTTTAAAGTTACAAGGTAATGTACTCTTTCTTTGGAGCATACTCAACCTTCAGGTTAAGTTTAAAGCAGTTTGTGTTCATGTATTAAATAATCCTACGCGATTACTGTTATCTGTGCAAACCGTTTCAAGCAGCTAACAGCTTTAGCAGCTAAGCTCTTCGCGCCCTTTTTATTCCGCTTTGCAGCAGTGGTGCAAATCAAATGTAACACCAAATTAATCATACTCAATCGTCAGATTAAGTCCCACGTTGTGAAACGATTCATCGTCATTTTATTTTACACTTGTTGTTGATCGACAATATCAATATTAGTGCATTTGCTGTTGCCTGTTTCAAGCCCCCCTTCCCATGGTACCCATTTCAAGCTCCCCTTCTTATATCGTTTAACGGGAGAACGTTGTAAACCACGCTGTCTGTAAGGTTGTGAGACAATAAAACATCGTGTATTAATTTTATTCTATCCTTGTTGATTGACTGATAACTATTAATGTTGGTGCATTTGAATTCATGTATTAAATAATCCTACGCGATTACTGTTATCTGTGCAACCGTTTCAAGCAGCTAACAGAGCTTTAGCAGCTAACAGAGCTTTAGCAGCTAAGATCTTCGCGCCCTTTTTATTCCGCCTTGCAGCAGTGGTGCAAATCAAATGTAACACCAAATTAATCATGAGACAATAAAACATCGTGTGTTAATTTTATTCTATCCTTGTTGATTGACTGATAACTATTAATGTTGGTGCATTTGATTTGTTGTTGATTTGTTCTGTTCGTTTCATGCCATGATTTGTTGTCGTTTTTGCGGGAGAAACCTGCATTGAAGGGGTATGTGTTGCATTGCAGGATTCACAGAAACGAACCACGCTGTGTGTTCAGGTGTGAGAGTTCAAATTGCAGGCAGACATTTTGCACATATGCATCATTTAAGTGCCACTTCTATCGTAAGCACAATGTCCCAGCGTCGACTGTTAGAGCCAACACAGCTATTGTGTCAGATTTTGTGTGCGCTGTGTCACTTTGCACAGAACAATTCCAGACTGTTCAGGAACTTCTTGTACACTTAAAAAAAACATTTAGTGGAGGGAAGAGCTGTTAAGTGTCCAGTGGCAGGTTGTCAAAAGACATTTACTTTAAAGTCTTCATTTACTGCGCACTTGTCAAGGAAACATCCAGACTGTTCTGTGAATAACATGAATGATCTTTACAGAGCAATCACACCGCAGTCCTCTGCCACGGCTTGGGAGGAGGTTTCGCAGATGGTGGATGAAGCAGCAGATCTACCAGCAAGTACGGAACTGACACAGGTTTTCGATAAAGTCTTTCTTAGGAGTGTTTGCCTGTTCTATTTAAAACTACAAGGACAGCTCCTGCTTCCAGAATCATCGATACAGGTGATTGTGGAAGAGATTCGAAATCTACATGAATTAGGACTTGATTACACTTTGAGCAAATTACACTCTCTCATGAAAGATGACTTAAATCTTACTGATGATGTGGTGGGGAAAGTCTCTGATTGTATTAAGGATTGTGATCTGTTCTCTTCAACTCATAAAGGCCCATTGAGAACAGCCTACTCAAGAGCTCAGACATTCAAACAGATGTTCAAATATGTACAGCCCAAAGTAGTAAGATTAGGATATGATGATGATATGAGACACAGACATGCTTATTACATACCTGTAAAGCAAACACTGACTAACTTACTAGAATCACAATTTTGGAAAAATTCTTTGCAACAGACTACTGCTGAAACAGATGAACGTGTCCTTAGTGACACTTGTGACGGACAGGCCTTCAAGTCCAATCCATTCTTCATTGCAAACCCAGAAGGCCTGCAGCTTATTTTGTACCAAGATGCATTTGAAGTAGTCAATCCTCTCGGCTCAGCAAAAAAAAACCACAAAGTTCTTGCTGTTTATCTTTCCGTTGCAAATTTGCCAGTTCATGTGCGATCCAACACAGATCACATGTCCCTAGTCTTGTTGTGTGGAGAAAATGATCTAAAAATGTTTGGATGTGCCAAAGTATTTGCTGACCTGATATCGGATTTGTCAGATTTAACAGAAAATGGAGTTACTGTAGGAGGGGAAATACTCCGTGGGGCTTTGTACTGTGTAGCTGGGGATAACAGACAGCAGTGTTCATTTTGTCAGACTAGACCAGATAAAATATGTTAGTTGATGAGCCTTTGATACTTTTAGTTGACTAAATTGTGTGTGTGTGTGTTCTCTATTCCGTAGGTGTCCTTTGAGTGACCATAGCAGTTGATGTTTCCCTAGATGTTCTTCAGGGTGTTCTTCTAGATGTTCCAGCCCATGATAAGTGGGCCATTTAAAAAGGTGAGTGCATGATACTGCTACTGCAGTAACAGTACAGAACAGTTAGGCTTATTGTTTTCACTGCTACTTATTAATTGAGGTGTGTGTGTGTGTTCTCTATTCCCTAGGGCCTAGGTGTTCTTTTGAGTGACCACAGCAGTGGATTTTTCCCTAGATGTTCTTCAGGGTGTTGTTCTAGATGTCCCAGCCCATGATTGGTGATTCTTTTAAAAAGGTGGGTGTGTGATGCTGCTCCTGCTACTGTCGCCTTTGTTCTTTATTGACTTACTTAACAAATGAAACTAATGGAGATCCTTTTTTCTTTCTTTTTTTGTCTCTATTCCTATAGGAGTTTCTTTGTGTGACCAAAATATGGAGGTCATAGTTCAACTGAGGCAAGACTTCCAACTTCGAGACTTTCCCATCCATGATATAAAGGTGTGTGTAATAATGCTCCTGCTACTACTGTCTTTGATTATTGACCGACTTAAAGGAGCAGTCCACTAATGGAGATCCTATATGTTTGTTTCTCTTCTCTATTCCCATAGGTGTTCCTATGAATGATCACAGCACTCAGAACTCTGCTGTTCTTTTAAAAAAAAATAAACTTGCACTCTTGAGAATGATTCTTTGACAATCGAGTGGTTTTTTTACAGCCTATCTTCACATTAACATTTAGAAATAATTTGAGACACTGCGGATAAAAGTAAAACTGTAATCCATGCGTACATGTTCTGTTGATTTTACAGATAAAGTGTGTTTAAAAAAAAATGTTTAAAAAAAAAAGTGTAGTTTTTACGAAAAAAACCTGGCAGCTGGGGTTACCAGAACAATTTTGTACAAATTACAGCAAAACTGTAATTGGCTTTACTGAATAACATGTAAATTTTACAGTTTAAACCTGGACATAAAACACTGGAATCCTGTCATATAAGCATGGACACTATGCAACTTTAACAAAAGTCCTTTGTGTTATATACTGGTGTGAAGTGTACAATATACCAAACAACGTGTTCATTTTTACACCTAAAACCAGTATATAACACACTGGACTTATGTTACATTTACATAGTGTCCATGCTTATATGACAGGACTCCAGTGTTTTATGTCTGGGTTTAAACTGTAAAATGTACATGCTATTCAGTAAAGTCAATTACAGTTTTTCTGTCATTTTTACGGAATTGTTCTGGTAACCCCAGCTGCCAGTATTTTTCTGTAAAAACTACGGGATTTTTTTTACAGTGTTGTTAAGCATTACTCAAACCTTAGGTAACCCTTTGTAAAGCATTTGTTAACCATTATCTCTTTATTATTTCCCATTACTTGACCATTAACATATACTGTTTGTTAATGGTTTGTTTATGGTTAGCACACGTTTTGCAAAACAGTAACAAAGCCTTGGTAAAACCTTAGAAAACCCTTTCTTACTGATGTGTTAACCCATTAACTCTTTCTTATGTAACATAACTTAATCATTAGTAAGTAGTGTTAGTTAATAACGTGTGTCTCCAATTTCTTAATCATTTGTTAATTATTTGTCATCATTACTTAGGTGTATATGTTAATGGTTTGTGTGTGGTAACTGTGACATGACATTAGTATGGTAGAGGCTTATGCAACTGCCTCTCAAAGATGTTTCAGGATATTTACTACTTTAAGGCATAATCACGTGAGCGAATTGTCTCAGCAATTCGGGGGCGGCTGTAAGAAAGACTGTGAGACTGCTGCTTAGCCACGCCCCCTAGCGTGCAGTTTACCGTTCAGTTTCAACCATTCAGTTTTCAGTTCAGCTCGACAGGCAGCACAGAGCACCTGGTCAGCTAGGTTACAGTATTAAGATTATGACATATGAGGAGTTGTGTGCGTGCTTTCTGACCAAGTAAGTGTTATGTGTACAAGATAGTAAGTAATTATCAGAGTTTGGGTGTCTAGGTTGCATTGTTAATGTTACTATTATTAGAGTAGTTAGCTATTTCCGATTAGCAATGCTAAGCGGAAAACTAGCATTGGATTGGTTTGCATAGGAAATCTGCTAGCCATGCTAGTTAAGCTATGTTCCAGTATTTGAGGTAATGCTAAGAAGATAATTATTATACTCTGGTGATTTTGTTACTGTTCAGCTACATCTTTATGTAAGATTATTTCAGTTAAGGTGTACCTTCAGTCAATGTATGTTTTATGTTAGTTATTGTAATTCAGTATGTTGATTAGCCTTATTCTGTGTTGTTTACAGACCACACATAACCAAAGGCTCTGTCACATGTCATTTTGAAGTGTAAAGTTTAATAAAGACTGAAATGATACAACTGCTTCATGGTGTTCTAACAGACAGGGCTTTTTGCACATCAGTAAGGGTTAACAAATCATTTGTTAATGTATGAACACGCTTCACTTTAGAATAGCCCCCCAGATTTACTTTGTTAATGAGATGTAACTCCTTAACTACACATGAGTTATGCTTAACAAGTCATTTGTTAATGTATGAACAGGTTTCACTTTAGAATAGCCCCCCTAGATTTACTTTGTTAATGAGATGTAACTCCTTAACTACACATGAGTTATGCTTAACAAGTCATTTGTTAATGTATGAACAGGTTTCACTTTAGAATAGCCCCCCCAGATTTACTTTGGTAATAAGTTACAACTCATTAGTTACACGTGATTATGCCTTAACAAAGCAGTAGTAAATATCCTGAAACATCTTTGAGAGGCAGTTGCATAAGCCTCTACCTAATGTCATGTCACAGTTACCACACACAAACCATTAACATATACACTTAAGTAATGATGACAAATAATTAACAAATTATTAAGAAATTGGAGACACACGTTATTAACTAACACTACTTACTAATGATTAAGTTATGTTACATAAGAAAGAGTTAATGGGTTAACACATCAGTAAGAAAGGGTTTTCTAAGGTTTTACCAAGGCTTTGTTACTGTTTTGCAAAATGTGTGCTAACCATTAACAAACCATTAACAAACAGTATATGTTAATGGTCAAGTAATGGGAAATAATAAAGAGATAATGGTTAACAAATGCTTAACAAAGGGTTACCTAAGGTTTGAGTAATGCTTAACAAATGCATAACTAATGCTTAACAAGGAGTCAGTATTATAAAGTGTTACCTAACATGGTTATAATGATAATCAATGCAGTGTGTTAGACTGGACAACATAAAGAGATAAAGACATCTGGGCCACGTCTGAGTGATGAGTGATGAGTCATTCAGAGCCCTGGGCCACGTCTGAGTGGTGAGTGATGGGGCTCAGTGATGGGCTGTGCTGTGTGTGTGTGTGTGTGTGTGTGTGTGTTTGTGTGTTAGACTGGACAACACATAAAGAGTCAGTGATGGGCTGTGTTGGCTGGCGGAGAGGGAGCCATCACCACATCGTTATGATACTAATCATGGAGCGCGTTAAACTGGACAACATGAAGAGATGGTGATGCTGTTGGTCATCAGTGTAGGAGACGATGATGATGATGATGGTAATCTCTGGCGTGTTAGATTGGACAACATGAAGAAATAAAGACGTGGTGATATGAAGGGATGGTGATGCTGTTGGTCTTCCCTGTGGGCTATAATGGTAATCTCTAGCATTTAAGACTGGACAATATGAAGAGATGAAGACATGGTGATGCTGTTGGTCTTTAGTGTGGGAGACATCATGACAATGTTATAATGCTAATCTCCACCGTTAGAGACTGGACAACATGAAGAGATGGTTATGATGCTAATCTCCTCCGTTAGAGACTGGACAACATGAAGAGATGGTTATGATGCTAATCTCCTCCGTTAGAGACTGGACAACATGAAGAGATGGTTATGATGCTAATCTCCTCCGTTAGAGATTGGACAACATGAAGAGATGGTTATGATGCTAATCTCCACCGTTAGAGACTGGACAACATGAAGAGATGGTTATGATGCTAATCCCCACCATTAGAGACTGGACAACATGAAGAGATGGTTATGATGCTAATCCCCACCATTAGAGACTGGACAACATGAAGAGATGGTTATGATGCTAATCCCCACCATTAGAGACTGGACAACATGAAGAGATGGTTATGATGCTAATCCCTAGCATGCTAGACTGGACAGCTTGAAGGGATGAAGACATCGTTATGCTGTTGGTCTGTAGGGGGGGACACAACATGAAGAGATGGTTAAGATGCCAATCTCCAGTGTGTTAGACTGGACAAGACACGTGTGGGACACATACAGCAGTGACATGGTTATGATGGTAATCATAATGAACAATCAATGCAGCGTGTTAGACTGGACAACAGAAAGACATGATTACATGCTGATGCTGTTGGTCTTGTGGGAGACATTATGACATGGTTATGATGCTAATCTCCAGCGTTTTAGACTGGACAACATGTGTTGTATTAGACTACATGAAGACACACTCTCACACTGGAGAGTGTTGGCTAAGACTACATGAAGACACACTCTCACACTGGAGAGTGTTGGCTAAGACTACATGAAAACACTCACCACACTACATTGGACAGTGTTGTATTAGACTATGTGATGACCCACACTCACACACTTGACAATGTTGTATTAGACTACATGACACACTCACACTGGACAGTGTTAAACATGGGGACACCATGCTCGGCCTCAGTGCCTGCATTGTCCCAGACTGGACGACACGATGACACAATCAGTAATCCGATCTGACCCGTAATCTTAACCAGATCTCCTCCGAGATGGGCATGCCTGTGTGTGTGTGTGTGTGTGTGTGTGTGTGTGTGTGTGTGTGTATGTGTGTGTGTGTGTGTGTGTGTGTTGTTTAAGCACAGCTGGCATGGCAGGCTAATGATAATGATGATGCAGCTAATCGATGCTATATTGTATTGTCTGAGACTCGATGATGGACGACATGGTGACACAATCTGGAACCTGATCTGAGATCTGCTCTTAACTCGCTCTGCCTGGATGTGTGTGTGTGTGTGTGTGTATGTGTGTGTGTGTGTGTGTGTGAGTGCTCTTAACTCGCTCTGCTCGGATGTGTGTGTGTGTCTCTGCTCGGATGTCAAAACACACAGGGACATAAATTCCATTTTCTCTTTGGCTGTTCTGGTGTGTGTGTGTGTGTGTGTGTGTGTGTGTGTGTGTGTGTGGGTGGGTGGGGAGGGGATGAGGGGAGAGAATGGAAATAGATTTAGTTTGTCTTAATTAAGGTATCGATTTCCTCACAGTCGTCTTACTTTAGTTTAGTCGTCTCCGCAATGAGAGCCTGCTATGGCCACTTGTAGAGACCAGAGGGCAGTAACCCTGCAGGCCACCCAGAGTCACCTGACCCCTCTATCAGACTCAGGCCCAGTATACAGTACCTACAAGGGATTTGACTGCAGTAGAAGTTAGATCTCTACATTTAACTTATACACATTATATTAGTACCATACATCCAATAGACAAATAGAAATATATAGACATATTCTGTATAATAGAGACAACAATATACATATAGACACTAATATAGTGCAACACAGTGGGCAAGATACATTTGGTATTAACTAAGTATGTAGTGTGTGCAGTGTTGACCTCTTTATCACACTCAGGCCAAGTATACTTACATATACTTTTATTTACATTTGACTCCGGTGGAAGTTAGCTCTCTACTAACTCATGCACATTTAACTAATACACATATAATAGCATACATCCAACAGACAAATAGAAATATATAGACATATTCTGTACAATAGAGATTATTTGGTAGTAACTAAGTATTGAAGACCTTTCTTTACTTCACACCTGCGACTAAGGAAAGTCCACACCTGTGACTGAGGAACAGCTACACCTTTGACTGAGGAATGTCCACACACCTGAGAGTGAGTAACGTCCACACCTGTGACTAAGTAACGTCCACACACCTGTGACTGAAGAACATCAACACCTGCAACTGAAACATCTGCAGTTTGCACTTTTCTTTTGCACCTTTGTACTCTCTTGGTGAAGCCCTTTCAGGAATCCATTATGCTGTGAGAAAACAGTGTGACTGCTTCTGATGTCCTGTGTGTGAGTCAGACTATGCTCGTTAGCACCACCGCACCAAAGGATCTGCAGGACTTGAACACGCTGCCTTTCTGTTTTTAGACTTCTTGTTTCAAAATTTGAATCAAAAGAACTTTCTGTAGCTGGGTCCTTCAGCTAGTAAAGGGCAGTGTTGATGCACCACCCCTTTCCTTCCTTCTGTCTGCTGATTCTTTTAAGGTTTACAGCTTTATATCTGTCATAGGCATGGCTCTGTCCTCAGGCCACCATTGAAACACACACACACACACACACACACACACCGTACTGTCATGGGATGGCTCTGCGCTAAGGCCACTATTGAAAAACACACACAC
>CM059284.1:2728619-2733619 GCA_030347295.1 Setipinna tenuifilis | reverse complement strand
TTTCTTTTTTTTGGGGGGGGGGGGGGGCAATCACAACAATAATAATGAATTTTGGTGTATGTTGTTGATAGTATTGTTACTGTAGGATGAGTGTACAATGTGACTCAGCCTGGGAAGTGGGGGTGTGTGTAATGCGCATTGAGAATGGTTCCATTCTGTAATACAAACTTTGTTTAATCTGTTTGTGAGGCGAATACTTGATAATGCAATAATTCTTGTATTTTTAGTTTTGTATTGCCATTGTGGAGCCAGGACACCCAAGTTAACTTTACTTTCATCATCAGAATAAAACCTTAAACTGGGCTGTCCTCGTCATTTACAACACAACACAGATAGCTGTTACATATGGACATCTAACAGTATGTGAGTCTGAACACACACACACACACGCCTGCACATTCTTATGCACACACACACACACACACACACACACACACACACACACACACACATGCATGCACATACACACACACACACACACACACACACATACTGGATGTGGGTGCATTAGTCTAGACAGCACACTTTCACATTCCCACTCCACACAGCTGGGGGCGCTGGTGTGCCTGCTGTGTGTGTTGTAGCTGTCCCACAGATGGAGGCCCACACCAGCAGCACACCTGACAGTGAGATGGACCTGCATGTACTGGAGAGAGACAGAGAGAGAGAGACAGAGAGAGAGACAGAGAGAGAGAGAGAGAGAGGGGGGGGGGGAGAGGGAGAGAGAGAGAGACAGAGAGAGAGGGAGAGAGAGACGGAGAGAGAGAGAGAGAGACAGAGGGGGAGAGAGGGACAGAGACAGAGAGAGACAGAGGGAGAGAGAGAGAGAGAGAAAGACACAGAGAGAGAGAGACAGAGAGAGAGAACTCAGAACTTCGTCCGTTTAGAAACCTTGAACTAGCAACTGGGTGAGTGTGAGCTGTACGAGTGAGTGGGATCTGCGCTTGGGCTGGCCAACTACTTTGGTACACACACACACACACACACACCGCGCTGTGCACACACACCGGGCTAACATCAGCACAGGTAAGCTGGCATCAAGAGGACCAAATACACACACGCCACGTTAGAACTGCTTTGGTACACACACACACACACACACACACCGAGCTGTGAGCTGTCCGAGCAGGTGGGGTGTGTGTGGGCTGACCGTGGCACAGGTGAGCTGGTGTCTTAAAGGGACAAACATCCAACATCAGTGTCACCCATGCACACTTCCACATCTTTTACACACAATGTACATTAGAGAGTCCCTAGACATGAGCTTTAACAGGGTAGCGTTTTCTAAGTGCCTAACACAAACAAACACACACACACACACACATCCATGCACACACATACACACACATGCATGCAGATTATTATACACACACACACACACACACGTATGATGTAAGTCTAAATATTTGGCATCAGCTGTCTCATCTCATCTGCTAAAAAGTCTCTCAGATGTTTCCTGCTTAATGGGCTGCTGGAGGCTAAGACATTTAACTTTGACTCATATAAGATACTGAGTGTGTGTGTGTGTGTGTGTGTGAGTGTGTGTGTGTCTGCGTGTCTGTGTTTACAAAGTACAGTGCAGTTACCCTGAAAGTCTGAAAAGCAAGCACACGCACTCCGCTAAATCATATGTACACGTGGACACACTCGCCTTATACACAGCCATCCCTGCCTCACAATGCACACACACACACACACACACACACAATCACTCTAGTATACTGCCACACACATGGACACAATCACTCTCACATACTGCCAAACACACACCCACACACACATAATTACTCTTCTTTTTACCACAACATAAAAATGTGTGCACACACTCACACACACGCACACACTGACATACACACACACACACGCACACACACACACACACACACACACACACACACACACTAAGCCAAGTGAGCAGTCTTGTAGTTGTGGCAGAGTTATGGTTTAGTAAGACCCATAGATCACACACATGACCATTTCTCATACACACAACATACCGCAATCACACACCCACACCTACACACACACACACACACACACTAAGCCAAGTGAGCAGCCCTGTAGTTATGGTACAGCTATGGTTTTCCCAACATGTTTAGTAAGACCCATAGATCACCCTCATGACCATTTCTCATACACACAACATACCGCAATCACACACACCCACACACACACTACATACCACAAACCATACATCGTGCACATGACCGCCTCAACACACACACACACATGTGGACACACACACTCTTTCTCATACACACCCACACACACCCAAACACACCCAAACAATATACCACAAACCATATATCGTGCACATGACCGCCTCCTCAACACACACACATGTGGACACACACACTCTTTCTCAAACACACACACACACAAACAATATACCACAAACCATACATCGTGCACATGGCCGCCCCCCCAACACACACACACACATGTGGACACACACACACACTTTCTCTTTCTCACACCCACACACACACACACACACACACATACACTCTCACACACACACACACACACACTAGTGAAACAGCAGCAGGCTGAGATGCGCTGTGATGAATGCAGCTCCAGCTGCCGCCATCCCCTCATATTGATGCAGCTTAGCCTGCACTCCCTCTGGCTCACACACACACACACTGTCCCTCCCTGCCTCTCTCTTTCTCTCTCTCTCTTTCTCTCACACACATACACACTCTGCCTCCCTCCCTGCCTCTCTCTCTCACACACACACATACACACACACACACACTCTCTCTCACACACACACTGTCTCCCTCCCTGCCTCTCTCTCTCTCTCACACACACACACACACACACACACACACACACACACACTCTCTGGCTCTCTCCCTGCCTCTCTCTTTCTTTCTCTCTCTCTCTCACACACACACTGTGTCCCTCCCTGCCTCTCTCTCTCTCTCTGTCACACACACACACACACACACTGTTCCTCCCTCCCTCCCTCCCTCCCCTCCCACACACACACACTCACGGTGTCCCTCCCTGCCTCACACTGCAAACAGCACACACACACTGTCTCTCTTTCTGTCTGTCTCCCTGCCTCACACCCACGCACACAGATACACACACACACACTCATTGTTTCCCTCCGTTCCTCACACTGTGCACACAGACAGACAGGCAGACACGCACACACAAACACACACACACACAAACACAAACACACACACACACACACAGACTATCTCACCCCCTGCCTCACACTGCACAGGTCTTTTAAACTTCACACACACACCTTTTAAACCTTTTAAACTTCACACACACACGCAGGTAGTCATGCACACACACACGCACACATGTACACATGCACACAGAAACATACACTCTACATTAGAACTGCTTTTGGTATACACACACACACACATACAGTACAACACTTTAGAACTGCTTTGATACACACACACACACACACACACACACACACACACACACACACACACACACTGTCCTTTTGGCCTCCCTCCTTTTGTTTTCATTTTCTGGGTGGGCAGAACTCCTACATCAATTAAGTGTCCAGTAGCTAATAGAGCATGGATGTGTGTGTGTGTGTGTGTGTGTGTGTGTGTGTGTGTGTGTGTGTGTGTGTGTGTGTGTGTAAGAATCCTTACTGTCCAATTATCTTTCAGTAAGTGAGAAAGGTTGAAGCAATGCGAGGTTGATGGATGCCACTTGTGGTGTGTGTGACGTACAGTGTGTGTGACTGAGTGAGTGAGTACATACACAAGTGTTTGCCCTCACATCACAGCTCCTGTGCTACAGTACAGCCTACATGCCTGCATCAGGAGCACAGACACAGACTTTGGAGACTCCTTCCTAGTACATGAAGACCACAGACACAGCCTTTGGAGGCTCCTTGCTAGTGCATGAAGAACACACACACAGCCTTTGGAAGGTGTAGTGAACCCAGAACTTGCAAGGTGAGCCCCATGGCATGTTGATTTTGAAAATTCAGCTGAAATGGGACATTTTTCCGATAGAAACGTCAGTATGCCTCTGAGCTGAGCCATCAACCGCTAAAGCCGCAGAGATCCATAAGATCATATACAGTTGCCTTTCTTTGCCAGTACCACAGGGTCATGTTTCAGATATCTATAACATGCTTTTCTTCAGTTAAAAAAATAAAAAAGAAAGCTGTGATGTGCAGGTAACCAATAGCATACAGTGTGCATTAGCATGCAGGTAATAACACTTTTATTATACGTAGCCTTTGCAGTAGTGCTGTTTTACCTGAACAGGTGTGCCATTTTACCTGAACATTTTTTTAGACTTACAGTAGGTATGGGGTCTTATCATCAAGGGTTAAAAGCTTGAAAAAAAACTTAGTGAAATATTTTCTGCACAGAAATGTAGCACAGACCCACATGAAGTTATAAAAAAAAAAAAACTTTTGACTGTCTTCAGAACTTTAGGTGGTTTTATTTGCAATCTACCAAAAGTATCCCAATTTATCTGACCTAAGTAGTTAACCATGAAAGTATAACTTAACTAGTTGTGAAATTGTAAACTGTCCATTAACAGTATTGTTATGTTATTAGTTAGTATGTGTTGTTATTACACTATAATGTGTCATTATTATTATATTTCTTCTAAGTAACATCATAGTTGTTGTTCTGCTGGTTGTTCTCGCTGCTGCTGTTGTTGACATCCTGGATGGATACATTTCCGCATTATGCAGTTAGTTACTGCACGCGTGTTAAAGCAGAAAATCGTGACATAATGCTGTGACAATGTGACAATCGCGTTTTCTTGTCGCCTATTGAGTTTGGGATTAGCGCACACATGCGCACATGAAATAGCCTGCTTTATGCACGGAGCCCATTGTTATTCCTGGGATTGGAATAATGACCGAATCCAGTTAATTTGTCGCTGCTGGCAGCCGTGTTAATCCCATTTATCTGCGTCCCTGGTGAAAACACCCGTCTGCAACAATCCATCCCCCTGGCAACGACCGTCTGCAGGTCTGATCTGTC
>CM059284.1:2711119-2713619 GCA_030347295.1 Setipinna tenuifilis | reverse complement strand
ACAGCCACAATGTGTGTGTGTAAGACATGATTGACAGCACGGTGACATGTCAGTAATGGTGACAGTAACCATGGCAGCGATGGTGGCATCAGTGCTAGTGATGTCAGTGGTTATGTGTCAGTGATGGCCACTATGGGCTTAGAGCAATGCATTCTGGTCTTGAAATAGTGACGTTTTGAACAATCTGGTCAGAATGTCACCATACCCCATGGGTGGGTACGATGTGGCACACTGACATTCAGACGAGCTTTTCCAAAAACGTCACCATCTCAGATCCAGCATGCTGTAAGCCAGCAGCCAGCCCGTAGTGACAGCAGTGCTGAGGATGGGAGCAGTTATGTGTCAGTCGCTGATGTGTGTGTGTGAGTGTGTGTGTGTGTGTGTGTGTGTGTGTGTGTGTGTGTGTGTGTGTGTGTGTGTGTGCATGTGTGTGTACGCATCTCAAGTCCAGCATGCTGTAAGCCAGCAGTCAGCCCATAGTGACAGCAGAGCTGATGATGTGAGCAGTTATGTGTCAGTCGCCGATGGTGACAGTGACAGTGACAGGGATGTCAATGCTGCTAGTGAGAGAGAGAGAGCCCAGAGTGATGAGAGTGATCGTCAGGGCAGGGCTGAGTGTGTGTGTGTGTGTGTGTGTGTGTGTGTGAGTGTGAGTGTGTGTGAGTGTGAGTGTGAGTGTGAGTGTGTGTGTGTGTGTTTGTGCGTGTGTGTGTGTGTGTGTGTGTGCGCGCATGCTTCCCTTCTGTGCTTTGGGTTTGGTCGGTGGGCTGATTTGAATCTTTGCTCCTGCTCACTTATCCACACACAATCTGAGGGGGCACTGCAGTTTTTTTTGTGTGTGTGTGTGTTTGTGTGTGTGTGTTTGTGTGTGTGTGTGTGTGTGTTTGTGTGTGTGTGTGTGTGTATGTGTGTGTGTGTTTGTGTGTGTGTGTGTGCATTCCTTCCCAACAGAAAAACATCGATGTCGTCTCTCCAAATGTCACTGAGGTCAGAGTGTGTGTGTGTGTCACTCAGGAAGCTTCCGCTGATCGGCAGAGTTCCGTTTGGTACTTTTGTTTGTCTGTTGTCACGGCAACGGTGCGCTTTGACCCATACGTATCCTCGGCAACGGCAGCATCCGTCGCTCCAGGAGACAGACAGGTCTTATCAGTGGACCTCTACTGACCTACACAGTGTGTGTGTGTGTGTGTGTGTGCGTGTGTGTGTGTGCTAACATCTCTCCTCCGATGCTGCCAGTGTAAGAGCATGGTGATTAAAACCTGTCTGCCTGAAGGCACAGACTACCAACATATCTCACACACCGGCTTTATGTCACTACATGTCACTCTGGCCATCGCCAAACCATCCACACACACACATCAACATATCTCACACACACACACACACACACACACACACACACACACACACACACACTGACATATCTCACATACCGGCTTTATGTCACTCCATGTCACTTTGGCCATCAGAAAACAATCCACACACACACACACACATCGACATATCTGACACACCAGCTTTATGTCACTCCATGTCACTTTGGCCATCACTAAGCCATCCACACACACACACACACACACACACACACACACACACACACACACATACTGACATACTGACATATCTCACATACCGGCTTTATGTCACTCCATGTCACTCTGGCCATCGCCAAACCATCCACACACACACACACACACACACACTGACATATCTCACACACACACACACTCACACACTCACACACACAGACATATCTCACACACCGGCTTTATGTCACTCCATGTCACTCTGGCCATCACCAGACCATCTCCACACAGCTGACATATAACTTTGTTTTTGGTCAACAATGACTCAGCTTCAGGGAATCAGGGCCCAGTCTTATGGAGGGGTAGACTGAAGTGGTCTGAGTTGGGTATCAGTGATTCTTTAAGGTGGTCTGAGATTGGTGATTGTTTAAGGTGGTCTGAGATTAGTGATTGTTTAAGGTGGTCTGAGTTCGGTATCAGTGATCGTTTAAGGTGGTCTGAGATTGGTGATTGTTTAAGGTGCCCTGAGATTGGTGATGGTTTAAGGTGGTCTGAGATTGGTGATTGTTTAAGGTGGTCTGAGATTGGTGATTGTTTAAGGTGGCCTGAGATTGGTGATTGTTTAAGGTTGTCTGAGATTAGTGATTGTTTAAGGTGGTCTGAGATTGGTGATTGTTTAAGGTGGCCTGAGATTAGTGATGGATTGAGGTAGTCTGTGATCAGTAATAGATGATGTGGTTTGCGATCGGTGATAGATTGGTGTGGTCTGAGGTCAGTGATGGATAAAGGTGGTCTGGCATCAGTGTTAGATTGATATGGCCTGCCCTCAGGCCATATCAGGCTAAGGCTACCTCACCTCACGAGCTGTGTGTGTGTGTGTGTGTGTGTGTGTGTGTGTGTGTGTGAGGCAGGGGCGAGGGACATATTAATGTGTGTGTGTGTGTGTGTGTATGTGTGTGTATGTGTGTGAGGCA
>CM059284.1:2693619-2698619 GCA_030347295.1 Setipinna tenuifilis | reverse complement strand
TACTGATAGGAGATTCAGGAGGGGGGTGCAGCACTCTGTTTGGCTGAGCTGAGCGTCTGTACCTAAAGTACCTGTTTGTCTGTCTGTACCTAAAGTACCTGTTTGCCTGTGTGTCACAGTGTTTGTCCGTTTGTCCATCTGTCAGAGTTTATTTTGCTGTCTGCCTGTCCATGAGCACAGGTGGCAGATGAGCTGTGTACCTGCTGCAGGTAAATCATCTCTGTGAGTGAGCTCTGTCTGTCAGTCAATCTGTCAGAGTCTGTTTTCCTGTCAGTCTGTCCGTCTGTCTGCCTGTCCATGAGCACAGGTGGCAGCTGTAGTGCATTTCCCTCAGGAAAAAGAATCTATATGTCTGCTCGTCATTCTTTTAGACACAGACAGGCAGATAGGAGGTATTGATGGACACAGACAGACAGACAGACAGACAGGCGGGCAGACAGACAGTCAGATGAGAGGTATGGATGCTGCAGCCAATCAGCAGCAGGCAGGAAGTGGCCATCACAGACTCTGAGCAGTGCTGAGTAGGGCTGGGTTGGAAAAACAATTTATCGCCACGTATTAATACAGACTAAAAAAAAAGTAAGATTGATATTAAAATATATTTTTTAAATATCAATATTGTATCGAATCAGATCAAATCGAGAATCGTATCGTATCGTATCATATCATATCGTGACCTTGTGAATCAGAATCGTATCGATTCAGCAAATCCGTATCAATAGGGCTGAATTAGCAAACGGGCAGGGCGATTGGGGGCCAGGGCTGGGGGGCTGTTCTTCACTGAGAGTGTGTGTGTGTGTCTGTGCACACGTGCACTCCCACTGACACCTTGCTGTTGGCCAAGTGTCCGCGTTTGCCAGTTATCTCCACACACACACACACACACACACACACACGCTGACCACTGACAGCCAGCACCACTGAGACACTAGTACCCTTCCTGCTGGCCAAGTGTGTGTGTTCGTCAGTCACGCGGCCAGGTGTCACCTCTCTCTCCTCATTATCTCGCTTCACACACACACACACACACACACACACACACACACACACACACACACACACACACACACACACACACACACACTAGGGTCAGGATGAGTCTCAACTACTCCACACACTGTAGACTACATTATACATTTATCCTTGACTGGGCTTGCAGTTTAGCTGTGTCTCACACACACACACACACACACGCACACACACACACACACACACACACACACACACACACACACACACACTATACAGTTAGCTTACATGTGTCTACTCTATGCCGTGCATGGACACAGGGTATTGTGTTGTGTACAACATAGACAGATAGACGGATGGATAGATGGACAGATGGATGGGTGGGTGGAGGGGTGGATTGATCCCAAGCTTGGAAATCACAGAGAGAGAGGGAGAGAGAGGGGGGGGGGGAGGAGAAAGAGAGGGACACAGAGAGAGAGAGAGTCTAAGCTACTGTAAACACTATAGAGTTAGTTGTTTGTGTCCTGGTGGCCTGTTGCCTAGACCGTGTGTGTGTGTGTGCGCGTGTGTGTGTGTGTGTGTGTATTTGGACTGGTGTGTGTTTGTGTGTGCCTAGACCTGTTTCTGGTGGCTTGCTGCTAAATCAGCAGGGGACCCTTGGGTACAGCAGGGTCAGAGTGGAGTGGAGTGGAGTGGAGTTGGTGTAGTATATTTGTCAACTGACTGCTTTCTTCAGACCACAAATACCGTGACGAGCATTACAAGTGTGTGTGTGTGTGTGTGTGCAAGGCTCTGTGTGTCGATCGTGTGTGTGTGTGTGTGTGTGTGTGTGTGTGTGTGTGTGTGTGTGTGTGTTTTGTGTGTGTTTGGGATGGTGTGTGTGTGGGCGTGTGTTGTGTATATGTGTGTTTGGACTGGTGTGTGTGTGTGTGTGTGTGTGTGTGTGTGTGTGTGTGAGTGTGTGTGGGTGTACACACCCATGGGGTGAGCTGGGGTGTTCCTGAGATGAAGAGCCAACTCTCAGCAGGCTGCAGAAACTGTTACAGGCACACCATCCCTCTTCCTCTCCTCCTTTCTCTCTCTCCATCCCTCTCTCTCTCCATCCCTCACTCCCTCTCTCTCTCTCACACACAGGCACACCATTCCTCTTCCACTCCTCCACTCTCTCTCTGTCCCTCTCTCTCTCCATCCCTCACTCCCTCTCTCTCTCTCACACACAGGCACACCATCCCTCTTCCACTCTCTCTCCACTCCTCCTCTCGGTCGCTCTCTCCATTCCTCTTCCACTCCTCCTCTCGGTCGCTCTCTCCATCCCTCTCTCTCTCCATCCCTCTGTCTCTCTCTCACACATAGGCACACCATTCCTTTTCCTCTCCTCCTCTCTCTCTCCATCCTCTCTCTCTCTCTCTCCATCCTCTCTCTCTCCATCCCTCTCTCTCTCACTCACACACACAGGCACACTATTCCTCTTCCACTCCTCCTCTCACTCTCTCCATTCCTCCTCTCGCTTTCTCTCTATCCTCTCTCTATCCTTTCCTTTCACTCTCACACACACACGTACACCATTCCTCCACCACTCCTCCAATCGCTCTCTCCATCCCTTTCTCTCTCTGTCTATCTATCCTCTCTCTTTCTTTCCCTTTCACTCTCACACACACGTATGCCATTCCTCTTCCACTTCTCCACTTGCTCTCTCTTTCCTTTCCACTCTCTCCATTCTTTCTCTCTCTCCTTTGCTCTTATATGCAGGCCACACCCCTCTACTTCCTCTCTTTCTCCTTTCCTTCCTCTCTCTCTCTCCTGCTTTCTGTCCTCTCTCTCTCTCTCTCTCTCTCTCTCTCTCCGTCTTCCTCCCTCTCTCTCCCTCTCTTGCTCTCTTTCTCTCTCTCTCCATCTCTCTCTCCATCTCTCCCTCCTTTTCTCTCTCTCCCTCCTTCTCCCTCCCTCTCTGTCCTTCCTTCTCTCTCTCCCTCTCACACAAACACAGGCTGCAGTCCAATCTTTCTCTTTTATTCTCTCTCCCCCTCTCTCTCCCTCCCCCTCTCTCTCCCTCCTTCTCTCTCTCCCTCTCACAAACACAGGCTGCAGTCCAATCTTTCTTTTCGTCTCTCCCCCTCTTCACACTCCCTCGCTCTCACTCTCACTCTGTATACAGTGCCTTGTGCTATGTGTGTGTGTGTGTGTGTGTGTGTGTGTGTGTGTGTGTGTGTGTGTGTCTGTGTGTGTGTCTCACTCTATATACAGTGCCTTGTGCTCGTGGGTGTAAACATTTGTCCATGACCTCTGTGTGTGTGTGCGTGTGTGTGTCTGTATGTGTGTGTGTCTGTATGTGTGTGTGTGTGTGTGTGTGTGTGTGTGCGTGTGTGTGTCTGTATGTATGTGTGTGTGTGTGTGTGTGTGTGTGTGTGTTGGCTGGCAGCTTTTGGCTCGCCCACATTCTCTGAGGGGTTCTGGCTCCTGCCATCACATGCAAGCACACACACACACACACACACACACACACACACACACACACACACACACACACACACTAAGGGGGTGTGTTAGCGTGCTGCTGCATCAGCACTTTCATCTCCAAACACAGTCAGACCAAAGACTCACTTTCAAAACAAAACATGCTGAATCACAGTGTGTGTGAAAGCGTGCCGTGTGTGTGTGCGTGTCTATGTATGTGTGTCTGTGTATGCATGTGTGTGTGCATGCGTGTAAGTGTATGCACACATGTGTGTGTGTGGGAACGCATCCCTGTGTGTGTGTATGTATGTGTGTATGTGTGTGTGTGTGTGTGTGTGTGTGTGTGTGTGTGTGTGTGTGTGTGTGTGTGTGTGTGTGCATGTGTGTGTGTGTGCATGTGTGCATATGTGTGTGTGTGTATTTACAAACACTATTCTGCAGCATAAGGTCTGGCTGCAGACTGTAAAGGTTATGCATTAGCGGATGTGAGTGCTGAAATGTCAAGTCAAACACTGTTTTACTGCACCAGCTTAGACTCAGAGTCAGAGTAATAATGAGCTCAGTTTAGACTCCAGAGTCAAAAGTCAAAGTCTGATGGCAGCAGACTGAAGAGGCTGTTGGATGTGTGTGTGTGTGTGTGTGTGTGTGTGTGTGTGTGTGTGTGTGTGTGTGTGAGTCAGAGTAATAATGAGCTCACCTTAGACTCCAGAGTCTCCTAAAGATCAGCTCAGCTTAGACTCCAGTAACACTACTGATCAGCTCATCTTAGACTCCAGTCAGAGTAATAATGAGCTCAGCTTAGACTCCAGAGTCACACGTGTGTGTGCGTGTGTGTGTGCTGCGAGTTTGGGTGTTCATCAGGGGCTGATAGGGAAGGACAGACAGGAGGAGGATCTGTAGGAGATGAGTCACACCTCGCTATCGATATCCAGCGGCTAACGTCTGTGCAGTCTCTACTCTCTACCGTGCACCCCGTTATCCAGTCTCTACCGTGCACCCCGTTATCCAGTCTCTACCGTGCACCCCGTTATCCAGTCTCTACCGTGCATCTCGTTATCCAGTCTCTGCCTGACACCCCGATATCCAACAGTTAACGTCTCTACAGTACCCACCGTGCACCCCGATATCCAAACCTAACGACAGCGTGCCCATGTGTGTGTATGCGTGTGTGCGTGTGTGTGTGTGCGTGTGTGAGTGTGTGTGTGTGTGGGTTTTATTGTGAGATTTTAAGTTGATTATAAGCACAGACATAAAGACTGGGTGAAAATCCAACAACTGTGACAACCTAGGACAGAATGGTACCATTAAAATGAAACATTGATTTTGATTTCATCGGATTTGCATCAAAAATAAAACGGTTGTTTCAGATTAAGTCACTCACCTCAACAAACATGGTGACTGATGTGACTGAGCATGCTGACTGCACTCAATGCGTGACTGGCCCATCGTGTCAGAATGGGGTTAAAGTCTGTCGTAAGACTGGTGAACTGGATGCTGGGAGGATGCACATTGTGAATTAGAATCCACAGAATCTCACGTGGAATGTTAGAATCTCATTGTTGAAAAATGTATCATTT
>CM059284.1:2626119-2636119 GCA_030347295.1 Setipinna tenuifilis | reverse complement strand
TAGTACATGAATACTTCAGTATTATAGTAGCAAGACAACATGACAATGCAAAACATGAAAAGCAAAACATTTACAAGGAGTACATTTGGCTAGTAACAAGTGTTGTGTTTTTTTTTTTTTTTGTTTTTTTTGTTTTTTTCTCTCTCTGTCTGACTCTGTCTCTCTCTCTCTCTCTCTCTCTCTCTCTCTCTGTCTGACTCTCTGTCTCTGTCTGTCTGTCTCTCTCTCTCTCTTCCTCTGTCTTTCTTTGCCCTCTTGCTCTGTCTTCTCTCTCTTCCTCTCCCTCCACCCCCTCCCTTTCTTCCTCTCTCTCTCACTCTGTGATGTATGTCTTTTCTCTGTGTGTTTCTGTGGTGTATCCCCAGTGTTTGTGCCATATCAGTGTGTTAGCATTGACACACACACACACACACACACACACACACACACACACACACACACACGGTGCCTTAGCCAGGGCCAGTGTGGGTCTGCTGGGTTCTCATGGCTGGCTACTCATTTTTTAGCCATCATCACTGCCACCTGTCTGTCTGTCTGTCTGTCTCTTTCTCTGTCTCTCTCTGTCTGTCTTAGGCCCAGCATGGTCCCCCACTGTCAGCTCAGCATTTCCAGATTCAAGCCTAGAAGTCTTCAGAGAGGATCGTAGCAGCTCAGGGCTAATGCTAATGCTAGGCTAACGCTAGGCTAATGTCATTGACCACAGTGCTTCACTCTGTGGTCTTAGTCGATATGTAAATGGGGCTTTGCCCTTTTCTCTGACTAAAAGCTTTTCTGTCCATTAAGAACATTTGGAGACTGTCAGTGTCATCCTTTTCCATGTGTTAAAAGACTAGATTTTGAATAAGGCTTATCAATGTCTTTTCCCATTTTGTTTCACCTGATATAACACAGCTTGGTTTGTTGTAGGCTGTATTGTGTAGGTTGTAATCTGGTGACCAGTGTATGGACTATTCCCTCTGGAATGTCCATAAGAATTAAAAGAACCTGTTTCATCTCACAAAACACCTCATCACACTCACACACACACACGTGCTGTTAGTCACCTGTGCCTGTAGGGTTGTTTGCAATGTCCACCTCATCACTCTCACTCTCACTGTCTTCGACCGATCTCTCATAACTTACTCTCTCCCTCTCCGCTCTCTCCTAATGTCCACTCTCTCCATCACTCTCTGTCTCCTGTCATCCTTTTTGGCTGTCTTTCTATCCCTCTATCTATCTCTCACTCTTTCGCTCTCTCTCTCTCCGCTCTCTCCTAATGTCCACTCTCTCTCCATCACTGTCTGTCTCCTCCTTTTCTGTCAGTCATAGTTTTTTGCCGTCTCTATCCCTCTGTCTCTCTCTCTTTCTCTCTGTCTCTCTCTCTCTTTCATTCTGTCATTGTTTCCAAGACAACACCTGATGACACCTTTGCTCCCCTCTTTCATTCGTTCTGCAACCCCCACCCCCTCACCCCTCTTCTCCCCTCCCTCTCCTCTCCTCTTCTTCCCCCTCCCTCTCCCTCTCTCCCTCCCTCTTCTCCCCCGTCCCTCTCCCTCTCTCCTCTCCTCCCCCCTTCTCCCTCCTCTCCTCCCCTTTCTCCTCCCCCCTTCTTCTCCTAGCTACTATTGAGGCCATTGAGGCTGAGAAAGGTAAATCTTTGCGGGCCTCCTCTCTGTTGCTTCTTCTCCTCCTCCTTCGCAGTAGACAAGACCTTCACCTCAGTTCATCCTTCTCTTTCTTTTCCTCTTATCCTTCTTTTCTTTCTTTTTTTCTTTTTGTTTTTTCCCTTCTTCTGTAGCGTGTAGAACCTGTATTGGTTGGGTTGAGTGTTTTGGGTTGTGCAGTTCCTTCATGTTACCCATGTAACCCCCCCCAACCTCCCAACCCCCCAATAAAAAGGGACACCCCAAAATACATGCCATACAAACGTCATAGAGACATAATCAGACATGTTATGTTTATGGTTTAAAGGGGAACATACTCTCAACGAGACAAAATAGAGGCCTAACTTCTGAACTTGTACGTTGGAATTAACCCTTGTAGTCCTTGTGACATTTAAATCTTTAATACCCTGCTTTAAGCATGTAGGTAAACTCCTGTGGTATGATTATATACATAAAGCCCTGCTGGATGGGCATATAGTTGATATCCTGCTGTATAGTTTGTGAGAGTTCTGCTTCGCTCTGTGTGAGGCAGACAAAGCAGATTGAGAGAGTAAAAGTCCTGCCATGTATTCCTTCTGCCTGTGCTCTCAACACAGGTGATTTCACTAACTGGCTTGTGTACCTAGGAATCTGCTGGTTCTGTGCATTGGCTGGAACAAATATCTGGCAGGACTTTTACTTTCTGAACCCGGGATATGCACCTCTGCTGACTTCCATGCAGTGCTCTACCAAGCCGGGGGGAGGTTTTGGGGACAGTAAACCACTGTGGACTAGACACACCTGTTGTCAGTGTTGAGGCCTGACAGATATGTTGACACTTTTACTTTCTAGTGCAGTACGCATGGTTGTCAAAACGCTAAGTTGTATGCTTCCTCTTTTTGGAGCTGAAGACTGAAGTTTCACCTTTTTTTTTCGGAAGTTGCATACAACTTAAGCCCTTTTGGCGACCATGACGTGGATGACTGAGAATCTCTACGGACTTCACTGCATGGTGGCACGGCCTAGACATGGAGGTTAGAGCTAAAAAGGGTAACAAGTCTGCCATGTATACCTTCTGCCTGTGCTCTTAACTGGGTCATTTCCACCTAGCCACATATTTGATCCAAATCATTTTCTCAAGCAACTGATTTGGATCAAATATGTGGATCAAGTATGAGTTTTTACTTTCTAAAGCCCGGACCCGATCTCTAAGAGACGCAGACTAGACTCAGAGGGATTCTTTGGAGTTTAATAAAGAGAGAGATCCATCGAGATTAATAAAGAGATATCCATCGAGATTAATAGAGATCCATCGACATGTTCCCCTTTAAAGCAGTCACATGTTCCAGTTGAGTTTGCTTTTTGCACAAGTATAAAGGCCTTATCAAGAGCTCTTGTCCAATTGAGTCTCAATCCCAAAGGCACTCCAAACAGTGAAGTGGAGTAACTGTTTTTTAAGATAAAAAAAATCTAATCAGCTTCTGCCACTGAACACAAGACGCCGCAAGAACAATCTCAACTGCCTGGTAAACAGTGGCGCTAACGTTAGCTAGCTAGCCTCTGTTTACTTTCGACTCGTCTGGGGAAACTCCTCCCCAAGTCCAGAACTGTGCCTTCACCCCTAGAGACTGCTCCTAGATTGTTTGTTTGTTTACTTTTGTTCCGTTTTGTTGTTGTTTTTTCCCCAGTGTGGTTCCCCTGTGGCCCTGCTTTTGTGTGTGTGTGTGTGGTGTGTGTTCCCTTCGCTGTGAGCGCCACTGCTAATAGACTCTGTTTGACCTGTGCTACGTTGCAGCTAACCCACCGGCCAATGAAAAAGCACCTCCATCCCCTCCACCTCCACCCCACCGGCCAATCAAAAAGCACCTCCACCCCACCGTCCAATCAGAAAGCACCTCCATCCCCGTCCACCCCTCCGGCCAATTCCAGCCACAAAATGGCTTCCCAATTAGTGGCAAGGAAGTCCCCTCTGTAGGCCCATGTACAGTTCTTATCCCAAACTCCTGTAATAAAAACACTCTCCCCGGCTCTCCCCAACAAACCTTTCCCCACTGCTGCATGTTCAGAACAGGTGTAACAAGTGGTTAGCACCAGATGTCTCCCTATTCCCCTGTAGTGGGTCCGTCCCTGTGTGTGTGTGTGTGTTTGTGTGTGTGTGTGTGTGTGGTGGTGAGTATTTCATCTCCCTAGCGCCACCTACCTGTGAGCCTCAGTCTTTGTTTCACTTCTCTTCAGTTCACGGCTTTCATTTCGTTTGTGTTCTGATTCTCTGTTTTTACTTTGGGAAGGGGCGTGTCTAGTCTCCAACCTCTACCTCTATTATTGGCTAATCCTGTTAGCCAATACTGTAGCTCATTTAGTGGATATTGTTTACCATGAAGTAGATGAGAAAGAGCAGGGTGTGGGGGGGGGGGTCACAGAATCATGAGGTCTTCCCCTCCTGTGCTCTCCTGAACTCTGGAGTCCGTGATGGGAACTCTGGGTCACTGAGAACCAGGAGTCCCTGATGCCCTACAAAGGCAAAGTGCAGTAACTACGGGAACATAGAAACTCAGAAAAAAATGCCTTTAAAGTTCATACACTTTCAAACCAGTTAAATGTGTTGGTGGTATAATAGTCGTGATGCTTTTATGTACTTTGTTGATAGGAAGAATCAAGAGATTCAGTCACAAGACAAAGGGAGGTGCTACAAAGTCAATTTCCAGTCCAAACTCAATTTGACAAGTTATGCAGTTACTGCCTTTTGGCTTTGCATGGCAGCCTGACCAGACCCTGGTCCTGGTTTCACAGTGAAGACCTCCATGCTTCAGAACCGCCCCCCTGCATCTGGGCTTTCTCCTCTGCCCCAATAGGGGTGTAGTACCCCCACCCCCCACTCCAATCACCCCCCCACCCCACCCTCCCCCAACCCAGCCGTCTGGGGTTGTGCTGTCTACTCCCGTGGAGTAATGGTGCCAGTCCAGTGTGTGGCTATTGTCCTCGTTAACGTCCTACCTGTTACTTGTGCCTCAATTACCTGTGCCTCAGTTAGCGTTACTCACATGACAAGAGTTTCAATCTCATAGACTCTTCTCTTCAGGCCAGGGTAAGGTGTGTGTGTGTGTGTGTGTGTGTAAGAGAGAGCGAGAGAGAGAGGGAGAGTGTGTTCAGACACCATTTCCTGAAAAAAAGTAAACTATTTTAGTGTCCCATATGTAGTAGTTTGTCGTTTGTTGTTTTTTTTTAGTATCAGAAATAACAAGAGAAATGTCGCTAAAAAGATGACTCAAGCACAATGTCATCCAGTCTAATAATCCAACTCTCTCTCTCTCTTTCTCTTTCTCTATCTCTATCTCTCTCTCTTTCTTTCCATCCCTCTCTGCCTCCACCTCCGTCTTCCCCCACCCCCCCTCTCTCTCTGTCTCTCCCTCTCTCTGTCTTTCTCTCCATCTCTCCCTCTCTCTCTCCCTTCCTCTCTCCCTCCACCTCCGTCTCCACCTCCGTCTCCCCCCACCCCCCCGCAGCCATCAAGGGATTCTCCCCCCAGCATAAGATCTCGAGCTTCGAGGAGGCGAAGGGCCTGGACCGCATCAACGAGCGCATGCCCCCCCGCCGAGACGCCCTGCCGTCGGACGCCAGCCTCAACTCGCTCAACAAGGCGCTCTCCTCCTCGACCAATGAGGCCAACGGGGTCGGCGAGGGGCGGGGCAGCAGCAGCAGCAACATCCAATGAGAGCAGAGCGCAGCACCCTGGCCAGGCCAGAGGGGGGCGACAGAGAGCCAGCGCAGGAGAGGAGAGGAGAGGAGGAGAGGAGAGAAAAGATGAGGAGAGGAGGAGAGGAGGTTGGCAGTGATGTGCCCAGTTAGGGCAGGATGCACCCCCACCCCACCCCACCCCACACCCCCTCCACATGGCTGCCTTCTCTCCCTGGGGTGGGGAGGGTGGGTGGGGGGGTTGTCAAAGGGGGGGGGGGTTGGATTTATGTGGGGGGGTTGGGGCGGGGGGGTCAGTGCAGCCGCTGGGTGATTTATTTTTGGGTGGGGGGGGGGCTGGAGGGTGAGGAGAGAGAGGCAAGGTGGGGCTGGGCTTAACAGGCATGAAAGGGTTAACAGCATTAAACACACAAAATAAAAAGAAGAGAAACGAAATGAAAACGACAACAAAACGGCAACAAACAAAAAAAAATGCTACAGGGGTGATGCATCACGCTCTAGTCTTGGGATATGCCTTTACAACATACATCAAGTACAAAACATAAAATAAAAATAATCTATATTGCTTGTAGAAACCATTAAAAACGCTATGACTGATTGGGCCTTCTCCAGAAGGGAGGAGAGGAGCGGAGGAGGAGAGGGGATGAGAGGAAGAGAGGGCAGGAGGAGAGGAGAGGAGCGAAGGAGGAAAGGAGAAGGGGAGGAGAGGAGAGGGCTGTTGAGGGCGTGGCTACGGTGCATGGCGGAGGATGCTGATTGGTTGGTTGGTGCAGATCTTAACGGAACCGGGAACCGGGCTGCCATCGTCCTCTGGGTGTGTGGTGCGTCCGGTCCGGTTCTGATTTTGGGCACCGACCCGCCAGCGACCCGGAGCCCCACCCCACGTGGACCCGGCCGCAGGTCAAAGGTCGTGTGCCGCCCGACAGGTTTAACAGACGGCCGGCCTTCTCTCCGATACTGGACACATGACACATCTTTCTGTAACTTCTTACTAACTATTGTTCGTTTACAAAAATACAGCACTAAAAAAAATGGACAAAACAAAGAAAAAAAAATGTTTTTAACATATAAAAAGGGTGTACAAACTAAATAAGGACTATTTATTGATAACTTTTTTTGCTACTCTTATGAACCTAGCTCTGAAATAAATAAATTAGGCAGTCTTAAAAGAATGTTGCAACATTGTTAAAATGCCAAAAAGGGGGGGGGGGGGGTTGGATTTCTGGTTCTGTACAGTGTATGCTTACCTCAGGATTATATGGGGGGGGGGGGGGGGGGGTGCTTAGGTCTGACTCTGTATAATGGCTGTTGATCTTGGTTTTGAACTTGGTTATGAAAACCTATTTTCTTGGAATTTAATAACTGGAATTTACATTTAACATTTATCTATCATTTGCAAATATGTTTTTGTTTTTGTTTTTTTGTTGTTGTTTATGTTTTTTTGGGTTGGGGGGGGGCAGGGGGGAGTGTAGGTTTTATCGTGGCTTGCTGGGAACTATGTGAGTGTTATATTTTCTTTTTAAGTATTGCGAACAAAAAATATATATGAAGCATCTATATTCTGTAAAAAAAAAATATGACTAAAGGAACTGAAAGCATCAGCCTATGCATGTTTTATAAAGAGAAAAAAACGAGTTTAACAACAGAACTAGACCTTGAGAATTGAAGTCCTTTGGCTGCCAGGGGCCTGTTTTGAGATGTAGTGCGCTTTGTGGAAGTATACTGGAAAAACTCTACGCCATCTTTCTATCTTAGCCGACCGTGGGGGAGACATGCTTTATGCCTTGAAGTCCTTTTTGTACCGGACAGCACCGGAGCTGTGTGAGCGGAATGAGGAACCATGACCTTGACCTTTGACCTTGACCTTTGACCTTTTTAAAAAACAAACAAACAAAACAAACTAGCGCTTGTATGTGCACCTGTAGTCTGAGTTAGCATGCTAGGCCTGCCGTGACCTGTTAGGTGTGTGTGGGTACATGTCAAACCGCATGACAGCCGTATGTGTCATACACACACACACACACACACACACACACTCTTTTAGACTCTTCTGTTCTGTTTTGTAAACGTGCCACACAAAATCACAGAATTATTATTATTATTATTCTTATTATTATTATTATTATTTGTAACTTTGCTTTGTACAGAGCAAAGCTATAATTCACCTATTTCAAGAGAAGTCAAAAACTCCATTCAATCTTTTTTAACCAAGCGTAAGTGCCCAAGTAATTCACTACACGACATAAAGCCTTGCACACAAATACACACACACACACACACACCCTATCCAACCACACACACACACCCCTTCACTACACAACATAAAGCCTTGCACACAAATACACACACACACACACACACACACCTACCCAACCACACACACAGACACCCCTTCACTACACAACATAAAGCCTTGCTTTTGTAATTTAACTTTGAAAATGTTGGCAGATGACGCATGCACTTGCAACTATGAAAGTATTTTATATTACTGTTCAATAAAATGTGCATGACAATTAGATTTGTTGAATCTCTTCTTGTGTAAGTGTGTGTGTGTGTTTGTGTGTGTGTGGGTGACTGTGTGTGTTTGTGTGTGTGTATGCGTGCTTAATTCTGCAGCCACAGTCATTTAAAAATGCAAAAAAAATATTTTTAATTAGTTTTTTTTAGTGTCACACATTTTTCCTCTAATTTAGCTTTTGTCTATGTTTCCTTTTTTTACAAGAAAGTACGGAGTAAGAAAATAAGTAATTGGATTGAGAGTAAGCAAGTGTGTGTGTGTGTGTGTCTGGAGTGTGAGTGTGTGTGTGTGTGTGACTGGTGTGTGTGTGTGTGTGTGTTAGTGTGTTTGAATATTTCCCTCGACATCTTTTTTTTTTCTTGCGGCTACATTCTTTGGAGAGCCGTCAGGAACCAGTTCAGAGGAAACTACTGTTTAGAGTTAATTACTCCCACAATCTGATGGTAGCGACACACACACACACACACACACACACACACAGAGGGAAGGTGGGGTCTCTTCTCAAGGACCAGCTGTGCAGTACATCAGCATCGGCTCATCTTATTGGCTCAATTAACCGCCAATCACTCTCCCGGCCAATCAGCAAGGGGCTTGTTGCCGTGTGGATGGGCGAGGGCTGTTGGCGTGTGGTAATGGGGGGAAATGGGGCCTTGGCAGGGAGCTGTGTTAAGGTGTTTCTCTTGGCAGACATGGCGAGAGTTTGATTAAAAACCTGCAAAACACACACTCCCACACACACACTTCCACACACACACACACACACACACACTCCCATGACTGGGGATGAAGAACAACATTGTTCTTGAATTCATGGAAAGGATGTTTGTTTCAGGTGGGACTGCACACATCCTGCGGCTGTGCCATTTCTTTAGCGTGTGTGTGCGTGTGTGTGTGAGGGCGGTGGGGAGTTTGTGTGTGTGTGTGTGTGTCTGTGTCTGTGTTTGTTTGTGTGTGTGTGTGTGTGTGTGTGTGTGTGTGTGTGAGTGAGGGAGGTGGGGGGTTCACGTGTGTTTGTGTGGGAGTGTGTGTGTGTGTGTGTGTGAGGGCGGTGGGGGGTTCACGTGTGTACCCAGCCTCTAGGTGTGTGTGTGTGTGAGTGAGGGCGGTGGGGGGTTCACGTGTGTGTCCAGCCTCTAGGTGTGTGTGTGTGTGTGTGTGTGTGTCCAGCCTCTAGGTGTGTGTGTGTGTGTGTGTGTGTGTGTGTGTGTGTGTCCAGCCTCTAGGTGAGAAGAAAACAGTTCACCTGCACGTGCTCAGTGTAACGACCCCGTAAGTTCAAAATAGTGTCGTCTGTGTTATATTTATTATCGTCAATTAATTAAATAAAGTACAATTAATTTACAAATTTACAATTTACAACAAACAAATTATAATTAAAATACAATTAATATTATTTATGTATTAGCCACTCCTACAGGGTGCTTACGTATTTGTGTTACAGCCCAATTTTTATGATAGTTGTGTATGCAGAAAGTGTGTTTTGTGATGGTTGTTGTCTGTAACTGAAGACAAATTTCCACTTTGTGGACTAATACAAAAGTTTGTATTAGTTTACGTATACATTCCTCAGTAACAGTCTTTACTAATCATTTCAGCAAACATAAATGTTGCCACAAGGTCAAATTATTCCGAGTCTAGATATAAAACCTTCACATGCTTTTTCCTCTGTGCTTGTTTTTGAGACAATTTATCCAGCACATTTTATTAAACAGTTCACTTTGAGAGCACAAGTACTCTAAACAGTCACCATTATATTCTGGTTGTCCGTGTAGAAGGCACTGCTTTCCATGTGTTCATAACCTGTGAGCTCCAAATAACACACCTACCTTCTCTGGAGCGATTCGCTCCTCGTCAACGTGCTTCAAAACATGGCTGTCGGAGAGTGCCTGTGACGAATGACCTCTTGACCCCTGAAAACATGACGTCATGTAGAAAGGAACATTTTTTTTCACATTTGTGTGAAGCGTTTGTTGTGGTCTCTCTCTTCTATGGCGTCTCTAACTCACTTTTTCCAGCTGAAACATACACATACACACATACCAAAGGTTAGACACACACACACACACACACACACACACACACTCACACACACACTCACACACACACACACACTGCAGGAGAGTCAGACTCACAGGCTGAGGGGGATGCCATCTATCTTTCCCAGGCG
>CM059284.1:2606119-2608619 GCA_030347295.1 Setipinna tenuifilis | reverse complement strand
TTATGACTGAAACACACAGCTAACAGTTAGCATTAGCGTACTTTATGACTGAACAGCACAGCTATCAGTAAGCATTAGCGCTACTTAATGACTCAAAAGCACAGCTAACAGTTAGCATTAGAGTACTTCATGACTGACCAACACAGCTAGCAGTAAGCATTAGAGTACTTCATGACTGAAAGGCATATTGTGGCTGTCGGGTGGAAATCAAAACTTTTTTTTTTCAGCAAGTTGGGAAAATCTTAATAACACTGTTATAAAAGTCCCAGACTGACATAAAAACTATGTGTGTGATGTTGTTCACATGACGTCTACTTCCTCTCCTGTCTGCAGATGCACCAAGTCAGCCTGACAGTGTGGATCCAGCAGGCACAGCTAACAGTAAGCATTAGCGTACCTCATGACTCAAAAGCACAGCTAACAGTAAGCATTAGCGTACATAATGACTCAAAAACACAGCTAACAGTTAGCATTAGTGTACATAATGACTCAAAAACACAGCTAACAGTTAGCATTAGTGTACATAATGACTCAAAAACACAGCTAACAGTTAGCATTAGTGTACATAATGACTCAAAAACACAGCTAACAGTTAGCATTACCGCTACTTTATGACTGAAACACACAGCTAACAGTTAGCATTAGCGTACCTCATGACTCAAAAGCACAGCTAACAGTAAGCATTAGCGTACATAATGACTCAAAAACACAGCTAACAGTTAGCATTAGTGTACATAATGACTCAAAAACACAGCTAACAGTTAGCATTAGTGTACATAATGACTCAAAAACACAGCTAACAGTTAGCATTAGTGTACATAATGACTCAAAAACACAGCTAACAGTTAGCATTACCGCTACTTTATGACTGAACAGCACAGCTAACAGTTAGCATTGGCGCTACTTAATGACTGAACAGCACAGCTAATAGTTAGCATTAGAGTACTTCATGACTGACCAACACAGCTAGCAGTAAGCATTAGAGTACTTCATGACTGAAAGGCATATTGTGGCTGTCGGGTGGAAATCAAAACTTTTTTTTTTCAGCAAGTTGGGAAAATCTTAATAACACTGTTATAAAAGTCCCAGACTGACATAAAAACTATGTGTGTGATGTTGTTCACATGACGTCTACTTCCTCTCCTGTCTGCAGATGCACCAAGTCAGCCTGACAGTGTGGACCCAGCAAGCCCAGCTAACAGTAAGCATTAGCGTACTTTATGACTGAAACACACAGCTAACAGTTAGCATTAGCATACTTTATGACTGAAACACACAGCTAACAGTTAGCATTTGCATACTTTATGACTGAAACACACAGCTAACAGTAAGCATTAGCCTTTTTATGACTGAACAGCACAGCTAACAGTTACCATTGGCGCTACTTAATGACTGAACAGCACAGCTAATAGTTAGCATTAGAGTACTTCATGACTGAACAACACAGCTAGCAGTAAGCATTAGAGTACTTCATGACTGAAAGGCATATTGTGGCTGTCGGGTGGAAATCAAAACTTTTTTTTTTCAGCAAGTTGGGAAAATCTTAATAACGCTGTTATAAAAGTCCTAGACTGACATAAAAACTATGTGTGTGATGTTGTTCACATGACGTCTACTTCCTCTCCTGTCTGCAGATGCACCAAGTCAGCCTGACAGTGTGGACCCAGCAAGCACAGCTAACAGTAAGCATTAGCGTACTTTATGACTGAAACACACAGCTAACAGTTAGCATTAGCATACTTTATGACTGAAACACACAGCTAACAGTTAGCATTTGCATACTTTATGACTGAAACATACAGCTAACAGTAAGCATTAGCCTTTTTATGACTGAACAGCACAGCTAACAGTTACCATTGGCGCTACTTAATGACTGAACAGCACAGCTAATAGTTAGCATTAGAGTACTTCATGACTGAACAACACAGCTAGCAGTAAGCATTAGAGTACTTCATGACTGAAAGGCATATTGTGGCTGTCGGGTGGAAATCAAAACTTTTTTTTTTCAGCAAGTTGGGAAAATCTTAATAACACTGTTATAAAAGTCCCAGACTGACATAAAAACTATGTGTGTGATGTTGTTCACATGACGTCTACTTCCTCTCCTGTCTGCAGATGCACCAAGTCAGCCTGACAGTGTGGACCCAGCAAGCCCAGCTAACAGTAAGCATTAGTGTACTTAAAGGTCAACTTCTATCGTTATTTTTATTCATATTGCTTTGTGTGTGTGTGTCTATGTGTGTCTATGTGTGTGTGCGTGCGTGTATATATGTGTGTGTGTGTGTGTGCGCGTGTGTATGTGTGTGTGTGTATGTGTCTACGTGTGTTTGCGTGCGTGTGTATGTGTGTGTGTGTGTGTGTGTGTGTGTGTGTGCATCCCCTCACACTGCTTAGGGTGTTGGCCAGACATGGGGTGGGGGTGGGGGCCAGCAGTAACAATGCTTCGCTCAAAGTAGGAAGTCGTATTTCACAGGCAGGATACGCAGTGTTTCACACACAC
>CM059284.1:2596119-2598619 GCA_030347295.1 Setipinna tenuifilis | reverse complement strand
ACACATACACAGATAAATGCACAAACACAGATGGGGCTGTTCCTGTCAATGGGGACAGTTTTTACTTTAAAGAGACAAACCAGTAGATCGATATCGAATCGAATCAAATCGGACCGTGGATCGAATCGAATCGTGGTCTTGTGAATCGAAATTGAATCGATCCAGGAAATCTGGATCGATACCCAGGCCTATCCAACACACTCACATATGTATCCAACACACTCACATGACTCTTATTTAAAGAGGCTTTATTTACCTGCTCCAGTCTGAGGTGATGACATTCCTTCTCAGCAAGCAAGGGCACCTGCAGTTCACTTAGGGGGCGCCAATGTGCCGATTGCAGCGATATCAGGGGCGAATCTAGACCATTTTTAGGGGTGCCAAGGCACCCCGGTGAAACTGCTCGGCACCCCCTGGCTCAGTGCAAAATGAATAATATATTATATATAATAATAGTGTTGTGTGATAAGCACTGGGGGCCGGGCACCCCTAAAGACCAGATGCTAAAATCGCCCCTGAGCGATATTATACACGAAGCCTATTTTTTTTTCCCCCCAAGCGAAATGCCGCCCCGGCCGGCTGCCCTGTTCACCCCCCGTGCCTAAAACCGCTAATGTGTAACTCATTAACATCATCTTCTCCTTGTTTTCTGTCTTCCACAGCAGCAGCAAGATAAACTGGGCAGACACACAGAAGGTCGACGGGAAGGTCACCCAGGAACACGAGAGACCCTGGTTACCCCCCCCCAACACCACCCCTCAGAGACCCTGGTTACCCCCCAACCCCCTCTCCTCCAGAGACCCTGGTTATTCACTCCCCAACCCCCCCTGGTTACCCCCCACCCCCACCCCCCAGAGACCCTGGTTACCCCCCACCCCCAACCCCCAGAGACCCTGGTTATTCACATATACACACACACACACACACACACACACACAGTCCCTGATTACTCCCACTCCCCACCCCCTCTCCCCAGAGCCCCTCTGTATATATGTATCCAACAGACACAGACACACACACACACACACACACACACACACACACACATATATATATATATATATATATATACACACTCCCCACCCCCACTCCCCAGAGACCCTCTGTATATATGTATCCACAGGATGTGTGGTGTGTGCTTCCTGTCGGCTAAGACCACCAACCAAAGGAGAATGAACCAATAAGTCGAGTGTTGCTTAAATGAAACATCAAACTGTACACACAGGCTGACGTGTATACAGTACAGTATGTCTGATAGGCAAACCTTCATGCCAATTTGAACTTCTAACATTGAGACCAGTTTGTATTGGACTGACGATCCTGTTTAAAGCGTTTTTGTTTGTTTGTTTGTTTTGTTTTGTTTGTTTGTTTTGTTTTTTAAGACACAAACCGCTGACAAGATGGATGATTGCCATTGCTCCTTTTTGTCAGTAAACTAAAACTGGTCTCTTACACTGAACACATCGCAAATCAGGTGTTGGATGTTGGCTAGAGGTGTCAATACCCGGGTTCAGAAAGTAAAAACTCAGCCAAAAATTTGGTCCAACCAGCTCTGAATCAGCTGATCATAACGAGCTCTCAAGACAGCTCGATCAGCTACTCAGTGAAGTCACCTGTGTTAGAAGGAAAACATGGCAGGGTTTTTACTTTCTGAACCCGGACTGACACCTCTGATGGATGTCCGCTCCCCTCTCCAGGTGTGTTAGAATAAGCTACTGATTAGCTACTGATGGCCAACCCGGGTCCAGAGGCTACAATCCAGTTCCACGTATTCCACATCCACCTCCTCTTCCTGTGAGGTCAGGACAGGTGCTTTCACTAACGATGGGCTTGTTTGAAATGACTCTCTGGCTGAGTGGCTGGATTTTAGCAATGTGTTTTGGACTTGAAATAGTGACGTTTTTGGACACACTGTAGATTTGGACAAAATCGGCCAAACGTCACTGCACCCATGTGGTACGGTGACGTTTGTATGAGATTGTCCAAACTTTGTCCACTATTTTAAGTCCAGAATGCATTACCAGCCATTTAAGCCAGCCACTCAGCCAGGCAGTCATTTCAAACAGGCCCTAGCTTTGCTACCTGACCATAGATGTGTTAATGAGACTCAGCTCCTCCAGGTCAGTGGCTGGACTGTAGCCTTTGAAGCCTGGCTGGCCATCACTGCAGTGGTGAGTGTGAGTGTGTTGTACCTGCAGTGTATGTTATGGTTTGTGTGGACTCTATATTGCCTTTTAACCTGATTCAGACAAGTCTGCTCCTTGTATGTTGCCTAGAAATGTCCTTCAGACACACATGCTGTGGGTATGTGGGCCTATTTTATACAGATATGCTCCTTGTATGCCTAGAAATGGCCTTCAGACAAACATGTGGATATGTGGCCTTTTAAAAGACAAACATGCTCCTCGTATGTACTGCTGTATGTTTCACTGCTGTTGAACCTCCTCTGCTCTTAAACAATCACACAGAGTATCTGCTGTCTAGACTAGCTTTAATAAGT
>CM059284.1:2571119-2581119 GCA_030347295.1 Setipinna tenuifilis | reverse complement strand
AAGAGCTTCAGTCTAAGATGGTGGATAGGCCAAGATACCTCATGGTAGTTCATGTCTATGGGAGCAAAGATGGTGGATAGGCCAAGATACCTCATGGTAGTTCATGTAATTTAGCAGATGCTTTTATCCAAAGCGACTTACAAAAAGGAGGACCTAATAAGCTAACAGAGGTGTAGAGGAACACAGAGTAGACACAGACTACACACACAGAGTACACACAGGAAGATGCATGTGCCCAAGTAAGTTTCCCAGAGCAGGGACACTACAGACACACATACTTCCCACATGGGGACAGAGTAAGAGAGAGTTGGTTTAGTGATTGTTAGTTTTGTTAGGAAGGTTGCTAGTTTAAGTGAGGACGGACTGAGGATGCAGCAAGGATACCTTGAGGTTGCAAGTTTAAGTCTGACCTCTGGCTAATGCAGATGATGTAGTTGAGGAAAAATGACACAGTCACGTGGAGGAGGTGATGGTGCAGTGGTAGTGTCAGGGATGCCCATTCTCAAGATTGGTGGTTCAACTCCCAGTGTAGTCTGGGTGAAAATGTGGCTACTTTTCCCAGACTCATATGTAATCAATACAAAGGTCATGTAGTCCTCTGTTTTATTAATGTGTGTAGCCTCTATGTCATTGTGTCTGCCAAATGCAGTAAATAAGAACTGGCAGACACAGTGTTGAACAAGGGACTCTGAGGTTTGCAGCTCATCACACTACCAGTGCATCATGTCTGGGGTTGGCATAGTGGGATTCTTTGTTTGTGCCCAGCACCCTTGGAGGTGCTATTTCAAGCCTTACCTATTCCTTATGCAGATGATTTCATTGTAGTTACTTATTGTAATGACCATTAGAGCCTATGTGTGGAGGAGAAATGAAGCGCTTGAATGGAGGAGGTGATGGTGCAGCGGTAACATTGGAGGTCCCCATCCTCAGGGTTGGTGGTTCAACTCCCAGTGGTGTCTGGGTGAAGATCTATGAAGATGAAAATATAACACAGTAACTCCAAGGAGACCTTGTTTGTTCATGCATAACCATGAGAACGCATCCAGGGTGGGTGTGTGGATGGGGGCATTTCACTCTTTTGCATCTCAACAAGAAACCAACCACTTAGATAAAATGTTTCACTGTTTCCCAACTGTGACTCTGCCCTCTTGTGTTGTGGAGGCGTTACAGCAAGTAGAACATGCTCAACCATAAACATGGCTGAAGCAGATTGTGTTACCTCAGATACTTAATTAATTCCAATGACAGACTGCAATTCCACCTGAAGTCCTGACAGAGAAGAGAAGAGAGGAGAGGAAAGGAGAGGAGAAGGACAAGAGGGATTGATCTCATTTGACTGTTGCTACGGCAAGGATAGAGTATCACCTGAATTAAGGTAAGATCACTGCCTTGCTGTCATTACATTACATTTAGCAGATGCTTTTATCCAAAGCCACTTACAAAAAGAAGGACATAAGCTGACAGAGGTTTAGAGCAACACAGAGTAAGCAGACTACCTTTCTACATACAGGAAGGTTACATGTAAGTTTCCCAGAGCAGGGACACTACAAACACACATACTCCCCACATGGTGACAGAGTAAGAGAGAGTTGGTTTAGTGATTGTTAGTTTTGTTAGGAAGGGGAGCAGTCTCAGAAGAGAAGGGTTTTTACAAGCTTTTTAAAGGTAGAAAGGATGTTGCTGTTCTTGTAGCAAATGGTAGATTGTCCCACCATTGCCAGGTTTTTAGCAACGTTGTTTGGGGCAATAGTGACAGCGCAAAGTTTTAAGTCATGGCGGATTGACTCCTGGGCAGGGATGACCAGGAGTTCGGTTTTTGACAGATTAAGACCATTTCCCTTTTTTGAGTGAGGTCTACTAGGTCTAAGGTGCTTTCAGCCCAGCACTGGATGAGCAGGTTATTGCAGTAAGAGCGTTAGTGTCATGGGTTTGCCTGTACTCCCTTGAGATTGCTAGTTTAAGTGTGACCTCTGGCTAATGCAGATGATGTAGTTATGATTTGTTGTTGTAATGACTACTGCAGCCTATGTGTGGAGGAAAAATGACAGCCAGGTGGAGGAGGTAATGGTGCAGCAGTAGCGTTAGTGGTGCCCATCTCTAGGGTGGGTGCTCAACTCCCAGTGGTGTCTGAGTGAAAATGCAGCTTCTTTACCCAGACTCTTATGTAATCAGTAGTCCTCTGTTTCATTAACCTCTATAAGTCACTGTGTCTGCTGAACTGTCAGACACAGTGTTGAGCTAAGGAGTCTGAGGTTTGGAGCTCATCACACAATCAGTGCACCATCTCCTTGTGTAATTTAGCTAACTATCTCATCATTATTGAGGTAATGTTGTTACCCTACTTACTTAGTATTATATTAGTTAGTTTGTAGTAGTAGATTAGGATGTTAGTAGTATTATGAAATTCAGAAAATTGCTGAAAAATTCACCAGAATCCCCTTGATGTTTTATTGAAGTGGCATAGTCAGTTTGCCTCTGCTCAGCACCCGTCAAGCCTTACCTTACCTTACCTGACCTTACCTTACCTTACCTTGTGCTTTGTGTTTGTAATGACCACTAGAGCCTATGTGTGGATGTGTGGAGGAAGAATAAAGCACTCAAATGGAGGAGGTGATGGTGCAACGGAAGAATCAGGGCGTCCCCATCCTCAGGGTTGATGGTTCAACTCCCAGTCAAGTGAAGACCTCCTCTGAAGAGGAAAAGGTAAGTAAATGAGTCATCATTTAGTTAATTAGTTACCATACCTACTATACTATAGTTACTATAATTACTAATTAACTAACCGTAGTTAATTAGAAATTATAGTAACTATAGTAAATTACTAGACCTTAATAGTGTTGCATAGTGAAATAATGTTTATTGGTTAAACAATTGACAAATGTGCTTAAAAAATGCATAACCCCTGCATTGGTCATGAAGTTTTCTCAGGGGGCCGCGCAGGACCCCCCTTCTATTTCTCCTAGGAGTTGCTGTGTTGTCCTCTTCGGAGGGGATTCTCATCCTGGTCTTCTTCCCACTGGGAGTCGAACCATCAATCCTGAGGATGGGGAACTGCTGATGCTACCGCTGCACCATCGCCTCCTCCAAAGAGGAGCTTCATTCTTTCTCCACACATAGCCTCTGGTGGTCATAACAATAAGAGGTCATCTTTATAAGGAAGGCCTGAACCTGCAACCTCACAGGTGGAGATCACCAAACAACCGCCAATGCTACTGCTCTTAACCGTAGATGAACCTTGACTTTAACCTTGACCTTAACCTTGAGCTTGACTAATTAAATAATCCACATGAGGGAGAGGCAAGGCTTGAACCTGCAACCTCAGGGGTAAACACAGACCAATACCCCTACACTACATAGAGGAACTGCATTCTTTCTCCAGACATAGCCTCTGGTGGTCATTACAGTAATAGGTAATCTGCATAATAAAGGCTTGAACGTGCAACCTTAAGGCTAGTAAGTACAAACCACGCCCCTTATGCTACTGCTCTTAACAGGTGAACCTTGACTTTTCCAATATCATGCCAATGCAGAACTAATTAAATAATCCACATGAGGCTTGAACATGGAACCTTAGGGGTGGTAGATGCACACCAACCCCCTACACTACTGCTCTTAGTTGATCAACTTTGTCATTCCTCATGTCATGCCACCCCCATAACTAATATACAAAAAACATCATCAGAAAGGCTTCAATTTGCCACCTCAAGGGTGGTAAGTACAGAAAAAAACACTTTTCCATTGCTCCTGAAAAATGAACCCTGTCCTTTCTCATACCTTGCCACCCCAGAACTATTCAAAAAATCTGAAGTTGGCAGAGGAAAGGCTTGAACCTACAACCTCAAGAGTTGCAAAACCCCTATGCTACATAGAAAAGTCTTGTCCTTCTGCTTATCATGCCACCCCAGAACTACTCAAACAGCTCTGCATCACGCAGAGGAAAGCCTTGAAGTTGCAACTGCAAGGGTAATAAGTACAAAGAAACCCCCTGCTACTGCTCTTAATAGGTGACTCTTGTCCTTCTTCTTGACCTTGTCTTCCTCCCCATAGCATAACACCCCTACAGCACCATGCTATTCAAATAAATCTGGCTAGGGCTTAAACCTGCAACCTCAAGGGTGTCAGCCCCAGACCAACCCACTACACTGCCACTCTTGAAGCTGAAGCAGGATCCTTTTTCATACCTTGCCATACCAAGACTATGATATAACAGAACTACAGCATCCTCACCGAGACCACTACACTTACTCACACTACTATGTAGCTTCATTGTTGTTTGTCACCTGAAAGTCATTGTACGTTGATGACTTTCCTGCTGAATGCAGTAACAAGAAACTGGCAGACAGAGTATTGAACCAGGGACCTTAAGATTTGCAGTTCCTGACACTACCACTACACTAACATCTCATTAACTTTTTGAACAGTTTTTTTTTATGAACATAACACCAGTTTCTCAGGAAATTACACCAGGCACCTCATCATTTGGGAATCCATGACTCCACTGTACTACTACCCTGTCTTTAGAAACCTCTCCCTCTTAACCACATCATCTCATCTGTTACATGGATCTAGGAAGAGCTCTGCACAAACACCCAGCACACACATTATTATTTTCTGCACTTGTCAATGAATTGAACCAGCCACTCTCCCGTGACCAGTCTGATTCCCTCACTACTACGCTACACATTTGGTCAGAAAGCCTTAATAAATCCCCTTTTTCAGCACCTGAGATGTTTATTGTAGTTTATTGTGTCTTTACCAGTCCCCAAAATCTAAATATATGACCACCAAGCCATTATTTCCTCACTTCTTCATGAACAAGATCAGACCCTCCCCCACCCTTGATGAAAGATTGACATGAATGTCAACCAATCACAGTCATTTCTCCTTAGAGTTACTGTGTTATGTTCTCCTCTTCAGAGGAGATGCTCATCCTGGCATTCCTCCCACTGGGAGTTGAACCATCAATTCTGAGGATGGGGAGCCCTGATGCTCCCACTGCACCATCTCCTCCTCCATACAGGTCTGTCGTTCTTCCTCCACACATAGCCTCTAGTGGTCATTACAATAAGAAATCATCTGCATAAGGAAGACCAAGGTTTGAACTTGCAACCTCAAGGGTGATTGCTAACTACAGACAAATCTTCTACACTACTCTCCTTCGTCAATCCCCCTTGGCCTTTCTCATAACATTCCAGAATTAATCAAATGATACGCATCAGGCAGAAGAAAGGCTAGCACTCAGCCTGGTGTCCTTCCCACTGGGAGTCGAACCAACAATCCTGAGAATGGGGATTTCTGATGCTACCACTGCACCATCACTTCCTCCAAAGTGGACCTGCATTCTTTCTCCACACATAGCCTCTGGTGGTCATTACAATAAGAGGTCATCAGTATAAGGAAGGCTTGAACCTGCAACCTCACAGGTGGTGAACACCGGCCAAGCCCCAATGCTACTGCTCTTAACTCTAAATGTCCCTTGACCTTGACCAATTAAATAATCCACATGGTGGTCATCTGCATGATAAAGGCCTGAACGTGCAACCTTAAGGGTAGTAAGTACAGACCACACCCCTTATGCTACTGCTCTGAACAGATGAACCTTGACCTTTCCAACATCATGCCAATCAAGACAATCAAGTAATTAAATAATCCACATGAGGTTTAAACATGGAACCTCAGGGGGAGCAAACACAGACCAACCCCCCTACACTACTGTTGTTAGTGGATCACCTTTGTGTTTTCTCATGTCATGCCACCCCCAGAACTAATAAAAAAAACCTTCATCAGAAAGGCTTCAAGGGCTCGAACTTGCAAGGGTGGTAAGTACAGATAAATCCCCCTATTCCATTGCTCCTGAAAGATGAACCTATGTCCTTTCTTACACCATGCCACCCCAGAACTATTAAAAAAAACCTGCAGCTGGCAGAGGAACGGCTTGAACCTACAACCTGCAGATGCAGATACAGCCCAAACCCCTATGCTAGATATAAAGGCCTTGTCCTTTTGCTTATTACACCACTCCAGAATTATTCAAATAAATCTGCATCACAGAGGAAAGACTTGAACTGACAACCTCAAGGGTGATAAGGACAGTCCAACCCCCCATGCTACTGCTCTCAATAGACTCTTGTCCTTTCTCATACCATGCTATTCAAATAAATCTGCATAGGGCACAAGAAGGGGTTTGAACCTGCAACCTCAAGAGCTTCAACCACAGACCAACCCACTACACTGCCACCCTTAACGCAACGTCCTTTTCCATACCTTGTCATACCTAGACTATGATAGAACTACAACATCCACACCCAGGCCACTACACCCTCACCCAGGCCACTACACTTACTGTGTAGCTTCATTGTTGTTTGTCAGCTGTAGGTCATTATATGTTGATGACTGTCTGCTAAATGCAGTACTAAGAAGCTGGCAGACAGACTATTGAACCAAGGACCTTAAGGTCTGAAGTTCCTGACACTACCACTGCACCAAGATCTCCTTCACTTTTCAACAGTTTCTTTTATGGAAATTACACCTCAAGGGTGATAACTACAGACAAATCCTCTACACTACTACAAATCCCCTACACTACTCTTCTTCATCAATAAACCTTGGTCTCTCTCATGACATTCCAGAACTAATCAAATGATATGCATCAGGCAAAAAAAAAGGCTTGAACTTACAACCTCAAGGTTGGTAAGCACAGCCAAATCCCCTATGCTATCATCCTTACTACATAACCTTTCCCTTTCTTACATAATGCCATCCCAGAACTATTCAAATAAACCTGCATGGAGCAGAGAAAAGGTTCAGACTTGCAACCTGAAGCTGAACCTGAACTAACCCCCTTCACTACTACTGATGAATTTTGTCCTTTCTCATACCACCCCATAACTATTCAAATTAAACCAAAAAAAGAGGAAAAGCTTGAACTTGCAACCTGAAGGGAATCAGCCACAGACAAACCCACTACACTGCCACCTTTACTTTTAACTGTAGTAATGAAAGTGAAGTATATTAGTTACCTAGTAGCAATGTATGTTTGTAATTGCAATAATGACCTTTAATTAAGGTACGAACGGCATTGAGGAAAGATGCATAACCCCTGCGTTGGTCATGGATTTTCTCGGGGGGCGAGACAAGGCATCGTTCTTCCTCCACACATAGTCTCTAGTGGTCATTACAATAAGAAATCATCTGCATAAGGCAGAACAAGGCTAGAACTTGCAACCTCAAGGATGAGAACTACAGACAAATCCTCTACACTACTCTCCTTCATCAATCCCCCTTGGCATTTTTCATAACATTCCAGAACTAATCAAATGGTACCCATCAGGCAGAAGAAAGGCTTGAACTCACAACCTCAAGGGTGGTAAGTACAGCCAAATCCCCTATGCTACCAAACCCTCTCTTTCTCATACCACCCCATAACTAATCAAATAAATCCAAACAGGCAGAGGAAAGTTTGAACTTGCAACCTAAAGGGTGTCAGCCGCAGACAAACCCACTACACTGCCACTTGTATTGCTAAATTTCAGTCATTTTTTCATACCATGCCATACCAGAACTAGGATATGCCAGAAACATAGCATCGTCACCCAGACCTCTACACTTACTCAATTACTATGTAGCGTCATTATCATCTGTAAGTCATTGTACATAGATGACTGTCTGCTAAATACAGCAGCTGAGTATTGAACCAGGGACCCTGAGGTGTGGAGTGCACACCACTAACACTGCACTAACACCTTGGCTGGTTTTGAAGGTTTTCCTTTATGAGTGGCAAACAGAAAATTACACCCAGTACCTCAAAATTTAGGAATCCAGCATTGTACAACTAACCTGTCCGTAGAATTTTCTCCCACTCAACCACATTAACTTATCTAATTTTTCTTTTTGCATTTGTTAAGGAATTGAACCTGCCATCTCTCAATCACCAGTCTGATTCCCTAACCTGCTACACATTTGGTCACATGACCACTCTGATTCCCTAATCAGTAGCCTAATGCACAGATGCACAGACCAACACGACACTTGAATAGTGTATTCAGGCTGTCTAGAATTTCCTTCCTCAGGTTGGAATAGAGATAGCTAGCTAATCTAGATGTGTTTAAAAGTCTCAAATAAACAAAATAACAGAGTTGCCCCAAAGTGCTTCACAAATAACACAGCAAAACCATAAAACCGAAAAAGAGAGAGTTGGTAGATAAGATGGTAGATAGGCCAAAATACTTCATGGTAGTTCACATCTGTGGAAGCAAAGATGGTAGATAGGCCAAAATACTTCATGGTAGTTCACATCTGTGGAAGCAAAGATGGTAGATAGGCTGAGATACCTCATGCTAGTTCATGCTAGTAGCTTGGCCAAGATACTTCATGGTAGTTTATGTCTATGGCTCGTCATGAAGGATCTTTGTGATGGAGTGACCATTGTGGGTTTGTGGGTGTGACTGCCATACCAACGAGCCTGGCTCTTTGGCGTTGTGGTCAAAGCTCACATTTCGGGTTCGAAGCCGGGTACGGTGACTTCTCCTCCCCTTTGCTACAATCTTGCTCTGCCTATCTACCATCTCTGCCTAAGTCTGGGCCTGCTAAGTGTTTGGCCATGCCGCCCACTGCCTGTGACATAGTGTCCCAGAGAAGGTCACAGGGGTCAAACCCACCTCCAGAAGCCCACAGGGTCAACAGGGTCACCGGGACGAGAATTTGACCTTTGACCTCCCACCAGATCGCCTGCATGCCGTAGGTGTTTCAGAGTTTTCATAAGGCGAATGGGGCCATTGTCAGAAAGACAACTCTGCGTGTGTATGTGTGTGTGTGCATGTCTGGATATGGTCTGTGTGTGTGTGTGTAACTGTGTGTGTCTGTGTGTGTGTGATCCTGCCTCTCACTTGTCTCCTATCTACCCTGCCCTGTGTGGGTGTGTGTGTGAGGTTAGCCTGGAGTGTGTGTGTGTGAGTGTGTGTGTGTGAGTGTGTGTGTGTGTGTGTGCATGTGTGTGTGTAAGACTAGTCTGGAGTAAGGCTAGATAGTACTAGAGGTCAGAGCTCAGAGGTCGGATCCTCCAGCTGTTCTTGCCAAACGCACATCTTCAGTACAGCGACACTGTGTGTGTGTGTGTGTGTGTGTGTGTGTGTGTGTGTGTGTGTGTGTGTTCTTGCCAAATGCACATATTCAATACAGCGACACAGGAAACACTGTAGGGTCCAGTGACTGCAGCACACACACACACACACACACACACACACACACACACACACACACGCACACACGCACACACACACACATACACACACACACACACACACACACACAGGAAACACTGCAGGGTCCAGTGACTGCAGCACTAGACAATAGGCATTGACCTGTACCTGTTAGCACTTTGTGGCCTATAGTAAAGCTAACACCTTAGCCACATTTGTCTTTATGTGTGTGGACTTAATGCGGACCTTCGCCTTTTGCAAATATACTTATATGTGTGCATGGACCTAATGCAAACTTGTGCCACTTTTGCTTATGTAGTACATGTGTGTATACTGTATACCCTCACTACAGTTTCAGTATACCATGAATGAATGAAATGAATTTCACACACTAACTTTACAGGCTACATCACTACTTTTGCACACTACACTCACAACATCCCACACTACATTTATGATCTTGCACAGTAGGACAACAAAATTGATGAGCTTGCAACTAACGGTTATGCTGTTGTTGTCCCATGAAGCATGCTCATTACTTCTGTACGTGTGTGTGTGTGTGTGTGTGTGTGTGTGTATGTGCATGCATATATGTGTGCGTGCATGTGTGTGTATGTGCATGCGTATATGAGTGTGTGTGTGTGAGTTGTGTGTGTGTGTGTGTTAGTTTAAGAGCAGACCTCCTTACTGCTGCTCTATATGTGTGGTGTCTGGAGGATATAACTTTAACCCTAGAATACCCATTTACACCCATAACGTGTGTGTGTGTGTGTGTGTGTGTGTGTGTGTGTAGGTGTGTGTGC
>CM059284.1:2553619-2566119 GCA_030347295.1 Setipinna tenuifilis | reverse complement strand
CTGGTGTGGTTTTAGGGGTTTTTGAGGATGCTAAATCCATTTGTGGCATTTATAAAATGCCTGTCTGACACCAAATTGCTGTATATGTCAAGGGGGGACACATTTTATGTCCTGAAGAGCTCATTTCGGCAACATTTTGGGTAAATTACACACCATATACTTTAAACTTTCCCATTATTTAAAATCATACTAAATATAGTTGACTGGCCACATCAATTTTGAAGAATTAGGGCAGTAATAGGAATCATTCTAATGCAGTTTGTGTGGAAAGCGGGTGAGAAAAGATCAAACCGATTGTAACCTCTAATAATACATGTAAAGCGGCTTTCAAAATTCCAAAGTCTAATGTACAGAAACAATACAATCATAATAAGAGAGAAAAAGGAAATTCAAATAATACTGAAAAAAAAATCAAAATAGATGATGTGATAAACAAAGTAATAATAGTAATACCATTTCTCAGAGCATGCAATGTAATTTTTTGGAACACCATGTGCCAGGGGGGCAATGCTGACAAATAGCTCTCTATCAAAGAAGTATGACCAAAACTAAGAGAGTGCTGACCCTGTGATGTCTACTTAAGATCCATAGATATTGATTATATAAGGACTGGACACTGAAATTGCCTGGATATTCAAATTGCAGTTACTCACAACTTAAGCTTATTATATGTGAGCCAGCTTCTATTACACTTCTCTACAGAGCCTCAGCTGTGGAGTTCTAATCATCCTTGTAGTCACTGTCTTCATCTGTTACATTGTCTTCTTCACCATCATCAGCTTGATTCTGGCTAGGAACCTGCTGTGATTGGGTGAGTATATTGCAACATGTAACATTACTACCTTCACAGAAGCAATAGCTGGTGCAGGCAAGTCCTGCAGCTGCACAACTACATTTTGCTGTGGTACATGCCTTCCCCCCAGCTTTGCAGCCACAGCTGATGATGTCCAAAAGAGCTGGAGGAGCAACATGGTTGTCGTCCAGGATAGGCATGACAATTACCTCTCCTTCCTTTCCCCCTTCTCTTTTGTCCCATCCAAACCGGGTGATATCAACAGCAGGTGGATTGGGGCGGTCTGCTGCTTTCCAAAGTAACACCTGTAGATGTGCACGTTGTCCATGGAGACTCATATTGCGCTCTGTCGGAGGTAACGTCTTCAGTGCTGGAGGAGACTTCCGTTTACAAAAAATGTTATACCTTGCAGTATTTAATGTTGCTGATCCACTCTGTTTGTACAGTGCCAAGAAAAAAGCCCTAACTGCTCGGGTAACCTGGGCATCTGTAGCAGTATCCTCCCCAATTGCATGAAGCAATGTACTTGGCACTGCAGTCATCGCTTTGATTGCAGAAACCTTCCCTTTGCCAGCAGGATAGGAAGTAGTGTCACATCCAGATAGTGCATGCATGGCTAGGATGGAACGACAGTGATCACCCAGATTGTCTACTGTGGCATTTATGTTCAGCACGGTGTCATTCCATCTCTCCATCTGAACGTTGGAAACACCAGCCTTCCAGCACCAGTAGACTAAGAGTACAAACACATCAGAGTCATCACTGACAACACGGACCGTTTCAGCACCCCGCTTGGCTGCATCCAACATGAATGACACAAGAGAGACATCAGCCTCCTCATGTGTTACCAAACTGTCTGACCTGCTAACCATCTTGATGTTGTGGCCCATTTTGCATGTGCACAGGAGCTCCGCTAACCTTTGTTTGTTTTTGTTGTTTTTCATTATTTTATCACGTGGAGGTAAAGGAGTTGCCAGGGAGAGTTGGAATTCAGTGGAGGTCTGCCCTGCCCTTCTCTGTCTCTCATGGTTCTTTGCTGAGACTTCCTCATACTGGTCAAATATAACAGATATTAGAGTGTTGGAGTATGTGTGAAGTCGGTGCTCCATGCTAGCTGCAAGATCTGCCACTGTCCCTACCGCTGGCCAAACTGCATGATAAATTAGTTGCATGCCATCAACTAGCACAACATCTGGGGGGTGAGGATTGCTGTGAAGAACACCAAGACGCTGGACAATGGCAGACTTGTTGCCCTTCCTTAGGCATCCATTTTCATCAATAATCGAAACTGGGACAGGACTCAGCTCATAGTCAAAGAGTGTTGACAGGTCTACTTTCCTCTGGGTGCCTACCACCAGCAGCCGAGCAAACAATGCCTCAAGATCATAAACGGACTTTCCGTGTACTTTAACCCCCTTTGTCTTGACTTTCATTGTCACGACTTTATTTGAGATGGGTGCATGAAATCCCCCAGGGAGTGAAGAGGAAAACGACATACTCATGTCTTGTCCAATTTTCAGTGCATCGTGCACATTGACCTTGTCATCTGCCACTTGCCCACTGATAATGTGATGGAGGGTGGTAGTGTCTGTGATGAGAGGGTGAGAGTTTTCCCATAGCACTCTCACAATTTTAGCCCGGTCTTCAGCATCCAACTTCCGTCGTCCTTCTCCCTCCTCTTTGTGCCTCTGGAGCTTCCCTGTTTTATCCAATGCCTCTGTATACATCTCACTCATTGTGTGGGATACATGAGAACAAATGCCAAAAGACTGAATCCACACAGCAACCTGCTCAGGGTTTGTTGAGATACCTTTCATCCCTCCAACTCCTTTACCTTGCCTTATGCATGTCTGTTCTCCAAACATATCTGCACTCACTGCTGCTGCACCATCTGAGTGACGGCACACATGACTTCCAGCAAGAAAGTCCTCCATCGCAGGAGCAGGGAGATACTGCATTTCAAGCAGGTGCCATGTGATCCATCTTGCATAATGGTGATGACCAGAGGCAAAGAAATAAGGTAGCATCTCTTGAAGACAATGCTGTTGAAGGAGCCAGTCACCCTCTCTTTCTGCACGCCAGAGCCTGTGTGCTATGAATGTTGGGGTGATGAAGCAATCTACCCATAGACGGCCTGTGGGGTGCTGTCTTGCTTGCTCAAGAAATGCCATTATCTGTTCATGACTCTTTTCTCCCTCATCCAAGAAGTCATGAAGAAGAGCATACAGAACCATTCGGAAGGCACGCATAGCCTTGGGCCATGCTTTGCCATTTAAGATTGAGGTCACACCTGCAAAAGCAGACCCTATAAGCTCCTCAAGGCACATACACGCTATTTTCGCCACTTTCTCGCTCATTTTGAGTCATACACACTACAATATAGTGTTGTAAGGTGTCTGCAGATGTTGCATATTTTTGGGGGTGATGTTTGAAGCATGTTAAGACTTTTACAACACAGTGTAAAGTTTGGCCCCCATGGGTTAGCATTCAACGCATTCAAAAGTCGCTAGATGGGTTTTTTAGTTGCCAGAGATGTGGGGGTGGGGGAGATGATTGCTCAAAAGTATTTCCTCAAAATAAGAACCTGGACCTTAGCATCTTTATTACCTCTGACATAATTCCAACATTGTTTAAATAGGTAAACAAGACCTGAGGTCAAGTACTGATGTTCTCGTTTTTGTAATCAAAACAATCTGTTGAGTCTTTTCTCGCTCACTTTTCACTGCCACATAACCTGCACTATAGCACAATTTTCTGCCTTAATACTGCATCTTTGGGCAGACTATAGATCTAGTCAGTCTATTTAATATAGAATAAGTGGAAATAATTGAAATGGGTAAGGTTTATGATGTGTCAATTACAAAAAAAGTCACCGAAATTAGCTATTAAGGGCATAAAATGTGTCCCCTTTTGGCATAAACAGGAATTTGGTATCTGACAGGCATTTGTAAATGCAAAACCCCTAAAACCACACCAGGATTGTGTAGATTGGCCAAGCTGATCATGTAATAAGGCCATAAAGGCGACTATGCAAATTTATGCTAATTATGCTAATAAAAAAAATTGCTCAACATATACAAGTTAGCATCCGGCAGTTTCTATGTACTGGGGACCCATACTATACATTTCCATCATAAAACTTTGGTGTACTCAACATTTCCGGGTTCACTATAGGGGCCTATGGGCTGGCAACTGGACTAATAGGTGGGCAAACATTTACATTTCCATTGCTAACACTAACGTACTTTTTCTCAGTTGTACTGTTTGTCGACTTTGCTACGTCTTGTGTTTGTCTTGTTTCAAATATCTTGTAACATTTAAAATCATTCAGCAGTTAACCTACTTGCAACCTATACTCCACTTTATGAGAAGAATATTCTCCACCATCTGCATAGAATGTGTGCATCATTGTTAATTTTAACGGTCCTATTTCTAAAATTGTTTTTGATTTATTTTCTGCAGCACTTTATTTAAAACTAACGACCATGGTTGCAACGAGCACACTGAAAAACAAGAACTCGGAATGTATATCAGAAGGGTTCGATCGTCGATACGACCAGAGCTGCATCGAAGATGGTAAGATTGTCCTGCCATTGTGCAGTTTTTAACGTCTTTAATGATTCCTCTACTACCTGCTAGGGAAAATCGCCGTGTTTAGCTCTAGCTGGCCCCTTGCACATGATTGTTATGCAGCGAGTGGAGTGGTTGTTTACCCGGCCAGCAGTGGTGCAGAGCGGCTGCCTTCAGAGGGGAGGGGAGGGGAGGGGAGGGCAGGGAGGGGAGGGCGAGTCAACCAAAAGATGAAGTCATCCACATTCAGCTCCTCCGCTCCTGTGCTCTCCTGCGCAGTCCTCCTTTTCTGCCCCCCATCCTCGATTAAAAACCGGGGGAATACGCAATGGGCTGCATATTGGAACTCAAACATTGTAAATTAACCTGCATTAGAAGTTGCATTTTAGGAGGGTTATCAGCAAATGTTATGCTGCTGACAGAGACGTATGAACAGCACCTCTGTTCGTTTCTGTGCAGTGACTATTTGCTAAACTAAAATATGGGCTGTGTGGTATTTTCAGGCACAGATTTTTTTACTGCGTTTTTATAGCTATGCATGTGTATCCAGGGTGTCAAATCACTGGTGTTGATCTCACACTTTTTTTTTTTTCTCTCCCTCTTCTCTTCCCCTTTCCCTTTTTGTCATCCCTCCACTCCTCTTCCCCTCTGTCCTCTGTACCGTTTGCTCTTCACCCTCTCTTTGTTCGCCCTCTCTGCGCATTTCTTTCTGCTCTCGTCCCTCTCTGCCTGCTTACCTCCTCTCATCCTTCCTTCATTTCATCTCTCCTCTTTTTCGACTCTGCATTTGTGACTTCCTCCTCCTCCTCTTCTCCTTTCTACTTCTCCTCCTCTCTACCTCCCTTCATCCTTGCCTTCACATGCTTTCACCTCTCCACGCACACTCTTCTCCCTCCTCCTTTCCCCCTCCCCTTCTCTCTACCTCTTAATCACCTCCTCCTGCTTGCTCATCTTACCTTTTCCCCTCCCTCATCCTCCTCTCTCCACCTCCTCCCCATCCCACTCCTCCTCCCCATCCCACTCCTCCTCCCCATCTCACTCCTCCTCCCCATCTCACTCCTCCTTCCCATCCCACTCCACCTCCCCATCTGACTCCTTTCTCCACCTCCTCCCCTCACCATCTCCCACCATCCTCCCATCCCACTCCTATTTTACTCCTTTCTCTCTCTCCCCTCCTCTCCCTCTCCTCCTCCTCCCGTCCACTCCTCCTCTCACCACCTCCTCTCCATTCCTCCCTCTACCTTTCCATCCTCCCCTTTTCTCCCACTCCTCCTCCTCCTCCTCCTCCTCTTCCACTCGTGCCCTCTCCTCCACTGCTCCCCCTCCCTCTTCTCTTCTCCTCCTCTCCTCCTCTCCTCCCCCACAGAGCTGGACTTCTGGGAGCGGTGCCTATCTGAGCCCCCGGTGGCGGGGTCCGTATCATCAGTGCTGGGTGTGGATGCAATGTCTGGGGTGTCCGGTGGCGTAGCGGGGGGCGGCGGCGGTGGGGGTGGGTACCCCTACCCCCGAGAGGAGGAGCGGGCGTGCGTGCAGCTGGCACGCCTCCTGGAGGGCTGCCTCTCCCGGGCCAAGCGGAGCACGCTGCACTGCGCGGAGGTGCTGGTCCCGGAGACCCTGACGCGCCGCATGGCCCGAGACGTGCTGCGCCTGGCTGCGGGGGAGCCCTGCGGGCTGCGGGGGTGCGTGCTGCACGTCCAGCTGCAGCTGGAGGCAGAGAGGGGGGGCCGAGGTGGGGGCGGTGGCGGATGCTGCAAGCGACTCGAGCGCATCGTGTGCGACGCCAGCGTGGTGCCCACCTTCGAGCTGACGCTGGTGTTCAAGCAGGACGCGAGCGCCTGGCCCTGGCCGAGTCTAAGGGACTTCTTCCTCATCGGCACCGCCTGCTTCGCTCCGGGCTTCCGCCACGCCCTCAAGCTCTCGCCCGGCTTCCGACTCATCAAGCGCAAGCTCTACTCCTCCTCCCCGGCCGGCACCGTGGTCGAGGAGTACTGACCGCTCGGAACGCCGGGAATGCTGGGATGGGAACGCCGGACCCGACTGGACACTTTGGGTTCCGCCGCGGGGGGGGTGGGGTGGGACTGGACTGGACCGGTTGAGACTACTTTAGCTTTTTTATGATTACTCTTGTTGTTCTTATGTAGAGGGTTTAAGGGTACAATGCACTTCCACACTTGAGTACCTGAATGTAAGCCACCTCGGTGACTATGAGGGGCTGGTTCTTTTCTAGGCTTTTTATATTTATATGTCTACGGTGTGTGTTGTCGTTGTAGACGTGCATCTGTATGTGAGCGAGGTGTGTGAGCGATGTGTGTGTGTGTGGAGAGGGGATGTGCCTGTGTGTCTGCTAGTTCTTAAATACATTCAGAGCATTGGGAAGTGGCTGGTGTGTGTTTAGTGTGAAGTTTTGAGATCTGATGAGAAAGTAGCAGGAACTGTCAGGAGGCCGTTTTGTACAAAAAAGGAAAATTCTTCAGCGCAATCCAGGGCTTCAAAACGCTGTTTTACAATTTTGACACAAAATATGCTTTGGCTACATGCAAAAGGATTTGATAGGATTTGAGAAATGATAAAATTTTTCCTATCATTTTGTAGACATATTTGTATACAAATGAATTGGCAATAAAGAAAAGTTTAGTATGTTTCTACTGCTTTAGCTGGACGAGCACCTGGTGAGCGATTGAGAGATGTTTATGAAGATGCTAGCCACTTTTAAATACATTCGTTGTGAATCTGTGTAGGGTGAAATATCCTTTTCTTTGAATGTCACTATAATGGGGGACAAGGATCTGATCTGTTTTAATGGGGTCCATGTAGGTAGCTTGAATGTAACTTTAGTCAAATGCCATCAACTGTTTGTCGATCCTTCTTGTCCAATCAGATTTGGCCAGAGGCCCGGTTCCACTGGATCTGAGCCAGGCTTTGCTCTCATTGGCCAGAGGCCCAGTTCCGCTGGGCTTTGCTCTGATTGGACGCTGCACTGTGTAAGATCAACACGCTGCTTCATGGCTCAGTTTAGACTGCCTCATGTTTAAGGGGAACTCTTTTTTTGTTTTTTTGTTTTGTTCATTTTGTGGTACACTTTCCACGTAAATGGGAGATTGCCATACTGTTCTATGTAGAGTTTTCTACTATTTTTTTGTTTTGTTTTTTTTAAACACCTTTTGTTGCCTTTCTGAACCGTTATCGGTTGCAGTGCCGTTGCAGTAACTTTATTTTGTTTTTGTTCGTTCATTTTTTTTCCTTAATTTTTTAAAAATGCAATTCCTGCTAAGGAAGTCAATCCTTGTCTATTTGACAATAAAATGTATTTTCACCCGTGACTTCTGGCTCTGCGTTCTCCATGTCCTCTACTGGCCTACACTAGACTTCAGTTATACCACTCAACCACATTGTCCCATTTATTTGTTTGTGCCTGTGTTTTCTATGCTACAAAAGGCCTCCACTGTACCAGCCTACACTGTAGACTTCAGTCACACCACTCACCAGCACACTTGTCCTATTTATGTGCAAATGAAACACTTGTGGATATTAGTGTGAAGTACAATAAGGCATAACTGCATTTAGAGGACATGTATAAAAAAATACCCTGCATTTCAAAGCCTGTCTGTAGGCCCATAAGCATGTTACACTGTACCGGCCTACTCTGTAGACTTCAGTCACATCACACATACCATCACAAGCCCACTTGTCCTATTTATCTGTAAATGAAACACTTGTGGATATAGGTGTGAACTACAATAAGGCAAATCTGCATTTAGAAGATGCATAAAAAAATAACCTTGCGTTTCAAAGTCTGTCTGTAGGCCCATAAGCAGTTAGTGTACTGGCCTACACTAGACTTCAAGCACACTTGTCCTATTTATCTGTAAATGAAACACTTGTGGATATGGGTGTGAAGTACAATAAGCTATAACTGTGTTTAGAGGACATATAAGTCAATTCAGAGCATGTCTACACTTAGAGGGCATATAAAAAAACAACCCTGCATTTGAGAGCCTGTCTGCAGAGCCGTAGGCATGTAGCTGCCTGAGTATCCTGCCCCCATAAACCAGCCTCTTAAGTTTCTTTAAGTTATCTAGGGCAAGCAGTTGATTTGGCTGCAAGGGAGAGAGAGAGGGCCAGGGAGAGGGGGGGAGAGAGGGGCAGGGAGGGGGTAAGGAGGAGGGGTGGGGGGGGTGGGGGGGCAGGGAGCAAAGAGGGAGAGGATGGGAGGGGTAGCTGGAGAGAGGGTAGGGAGGAGGGGTTGGGGGGGGGGCTGAGAGCCAAGAGAGAGAGAAGGGCAGGGAGAGGAGGGAGAGGGTGGCAAGAGGATGGGAGGGGTGGAGGGAGAGAGAGGTTAAGGGATGGGATGGGTGGTGGGAGAGAGAGGTTAAGGGAAGGGAGGGGTGGGAGAGGGAGGTTGGCTTACCCACATTAGAGGTGCTGTCTGGCCTTGATCCCCTTTTCAGGGTGCCCTTCCCACCGAAGTCTCACCCATACGCTCGTCACAAGACAGCCGGTGACCTGCAGCAGAGTGTGTGTGTGTGTGTCATTCCTCCTACTCCACTGAGAGGTCACAAGGCCCTGTTCCTCGTCCTGCTGAGCTGCACTGTGAGCAGGGGCGGCCATCTTAGGTCCCTGTGGGGCCCTCGCCTATGAGTGTGTGTGTGTGTGTGTGTGTGTGTGTGTGTGAGAGAGACAGGAACGGGGTTGCCACAACAGCGGACAACACACTCTGGCTGCCTGACCCCCCCCCCCCCCCCCCCCCCCCCCCCCCCCCCCCGGCTGACCCCCCCGGCCCTGCTGAGGAGGTGAGGAAACGGAGCTGAGAGGGCAAGAGGCTGGCTGCCTGACCCCGAACCTGACCCCCCCCCCCCCACCTGACCGATCCCTCCCCCCACCCAGCTGACCCACGCCAGGCCCTGCTGAGGAGGTGAGGAAACGGAGCTGAGAGGCTAAGAGGGCGAGAGGCTGGCACTGGAGTGGGACTGGGCGATAGGCACAGCGTGTACCTCTTGTGTTACTGCTGCCCTCTCCATGCCACCACCACCATCACCACCACCATCATCACCACCACCATCACCACCACCATCATCGCTTAGACTAGAGCAACACTTAAGCTGTTTTTAAAACCCTAAAATAATGTTTTCCAAAATCAGTTTCAGTGATTCATCAACTCCTAACAGGGTGTGAACAACACTTCGCAGGCTTTTGCTCCCCCCCTTCCCCCCTCTCCTCTGTGGGCTATAACCGCACCATGCCAGTTTGCAAAAGTGGGTCACTTCGATCTGTTGTTCGATTGAGGCATGAGAAAGACAATTTTCTTTTCAACCTGTAGGGCGACCAAAAAGGGAAAAGTGCTTTAGTGTTGCCTTAATACCCCAGGCCTCAGAGGGTGAATAAAGGTGTACCCCCCTTTTACGCGGTACACTACCTTTTACATTTTATCCTTCTACACCAGGGGTGCTCACACTTTTTCAGTGTGCGAGCTACTTTTAAAATGACCAAGTCACAAAGATCTACCGACCCATAAAAGCGTATGTTATTTTAAAATTTATTGAAAATTCTAAACCAATATTGCAACAAAATAAGCTCTGAACATGTTTTTGTAGAATCTACACTAATTACATTAACATGTCAGTACCCCTGCTATTGTTGTGTCTTTGGGGGGTGCTGGGGCTTCATTAGGGGAACCCTACCCCCCAGTACCCCCCTGTAATTCGAACTATGCACAGGCCTGCCCAAATAAGTATCTCATCTGCAGTGGTGATGGGCAGTGATCAGGGCAGGCAAACACACCATCGGATGGTTGTGGGTTCAGTCCCAGCACCTAGAAAGGCTAAGGAACCACACACTCTTTTGCTGAAAGCCCTAAAAGGCATCCAGCCCCACAGTGCTCCAGGGAGACTGGTTGTGGAGCTGCTGTATGTAAGTCACTCTGCATAGAAGAGTTCACTAAATGTTATACAACAGTTAGGTCATGTTAAACTTTTTGTGAGCGTTACTAGGAGTGAGGGTATAGCACGGTATACCATGGGTGTCTCTTCAGAGTTGATAGTTGTAGTTGCTGTAGGTAAGTCACTCTGGACATAAGTGTTGGCTAAATGACATGAATGTAATCTCTCAATGCATTACTGCTGCTGTAGCTGTTTGTCACACATGTGCCATTGTACTTCCAGTGTACACATGCTTTCACACAGAAACTATATACTGTCTGCAAAATATATATACAGTATATTTTTATATGAAGACTTAAGTATATGTGTCTCATTTATCAGCTGCTTGTGTCCAGGAGGAGGTACTTATAGTCAAAGAGGTTTTATTGTCGTTTCAGCCACATACACAGTACACACAGTGAGATGAAACAGCGTTTCACTGGGAACAATTGGTGATAACATGCAACTGTTAAAACAGAGTATAGACCAGACAGATATACAGAACAGTACACACACACACACACACACACACTATTAACACTATTCTAAAGGGCCTAGCTTCAGAGAGGAGCACAGGCAGACAGTGTGGGCCTGTTATCATGTCAAATATTAATGGCGTCTCCAGAGGTACCCGCTGCCTGTGCTGCTCCCCCAGTATCATGCTCACATTTGCCCCCCTATACACAGGGACAGTCCCCTGCAGCGCCTGGTAAAGTGTGTGTGTGTGTGTGTGTGCGTGTTCGTGTGTTCTTTCATGTAAATAAGATCGTGTGTGTGTCTTTTCATGTAGATGAGAATGTGTGTGTGTGTGTGTGTTTGTGTAACTGTGGGTCCAGTGTCTTGCTGAGGGCCTGGTGAATATGCCCGCTCATGCTAATGGAGGTTATTTATAGCGTGATTCACTCTGGACAACAGTGTGTGTGTGTGTGTGTGTGTGTGTGTGTGTGTGTGTGTGTGTATCTGTGTGTGTGTCTGTGTGTGTGTGTGTGTGTGTATCTGTGTGTGTGTCTGTTTGTGTCTGTGTGTGTCTGTGTGTGTGTGTGTGATTCACTCTCAACAACAGTGTGGGCTGAACCAGCTCCAGATGGCCAGCGCAGCAGCGGAGAAGGACGAGAGGAGGAGGAAGAGAGGAGGAGAGGAGAGGAGAGGAGGAGAAGAGAGGGTGTTTTTCTTTTCTTCTTTCTCTCCCTCTTCTCTCCCACTCCCTCTTTCGTCATGTTTTTAAATGTCTTCTCTCCCTCCCTCCCTCCATCCCTCCCACTTTCTCTTTCTTTCTTTCTTTCTTTCTTTCTCCGTGTTTTTAAATGTCTTCTCTCCCTCCCCCTCTCTCCCTCCCTCTCTCTCTCTTTCTTTCTCCATGTTTTTAAACGTCTTCTCTCCCTCCCTCCCACTCTCTCTTTCTTTCTTTCTCCGTGTTTTTAAACGCCCTTTGTCTTCCTCCGTCTACCCCACTCTTTCACTCTTTCACTCTTTCTTTCTGTTCATGTTTTTAATGTGTCATCTGTTCTCTCTCTCAGTGGCTGATAGCCCTTGAGTGAGCTCTTCTACTGTTGCCAGCCTCGGTGTGTGTGTGTGTGTGTGTGTGTGTGTGCGTGACTGTGACTGTGTGTGTGTGTGTGTATGTGAGTGATAGTCCCTGATTGCATTGCCTGACACTTTTGAGTGCCAGTGAGTGTGTTTGTGTTTGTTCTGTTGTCATGATTGATTAGTTTGTGAAGAGAGCAGACTCTATGGAGACAGGGGACACTGTAGGCCTGCAGTATGTGTGTGACAGGAGCATATGGCGTCTCTCAGAAGGTCGAGGCCTGATCTGAAGATGAGTGTGTGTGTATAGGTGTGTTTGGTGTTGGTGTGTATAGATGTGTTTGGCATCATAGGCCTATGTGTGTGACAGGAGCATATTGTGTGGTCTCTCAGAAGGCCTGATCTGAAGATGGGGTGTAGAGGGGGTGTTGTGATAGGGTGTTGGGGTGTAGGGGGTCGGCTAGATTTGGGCAATTCAGGCCTGATATTATCTAGGCTGGTTTGCTAAATGCTAACCAGCTAGCAGCGTTAAAGATCAGTGGATGGAGTGGGGTGTGTGTGTGTGTGTGTGTGTGTGTGTGTGTGTGTGTGTGTGTGTGTGTGTATGCGTGTGTGCGTGCGTGCGCATGCTTACATGTGACATGTCTGCAATGGGCATAGGGGTTCTTCTTGAGTGTGTGTGTGTGTGTGTGTGTTTG
>CM059284.1:2543619-2546119 GCA_030347295.1 Setipinna tenuifilis | reverse complement strand
AGATAGACACGCTGTTCCCCGCCAGGAATAGAGCTCACACTCCTCTCCTCCCTTTCTCTCCTCCCTCCTCTCCTCTCTTTCTCTCCTCCCTCCTCTCCTCTCTTTCTCTCCTCCCTCCTCTCCTCTCTTTCTCTCCTCCCTCCTCTCCTCCCTTTCTCTCCTCCCTCCTCTCCTCTCTTTCTCTCCTCCCTCCTCTCCTCTCTTTCTCTCCTCCCTCCTCTCCTCTCTTTCTCTCCTCCCTCCTCTCCTCTCTTTCTCTCCTCCCTCCTCTCCTCTCTCTCTCTCCTCCCTCCTCTCCTCTCTTTCTCTCCTCCCTCCTCTCCTCTCTTTCTCTCCTCCCTCCTCTCCTCTCTTTCTCCTCCCTCCTCTCTTTCTCTCCTCTCCGCTCCTCTCCTCCCTCCTCTCTTTCTCCTCCCTCCTCTCTTTCTCTCCTCTCCTCTCTTTCTCTCCTCTCCTCTCCTCTCCTCCCTCCTCTCTTTCTCTCCTCTCCTCTCCTCTCCTCTCACACTCCTATCACACTCCTCTCCTCTCCTCCCTCCTCTCTTTCTCTCCTCTCCTCTCCTCTCCTCTCACACTCCTATCACACTCCTCTCCTCTCCTCTCTCTCTCCCTTTCTCCTCTTTCTCTCCGCTCTGTCCTCCTCTCCTCCCTCCTCTCCTCTCCTCCCTCCTGTCTTTCTCCGCTCTCTCCTCTCCTCTCTTTCTCCTCTCCTCTTCTCTCCTCCCTCCTCTCCTCCCTCCTCTCTCTCTCCTCTTTCTCTCCTCTCCTCCTCTCTCTCCCTCTCCTCTCTCCCTCCTCTCTCTCTCCTTTCCGCTCCCTTTATTCTCCCTCCCCTCCTCCCTCCTCTCTCTCCTGTCTGCTCCCTTCATCTGTCTCCCTCACGCGCTGTTCCTCCTAAAAGTGTTTACAAACAGCCCTTCAGCTGCTGGACGCCAGTGGGATGCCCCCCCTCCCCCGCCCCCCTATCGGCTTTCACACGTCACAAACACACACACACACACCTCACACACACACCTCACACACACACACACACACACCTCACCTAACCTAACAGCAGGGTTAGCCCCAGTCCTTAGAGAGTCATGGAAAGTCAGGGTGCCCAGGAGGAGCTGTGACGTTGGGCTGTGCTTGTTGACAAAGAGCCCTGAAAGCCACAGCAAACACACCACATGAGGGTGGGGGGTACGGGGGGCATGCACAGGACTAATAATATAAGAGTAGACTTGTCCTTTTTAAATGTATCCTTTGCTGTGACGTTGGGCTGTGCTTGTTGACAAAGAGCCCTGAAAAGTCACAGCAAACACAGCACCACACAGGGGGAGGCAGAGGGTGGGGGGCATTTCCTGTTCCTATGATATGTACAGGATAATAATAATAATAATAATAATAATAATAATAATGCTATGCTGATATGTACAGGGTAATAATAATAATAATAATAATAATAATAATAATAATAATAATAATAATAATAAACGTATCCTTTTTCAATGTAATTTATGCATATGTATGTAGCACCTCAGAATTGGGCACCCTACCCTCCTTTCACTGTTTATCTCTTTCCTGCACTAGTGTTTATTATATTCCTGCACTAGTGTTTATTGTATGTTGTAAATATTCTTCATACATGTCTGCACTGGAGAAGGAGCTGCTTCTAATCTCATTGTACATGTGTGTAGTGACAATAAAAGGCATTTTATTCTATTGTACTTTGCTCTACTCTACTCTATTCTATTCTATTGTATTCCATTGTAACATCGCAGCTTCAAGGCCCCTTTGCCAAAGTTGCCAGTGTAGGGGCGGCCCGATCGATTGAAATATCAATAGTGCAAAAGAAAACAGGTTTGAGGCACTACTGTTTAAAGATTAAAGGCCTTTATTGCATTCTGGCTATATGTACTGCTGTTAAGGGATTTAAACAGCTTTTTATGAAGTTCCTTTTATCTCTAATGTAATATTGCCCGTATTTAAAGATAAAGATGAATGTATTTGCCTTCAGACTGGAGGGCCTCAGTGTCTCGTTGTTTTGCATTGCTGGGCTGCAGGCTCTTTCTGATAAGTACTTCTACATACTCTCATACATTCTGACCCACTTTGTTAAAAAACATCTGTGCTATGGTATCAATGTTGGTAATGTTATCAAATATTAATTCTAGCATATCAGTATTGTAGTTTGTCTTCTGTGTGTTGAGTAGTTTTTAAAGTGTGCTTTGTCATAATAGCTCTGCCTTTCACATCCATATCCCTGTTAGCTGTACTGGCCTGTATTTGATTGCACTTGAATCAATACTACAATTTGTGGTATCATATAACTCAGTTTGCCTGTTCAACAGTACTTCATCTCTTTCTCTCTTTTTGTCATTACACACATGTCTGTCTGTCTGTCTGTCTGTCTGGTGGTCTGTGTCTGTCTGCCTGTCTGCCTGTCTGTCTACATGTGCATCTACCTGTCTACATGTGTACCTGTCTGTCTGTCTGTCTGTCTACCTGTGTGTACCTG
>CM059284.1:2516119-2536119 GCA_030347295.1 Setipinna tenuifilis | reverse complement strand
CGAGGGAGAGAGAGAGAGAGGGCAAGAGAGCGAGAGAGAGAGAGCGAGGGAGAGAGAGAGAGAGGGGGTCAGAGCAAGAGCGAGGGTGAGAGTGTGAGAGAGAGCGAGGGAGAGAGAGAAAGAGAGGGCAAGAGAGAGGGCAAGAGAGAGGGCAAAAGGGAGGGCAAGAGGGAGGGCTCAAGAGATCGAGAGAGAGAGGGTGAGAGACAGAGGGCGAGAGAGGGTGAGAGAGAGAGAGAGAGAGCGAGAGAGTGAGGGAGTGAGGGAGCAAGAGAGAAAGGGCGAGAAAAAGCGAGAGAGAGGGAGGGCAAGGGCGAGAGAGAAAGTGAGAGGGAGGGAGGATGAGGCCAAGGGCCAGGGTGAGGGTCGGCGTTTGCTGGAGCGAGAGGAAGTGTGAGCGATGGAACATCATTTATGCTGCGGTGCCACATTCCGCAGCTGTGTTCCGGCGGCGGCCATCTTCTAATTGTCCTGTTCTCAGCACGCCGCCACACGCAGATAGAACGTCATTTGTGCTCAGGTGCAATGTTCTCCTCCGCCTCTCGGTAGGGTATGTCCCCATGCCACACAATATGCCCCCATATCACACAATATGACCCCTATGCTCAGGTGCACTGTTCTCCTCTGGCTCTTGCATCCTTCAGGAGGGTATGCTCCCCATACCACCCTATATGCCTCTCCATGCCACACAACATGCCCCTAATGCCCTCTAATATACCCTCCATGCCACACAACATGCCCCCATATCACCCAAAATGCCCCCATATCACCCAAAATGCCCCCATACCACCCAATATGCCCGCATACCACCCAATATAGCCCCATGCCACCCAATATACCTCCCATATCACACAATATACCTCCAATGCCCTCCTGTATGCCCCCATACCACCCAATATACCCCCATACCACCCAATATGCCCCCATATCACCCAATATGCCCCCATATCACCCAATGTACCCCCATATCACCACATATCACACAATATACCCCATACCACACAAAATACCCCCATATCGAACAATATACCCCCATACCACCCAATATACCCCCCATGCCCTCCAAGATGTCCCCGATGCCACTAAATATGCCCCCATATCACCCTTTATGCCCCCATACCACACAATATGCCCTCATATGACACAATATACCCTCATATGACACAATATACCCCCATATCACAAAATATACCCTCATATCACACAATATACCCCCATATCACAAAATATACCCCCTATATCACACAATATACCCCCATATCACAAAATATACCCCCTATATCACACAATATACCCCCATATCACTAAATATCACTCAATATGCAACCCAGTATGCCCCCCATGCTCCTCAGGTCATGCTGTATGCACTGATAGAATGTGGCAAGGCCCTGCACAAGCCCTGGCCCGTTGGTGTTTATTGCCCTGTCTCATCCTAAGTGCCCCTCCCTGCCATCCCTAATGCCCCACAGGGTGCCATTGCCCAGGTTCTAATACCCCACAGGGTTCTGTTGCCCCGCCTCGTCCTAAGTGCCCCTCCATGCCAATCCTAATTGCCCAGGTTCTAATACCCCACAGGGTTCCGTTGCCCTGTCTCGTCCTGGGTGGCTGGTCCTGTCTCCATGCCATCCCTACTGCCCCACAGGATTCCATTGCCTCGTCTCTTCCCCAGTGCCAGGTTCTAATACCCCACATGGTTCTGTGACCCTGTCTCATTCCCAGGCCCTCCCTAATGCCCCGCTCGGTTCCATTGCCCCGTCTCGTCCCCAGTGCCAAGTTCTAATACCCTACAGGGTTCTATTGCCCCGTCTCGTCCCCAGTGCCAAGTTCTAATACCCTACAGGGTTCTATTGCCCTGCCTCGTCCCCAGTGCCCAGTGTCCAGTGCCCGGTGTGCCCATGCCATTCCTGATTCAGCGGTGAGGGGCGTCACCATGGCTACACGCCCAGACAGGTGATTGGGCCACACATGGGTTTGGCCACAGCACTGACCAATGGAGAGAGGGGTGTGTAGGAGAGGTGTTGCCAGCATGCTCTCTCTCTCTCTCACTCTCTCTCTCTTTGCCCCCTCTCTCTCTTTCTCTTGCCCGCCCTCTCTTTCACACTTTCACACACACACTGGACTAAAATATCATGTTTATCACACACACACACAAGTGACAGACTGAAATATCAGACACACACACACACACACACTTACACACACACACACACACACACACACACACACACACACATGTATGTACCCAGTCTTGACCACTGGGGGTCAGCAAGCCACACATTACAAGACCAAGATGCCCAGCTGTGCTGAGCAGGTCCTTACACACACACACACACACATACTTTCATACTCACAGTTCTCTTGCTCACCGTGCCTTGTTCATTGTTCACCTTCTTTTCTCAGCATGCAAAGTTACACACACACACACACAGACACAGACACACACACACACAATTGCATCCACCTGAGCTCTGAGTGATGTTTGTTTGTCAGTCAGCATTCTGACTGTGTTTGTTTGTTTACCGTCTTTGTCTGTCAGCATTCCTGTCATGCTGGGAAGATGGGAATGTTTGGAACTGAGTCTGGGAATGTTTTCTCTGACCTGAGAGAAGGTGTAAATGTGGAGTTATTAGTAAGTCGGGTTTCCCCCCTTTTTACATAAAACACACACACACGCACACACCCACACACACCCACACACACACACACACACACACACACACACACACACACACACACACACACACACACACACAGAAGTATTAGACACTACATAACTTAGAAATACACTGTAAATATGTATTAAGCAGTATGCTTTGTTAATGCTTTTATATCACCTACATCCTTAAAATGCCCTCAGCTCAATCCTGAGCATGTAATGAGTGCCAGTGTCCAATGACGCTTCCACTTCAGACAGCTGCTGTGAGATGTATCTGCTGCCACCGTGTGGACATTAGTGGACATTGCAAGTGGGGCGGCCACAGTCTGTAATCGTAGGCTAATAAGAGCAAATTATATTATTATTATAAACTATATAAGGGCTATTATACAGGAAATGAATTAAAAAATGTCTAAATCTAGGAAAGTAGGAAGACTTACTGACCTCCCACAAACCTGAAGACTGGGCGATATGGTAAAAACATGATCACGCAGATGTGGTGCTAGTAGCAGTAGTAGTAGTAGTAGTAGTAGTAGTAGTAGTAGTAAGCCCTTTATTGTCACTAGTCACGAGTAATAGCGAAATAAGCCATCAATGTGATGATACGGAAAAAAAAAGGTTCAGCACGCTGCAAACAAATGTAAATTGGAAATGTAATGTGGTGACATGTTTTGTCATCTTGTGTTTATTTATTCTCGTTTTGACAGCTACAGCGCCGAGCTGAAAACCCCCCATACCCTTGGTCGTTCTTACTCCATCAGGAGGCTCACTGCACCTGCCTAGCTGATGCTGCAGAGTGCAACATTACATTACATTTGCACCCAAACATTATTGCATTTGGCACTTGCACCCAAACATTACATTGACACTTTTATCCAAAGTGACTTACAAACAGGAGGACATAAGCTGACAGAGGTGTAAAGAGACACTAAGCAGACAACCTTTATACATATATGGGAGGTGCATGTGCCTGAATAAGTTTCCAGGAGCAGGGACACTACAGACACACATACTCCCCATATGGGGACAGAGTAAGAGTGAGTTGGTTTAGTGATTGTTAGTTTTGTTAGTTTTGCTAGGAAGAGAAGCAGTCTCAGAAGAGAAGGGTGTAACAAGTTTTTTTAATGGTAGAAAGGGATGTTGCTGTTCTTGTAGCAACTGGTAGGTTGTTCCACCATTTAGGGACAACCACAGAGAATTGTCTAGACTAGTGACCTCGCTTTGTGAGAGGCGAGAGTACAGCTAGATGGTTTCCATGAGCGGATCATAGCGCCCTGGACGGGACATGAGCCTATAGATAGTCAGAGTAAGATCTTGGTAGTTAACGTATGACTGCTGTGTCTACGCCTCGTGGTCCTGTGGTTGGTCCTCACGCGAAGGGAGGGGTTGGGGGGGGGGGCACTAATTCTTACAGCAGTGCAACTCAGAGACTCAGAGTTCTGCTCTACTGATTTAACATCTCTGGCAGCTGCTAATGTAAGGTCACAGGAGTGACTTTGAAGCACAAAAGTACTTTGGTAAAATGTACCTAATTAAAAAGTCTAATCTGATGATGTTGACGGTACTGGCCTCTAGAAGTCACAGTCAGCATCCTAACACGTTTAATTAGCTCTTATTGTTACCCCAGCATCATGAGTAGCAGTGCCTTGTGCATTTAAGTTGGTCAGTGGTGAAATGATATCATGGCTGAGCTATTTTAGCCTTTCTGGGCCAAACAGTGAGTGAGTGAAAAACACCCTAATCAGCACCCCCCAAAATAGCAATTGACTGGGACTAGGAGCCTTTTCTGTCCTTTGTTCTCACTGAAGCTGAACGTTCACACCTGTAAAGTGTTCTACCTGTGTGTGTGTGTGTGTTTGTGTGTGTGGGTGTGTGCATGGGCCATTAGTAGTATTCCAGGAGGAACTCTCCCTTTTTCCAGCCTACGTTTGGGAATGATGTTCACATGATTACATTACACTAATAAACACGATTACGCTTTCATGTATCATTACTGGCTTTGTTACTTTCTGTTTGCTGAGCTGTTTTCTTTTATTCCAGGATATAAATAAATGTGAATACCAATGAGTAAACTATCTCAAATGCATTCATCTGTTGGTGTTACACCTCAGGCTAACTTTGGTACAGTGCATCAAATGGAAATATTTATGTTAATAACTGTACATGGTCCCTTACAAATAAAATTAATAAAATAAATACACAGTGGGCCAAAAAAACAGACACATTTTAAATGCTTATGTACAGGAGTTTATGCAATGTTGGCTAAATTACCTAGATGCCACTCTGGCCATGAATTAAAAATGTCCTTTATGTAGGTAGAGTAGAGTAGAGTAGAGTAGAGTAACTTTATTAATCCCGAAGGAAATTAAGGTGTCTTGTAGCATACACATAATACACATTACCCATAATAAATACACATTACAAAACGAATCAAGACGAATCACCATATAGCACACTTCAACATAATTACAAAATTAGGAGGGGGGGGGGGGGGTACTAAGACGTGTCTATATAAGGTTAAGTTTGAGTTGGGGAATAGTCCTTAGTGCAAGTAAAAACAAAGTGGCAATGCAAACAGTGCAGTACATGTTGTCCAGGGTAGGTAGGATAGTGAAGGTTGACCATGGAATAGTCATGTAGTGCAGTAGTGCAGGTAGTGCAGTGCAATGTATGTCCAGGAAGGTGTAGGGGTCACCAGCACAGCGTGGTGTGTGAGTGTGTGTGTGTGTGTGTGTGTGTGTGTGTGTGTGTGTGTGTGTATGTGGGGTGCAGCTCAAGCAGTCCAGTCAATTATGCCCAGCTCCCTCTGTGTGGTGTTGTGAAGCTGTATGGCCCTGTGAACAAAGGACCTCCGAAGCCTGTCAGTCCTGCAGGGGAGGGACCGGAGTCTGTCACTGATCAAACTCCTCTGATTAATGAAGATGGTGTGCAGGGGGTGACAGTCATTGTCTAATATGGAGTGCAGCCTGCTCAGGGTCCTCCTTTCAGCTATGGTGGAGAGAGCATCCAGCTCCGTGCCCACCACAGACCCTGCCTTCCTCACCAGTCTGTCCAGACGACCAGTATCCCGCTTCTTAGTGCTACCACCCCAACATGCCACAGCATAGAAGAGCACACTGGCCATAACAGACTGGTAGAACATCAGCAGCAGTCTGTTGCAGACATTGAAGGACCTCAGTCGCCTCAGGAAGTACAGCCTGCTTTGCCCCTTCCTGTATAGGGCATCTGAATTAGCAGACCAGTCCAGTTTATTGTCAAGGAGTACCCCCAAGTACTTGTATGTGCAGACTGCCTCAACATTTACCCCATCAATTGAGACAGGTTCCAGTGGTGGGGTGGTTCTCCTAAAGTCCACCACCATTTCCTTGGTTTTGGTGGTGTTCAGCTGCAGTTGATTAGTCCGACACCACCCAACAAATTCCTCCACGAGGTCCCTGTACTCCCCCTCCTGTCCATCCCTGATACACCCCACAATTGCAGTGTCATCAGAGAACTTCTGCATATGACAAGTCTCTGAGTTGTAGCTGAAATCAGTGGTGTACAGAGTAAACAGCACTGGGGAGAGCACCGTTCCCTGTGGCGCCCCTGTGCTGCTGATCACAGTCTCAGATGAGCAGTTCCCCAGTCTGACAACCTGGGGCCGTTCAGTGAGGTAATCTGTGATCCAGGTTACCAGACTAGGCTCCACTCCCATCCGCAGCAGTTTGTCCTTTGACAAAAGTGGCTGAATGGTGTTGAAAGCGCTGGTGTAGATTTGGCTAACCAGTTCTTCACAAAAATGCAGCCAACAACGTTTCAAACAGAAGTCAACAACATTGTAAACTACAGACCTGAATACAAGTTGTGAAAGGGTAATTAAACCGTATCCATAGCAACATTTCAGAGATTGGTTAAAGTTTAAGGTGTGGCAGGCCTACTGCCAGATGTATAATCTGAGATATTAGCACTTACAATGATGTGTCTGGTGTTATTGGCCCACCCTGTTTAGCTGTCCTGGCAGATATTTAATGTTCTTTCTAAATTCCTACTAGCACAAATTCAGTTTTAAAGTAAGTTTAGTAGGCTAATTTGATGCTACATGTAGGCTATCTTAAACATAAGCATATTGATGAAGTAGAATATCGTGGAATGGTTAATTTATTTCATTTATGCTATTTAAAATGTGAAACGCATATATTATATTGATTCCTTACACACAAAGTGAAATATTTGAAGTGTTTGCTTTGTTTTCTTACATATTGATTATTACAACTTACAGCTAATAAAACCGAAAAGTCAGTATTTAAAAATGTCAGACTTCTGAAAAGTCAGACTTCTGAAAAGTATTTTTTCTGTTAATGCCTCTTGGTGCTTGGTTGGGCCTTATACAAACACCAGTCTGCATAGAATTCAAATTAAACTACAACACCCAGCAGCCAATGCGTAAACAAATGCTGTTCGGCCAGCCCTGTTGTAAGAAAGACGCCTCTGATTGGCTGAAATCCACAAGGGGCAGATGTTGTCGTGAAATCATTTGTTCTTTTCAGGCGAGCAGTACCCCGGATGTTCAGCCCTCCAGATATATTGCAGGCAGAAGGCGGGATACCCAGTTCAAATCAGGCGAAAGACTCGTTTGAATTAGTGTCTCGCAGGATTTTGTTTTTGCCTCTGAAAGGAAAAAAATGGTAAGCTTTGCTTTTTACGCGTATTATTTCAGTTTAGTATCTCTTTAATCTCGTTAATTAATGCCTTGTGTAAGCTCCATATTGGTTTACACGATAAACAAAATCTCCAACATAGCTACAGGGGTCGACAGCCCTCAACGTTATCAGATAGCTAATGTTACATTAGCATTTTTTTCTGGATGATGAAAATTTGTCATGGCAGCTAAGGTAACCGCTCAACGTCTTTGGTTCTTCATCCTCCTGTTTCCCTGCACTTTGTTTTCTCTAGGCTGGCGGGAAAGCTGGAAAGGACTCCGGTAAGGCGAGGACAAAGGCCGTTTCGCGCTCGCAAAGAGCCGGTCTGCAGGTCAGTTTTGTATCGGGCTAAAAGCGCGCCTCCGGTGCCACCTAGCATGCATGCTAGTTAAGGCAGCTTGCCAAATTCACCTGCGTATATAATGCCATTTTTGTAACCTTTTTATTTTATTTATTTATGTAAATGTTGTTTGAATATCTGTGGAATTGGTCTGGACTTTTTGACTGGCTCTTTATCGCTAGGGCCAGATCACTGGTGATGTTTGTTAATCATTTTGGCGCTCTGTTGCCTGTTTTGTTTAGTTCCCAGTCGGTCGTATTCACAGACACCTCAAGTCCAGGACCACAAGCCACGGGCGCGTCGGAGCAACAGCAGCGGTGTACAGTGCGGCTATCCTGGAGTACTTGACCGCCGAGGTATGGTAACCTTAACAATTGGTTAGCAATTAACTTTTCAAAACCATTTTCCCGCTTTTGGGACGGGTTCAAGCGGTGTGGGGAGTGTGCTATTCCGCATTGCATCAGGCATCAGATTTTGAATTGTGGCGTTTTGTACATGTGCCCAGGTGCTTGAGTTGGCCGGGAACGCGTCCAAGGATCTCAAAGTGAAGCGTATCACGCCGCGTCACTTGCAGCTCGCCATCCGAGGTGACGAGGAGCTGGATTCGCTCATCAAAGCGACCATCGCTGGCGGAGGTATGTATGAGGAAGGCTCCTCACCAGTAGATCATAGTCGCGGTTTGGCTTTGTTTACATGTGCCTGTTGGCTGGGTATCGGCGCAGGTCTAAGTCAGGAGAATTGTCAATGTAAAAACTCCTCCTGTATAACAGTGCGTCGCTGTAAAAGGCTAAATTTAACCTTTATTTTTGTCCTGTGTCCTTTCCAGGTGTCATTCCGCACATCCACAAATCCCTAATCGGCAAGAAAGGACAGCAGAAGACCGTATAACTGCAAACATCCATGTTGACGTCACTCTCAGGACCTTGAGCTGAACGTGGTTTCCCCCTTTGTGTTTTTCTGCCTGGTTGTGTAGATGTGTAGCCTCCTTGCTGGAGCGAGAGGAAGTGTGAGCGATGGAACATCATTTATGCTGCGGTGCCACATTCCGCAGCTGTGTTCCGGCGGCGGCCATCTTCTAATTGTCCTGTTCTCAGCACGCCGCCACACGCAGATAGAACGTCATTTGTGCTCAGGTGCAATGTTCTCCTCCGCCTCTCGGTAGGGTATGTCCCCATGCCACACAATATGCCCCCATATCACACAATATGACCCCTATGCTCAGGTGCACTGTTCTCCTCTGGCTCTTGCATCCTTCAGGAGGGTATGCTCCCCATACCACCCTATATGCCTCTCCATGCCACACAACATGCCCCTAATGCCCTCTAATATACCCTCCATGCCACACAACATGCCCCCATATCACCCAAAATGCCCCCATATCACCCAAAATGCCCCCATACCACCCAATATGCCCGCATACCACCCAATATAGCCCCATGCCACCCAATATACCTCCCATATCACACAATATACCTCCAATGCCCTCCTGTATGCCCCCATACCACCCAATATACCCCCATACCACCCAATATGCCCCCATATCACCCAATATGCCCCCATATCACCCAATGTACCCCCATATCACCACATATCACACAATATACCCCATACCACACAAAATACCCCCATATCGAACAATATACCCCCATACCACCCAATATACCCCCCATGCCCTCCAAGATGTCCCCGATGCCACTAAATATGCCCCCATATCACCCTTTATGCCCCCATACCACACAATATGCCCTCATATGACACAATATACCCTCATATGACACAATATACCCCCATATCACAAAATATACCCTCATATCACACAATATACCCCCATATCACAAAATATACCCCCTATATCACACAATATACCCCCATATCACAAAATATACCCCCTATATCACACAATATACCCCCATATCACTAAATATCACTCAATATGCAACCCAGTATGCCCCCCATGCTCCTCAGGTCATGCTGTATGCACTGATAGAATGTGGCAAGGCCCTGCACAAGCCCTGGCCCGTTGGTGTTTATTGCCCTGTCTCATCCTAAGTGCCCCTCCCTGCCATCCCTAATGCCCCACAGGGTGCCATTGCCCAGGTTCTAATACCCCACAGGGTTCTGTTGCCCCGCCTCGTCCTAAGTGCCCCTCCATGCCAATCCTAATTGCCCAGGTTCTAATACCCCACAGGGTTCCGTTGCCCTGTCTCGTCCTGGGTGGCTGGTCCTGTCTCCATGCCATCCCTACTGCCCCACAGGATTCCATTGCCTCGTCTCTTCCCCAGTGCCAGGTTCTAATACCCCACATGGTTCTGTGACCCTGTCTCATTCCCAGGCCCTCCCTAATGCCCCGCTCGGTTCCATTGCCCCGTCTCGTCCCCAGTGCCAAGTTCTAATACCCTACAGGGTTCTATTGCCCCGTCTCGTCCCCAGTGCCAAGTTCTAATACCCTACAGGGTTCTATTGCCCTGCCTCGTCCCCAGTGCCCAGTGTCCAGTGCCCGGTGTGCCCATGCCATTCCTGATTCAGCGGTGAGGGGCGTCACCATGGCTACACGCCCAGACAGGTGATTGGGCCACACATGGGTTTGGCCACAGCACTGACCAATGGAGAGAGGGGTGTGTAGGAGAGGTGTTGCCAGCATGCTCTCTCTCTCTCTCACTCTCTCTCTCTTTGCCCCTCTCTCTCTTTCTCTTGCCCGCCCTCTCTTTCACACTTTCACACACACACTGGACTAAAATATCATGTTTATCACACACACACACAAGTGACAGACTGAAATATCAGACACACACACACACACACACTTACACACACACACACACACACACACACACACACACACACATGTATGTACCCAGTCTTGACCACTGGGGGTCAGCAAGCCACACATTACAAGACCAAGATGCCCAGCTGTGCTGAGCAGGTCCTTACACACACACACACACACATACTTTCATACTCACAGTTCTCTTGCTCACCGTGCCTTGTTCATTGTTCACCTTCTTTTCTCAGCATGCAAAGTTACACACACACACACACAGACACAGACACACACACACACAATTGCATCCACCTGAGCTCTGAGTGATGTTTGTTTGTCAGTCAGCATTCTGACTGTGTTTGTTTGTTTACCGTCTTTGTCTGTCAGCATTCCTGTCATGCTGGGAAGATGGGAATGTTTGGAACTGAGTCTGGGAATGTTTTCTCTGACCTGAGAGAAGGTGTAAATGTGGAGTTATTAGTAAGTCGGGTTTCCCCCCTTTTTACATAAAACACACACACACGCACACACCCACACACACCCACACACACACACACACACACACACACACACACACACACACACACACACACACACACACACACAGAAGTATTAGACACTACATAACTTAGAAATACACTGTAAATATGTATTAAGCAGTATGCTTTGTTAATGCTTTTATATCACCTACATCCTTAAAATGCCCTCAGCTCAATCCTGAGCATGTAATGAGTGCCAGTGTCCAATGACGCTTCCACTTCAGACAGCTGCTGTGAGATGTATCTGCTGCCACCGTGTGGACATTAGTGGACATTGCAAGTGGGGCGGCCACAGTCTGTAATCGTAGGCTAATAAGAGCAAATTATATTATTATTATAAACTATATAAGGGCTATTATACAGGAAATGAATTAAAAAATGTCTAAATCTAGGAAAGTAGGAAGACTTACTGACCTCCCACAAACCTGAAGACTGGGCGATATGGTAAAAACATGATCACGCAGATGTGGTGCTAGTAGCAGTAGTAGTAGTAGTAGTAGTAGTAGTAGTAGTAGTAAGCCCTTTATTGTCACTAGTCACGAGTAATAGCGAAATAAGCCATCAATGTGATGATACGGAAAAAAAAAGGTTCAGCACGCTGCAAACAAATGTAAATTGGAAATGTAATGTGGTGACATGTTTTGTCATCTTGTGTTTATTTATTCTCGTTTTGACAGCTACAGCGCCGAGCTGAAAACCCCCCATACCCTTGGTCGTTCTTACTCCATCAGGAGGCTCACTGCACCTGCCTAGCTGATGCTGCAGAGTGCAACATTACATTACATTTGCACCCAAACATTATTGCATTTGGCACTTGCACCCAAACATTACATTGACACTTTTATCCAAAGTGACTTACAAACAGGAGGACATAAGCTGACAGAGGTGTAAAGAGACACTAAGCAGACAACCTTTATACATATATGGGAGGTGCATGTGCCTGAATAAGTTTCCAGGAGCAGGGACACTACAGACACACATACTCCCCATATGGGGACAGAGTAAGAGTGAGTTGGTTTAGTGATTGTTAGTTTTGTTAGTTTTGCTAGGAAGAGAAGCAGTCTCAGAAGAGAAGGGTGTAACAAGTTTTTTTAATGGTAGAAAGGGATGTTGCTGTTCTTGTAGCAACTGGTAGGTTGTTCCACCATTTAGGGACAACCACAGAGAATTGTCTAGACTAGTGACCTCGCTTTGTGAGAGGCGAGAGTACAGCTAGATGGTTTCCATGAGCGGATCATAGCGCCCTGGACGGGACATGAGCCTATAGATAGTCAGAGTAAGATCTTGGTAGTTAACGTATGACTGCTGTGTCTACGCCTCGTGGTCCTGTGGTTGGTCCTCACGCGAAGGGAGGGGTTGGGGGGGGGGGCACTAATTCTTACAGCAGTGCAACTCAGAGACTCAGAGTTCTGCTCTACTGATTTAACATCTCTGGCAGCTGCTAATGTAAGGTCACAGGAGTGACTTTGAAGCACAAAAGTACTTTGGTAAAATGTACCTAATTAAAAAGTCTAATCTGATGATGTTGACGGTACTGGCCTCTAGAAGTCACAGTCAGCATCCTAACACGTTTAATTAGCTCTTATTGTTACCCCAGCATCATGAGTAGCAGTGCCTTGTGCATTTAAGTTGGTCAGTGGTGAAATGATATCATGGCTGAGCTATTTTAGCCTTTCTGGGCCAAACAGTGAGTGAGTGAAAAACACCCTAATCAGCACCCCCCAAAATAGCAATTGACTGGGACTAGGAGCCTTTTCTGTCCTTTGTTCTCACTGAAGCTGAACGTTCACACCTGTAAAGTGTTCTACCTGTGTGTGTGTGTGTGTTTGTGTGTGTGGGTGTGTGCATGGGCCATTAGTAGTATTCCAGGAGGAACTCTCCCTTTTTCCAGCCTACGTTTGGGAATGATGTTCACATGATTACATTACACTAATAAACACGATTACGCTTTCATGTATCATTACTGGCTTTGTTACTTTCTGTTTGCTGAGCTGTTTTCTTTTATTCCAGGATATAAATAAATGTGAATACCAATGAGTAAACTATCTCAAATGCATTCATCTGTTGGTGTTACACCTCAGGCTAACTTTGGTACAGTGCATCAAATGGAAATATTTATGTTAATAACTGTACATGGTCCCTTACAAATAAAATTAATAAAATAAATACACAGTGGGCCAAAAAAACAGACACATTTTAAATGCTTATGTACAGGAGTTTATGCAATGTTGGCTAAATTACCTAGATGCCACTCTGGCCATGAATTAAAAATGTCCTTTATGTAGGTAGAGTAGAGTAGAGTAGAGTAGAGTAACTTTATTAATCCCGAAGGAAATTAAGGTGTCTTGTAGCATACACATAATACACATTACCCATAATAAATACACATTACAAAACGAATCAAGACGAATCACCATATAGCACACTTCAACATAATTACAAAATTAGGAGGGGGGGGGGGGGGTACTAAGACGTGTCTATATAAGGTTAAGTTTGAGTTGGGGAATAGTCCTTAGTGCAAGTAAAAACAAAGTGGCAATGCAAACAGTGCAGTACATGTTGTCCAGGGTAGGTAGGATAGTGAAGGTTGACCATGGAATAGTCATGTAGTGCAGTAGTGCAGGTAGTGCAGTGCAATGTATGTCCAGGAAGGTGTAGGGGTCACCAGCACAGCGTGGTGTGTGAGTGTGTGTGTGTGTGTGTGTGTGTGTGTGTGTGTGTGTGTGTATGTGGGGTGCAGCTCAAGCAGTCCAGTCAATTATGCCCAGCTCCCTCTGTGTGGTGTTGTGAAGCTGTATGGCCCTGTGAACAAAGGACCTCCGAAGCCTGTCAGTCCTGCAGGGGAGGGACCGGAGTCTGTCACTGATCAAACTCCTCTGATTAATGAAGATGGTGTGCAGGGGGTGACAGTCATTGTCTAATATGGAGTGCAGCCTGCTCAGGGTCCTCCTTTCAGCTATGGTGGAGAGAGCATCCAGCTCCGTGCCCACCACAGACCCTGCCTTCCTCACCAGTCTGTCCAGACGACCAGTATCCCGCTTCTTAGTGCTACCACCCCAACATGCCACAGCATAGAAGAGCACACTGGCCATAACAGACTGGTAGAACATCAGCAGCAGTCTGTTGCAGACATTGAAGGACCTCAGTCGCCTCAGGAAGTACAGCCTGCTTTGCCCCTTCCTGTATAGGGCATCTGAATTAGCAGACCAGTCCAGTTTATTGTCAAGGAGTACCCCCAAGTACTTGTATGTGCAGACTGCCTCAACATTTACCCCATCAATTGAGACAGGTTCCAGTGGTGGGGTGGTTCTCCTAAAGTCCACCACCATTTCCTTGGTTTTGGTGGTGTTCAGCTGCAGTTGATTAGTCCGACACCACCCAACAAATTCCTCCACGAGGTCCCTGTACTCCCCCTCCTGTCCATCCCTGATACACCCCACAATTGCAGTGTCATCAGAGAACTTCTGCATATGACAAGTCTCTGAGTTGTAGCTGAAATCAGTGGTGTACAGAGTAAACAGCACTGGGGAGAGCACCGTTCCCTGTGGCGCCCCTGTGCTGCTGATCACAGTCTCAGATGAGCAGTTCCCCAGTCTGACAACCTGGGGCCGTTCAGTGAGGTAATCTGTGATCCAGGTTACCAGACTAGGCTCCACTCCCATCCGCAGCAGTTTGTCCTTTGACAAAAGTGGCTGAATGGTGTTGAAAGCGCTGGTGTAGATTTGGCTAACCAGTTCTTCACAAAAATGCAGCCAACAACGTTTCAAATAGAAGTCAACAACATTGTAAACTACAGACCTGAATACAAGTTGTGAAAGGGTAATTAAACCGTATCCATAGCAACATTTCAGAGATCGGTTAAAGTTTAAGGTGTGGCAGGCCTACTGCCAGATGTATAATCTGAGATATTAGCACTTACAATGATGTGTCTGGTGTTTTTGGCCCACCCTGTTTAGCTTTCCTGGCAGATATTTAATGTTCTTCCTAACTTCCTACTAGCACAAATTCAGTTTTAAAGTAGGTTTAGTAATTTGATGCTACATGTAGGCTATCTTATACATAAGCATCTTGATGAAGTAGAATATCGTGGAATGGTTAATTTATTTCATTTATGCTATTTAAAATGTGGAACGCATATATTATATTGATTCCTTACAAAGTGAAATATTTGAAGTGTTTGCTTTGTTTTCTTACATATTGATTATTACAACGTACAGCTAATAAAACCGAAAAGTCAGTATTTAAAAATGTCAGACTTCTGAAAAGTCAGACTTCTGAAAAGTATTTTTTCTGTTAATGCCTCTTGGTGCTTGGTTGGGCCTTATACAAACACCAGTTTGCATAGAATTCGAATTAAACTACAACACCCAGCAGCCAATGCATAAACAAATGCTGTTCGGCCAGCCCTGTTGTAAGAAAGACGCCTCTGATTGGCTGAAATCCACAAGGGGCAGATGTTGTCGTGAAATCATTTGTTCTTTTCAGGCGAGCAGTACCCCGGATGTTCAGCCCTCCAGATATATTGCAGGCAGAAGGCGGGATACCCAGTTCAAATCAGGCGAAAGACTCGTTTGAATTAGTGTCTCGCAGGATTTTGTTTTTGCCTCTGAAAGGAAAAAAATGGTAAGCTTTGCTTTTTACGCGTATTATTTCAGTTTAGTATCTCTTTAATCTCGTTAATTAATGCCTTGTGTAAGCTCCATATTGGTTTACACGATAAACAAAATCTCCAACATAGCTACAGGGGTCGACAGCCCTCAACGTTATCAGATAGCTAATGTTACATTAGCATTTTTTTCTGGATGATGAAAATTTGTCATGGCAGCTAAGGTAACCGCTCAACGTCTTTGGTTCTTCATCCTCCTGTTTCCCTGCACTTTGTTTTCTCTAGGCTGGCGGGAAAGCTGGAAAGGACTCCGGTAAGGCGAGGACAAAGGCCGTTTCGCGCTCGCAAAGAGCCGGTCTGCAGGTCAGTTTTGTATCGGGCTAAAAGCGCGCCTCCGGTGCCACCTAGCATGCATGCTAGTTAAGGCAGCTTGCCAAATTCACCTGCGTATATAATGCCATTTTTGTAACCTTTTTATTTTATTTATTTATGTAAATGTTGTTTGAATATCTGTGGAATTGGTCTGGACTTTTTGACTGGCTCTTTATCGCTAGGGCCAGATCACTGGTGATGTTTGTTAATCATTTTGGCGCTCTGTTGCCTGTTTTGTTTAGTTCCCAGTCGGTCGTATTCACAGACACCTCAAGTCCAGGACCACAAGCCACGGGCGCGTCGGAGCAACAGCAGCGGTGTACAGTGCGGCTATCCTGGAGTACTTGACCGCCGAGGTATGGTAACCTTAACAATTGGTTAGCAATTAACTTTTCAAAACCATTTTCCCGCTTTTGGGACGGGTTCAAGCGGTGTGGGGAGTGTGCTATTCCGCATTGCATCAGGCATCAGATTTTGAATTGTGGCGTTTTGTACATGTGCCCAGGTGCTTGAGTTGGCCGGGAACGCGTCCAAGGATCTCAAAGTGAAGCGTATCACGCCGCGTCACTTGCAGCTCGCCATCCGAGGTGACGAGGAGCTGGATTCGCTCATCAAAGCGACCATCGCTGGCGGAGGTATGTATGAGGAAGGCTCCTCACCAGTAGATCATAGTCGCGGTTTGGCTTTGTTTACATGTGCCTGTTGGCTGGGTATCGGCGCAGGTCTAAGTCAGGAGAATTGTCAATGTAAAAACTCCTCCTGTATAACAGTGCGTCGCTGTAAAAGGCTAAATTTAACCTTTATTTTTGTCCTGTGTCCTTTCCAGGTGTCATTCCGCACATCCACAAATCCCTAATCGGCAAGAAAGGACAGCAGAAGACCGTATAACTGCAAACATCCATGTTGACGTCACTCTCAGGACCTTGAGCTGAACGTGGTTTCCCCCTTTGTGTTTTTCTGCCTGGTTGTGTAGATGTGTAGCCTCCCCCCCTTCCTCCTCCTCCTCCTCCTCCCCCCATTTTGAATTTAACTTTAACTATGCCCAAGCTTTGCATTTACTCATTTCTGGGGTGGTTTTTAAAACGTGGCTTCAAAGAAGCTGGTTTGTTTTCTTTCTTTTTTGTTTTGTTTTAAATTTGATTTTGTACATTTTTTTTGGTACTGTAGGTCATCATACTCTGGTCTGTGTACTTTTGGCATAAGACTTCATCCATCAGTTTTGGGTTTGTGTGAATAAAGCTCAAAATTACACTGCCTTTCCGTTCAATGGTCTCGTGTGTTTGGATGCTTGGTGTCGGGGCTCTTGTACAATGAAAAGAAGGAAGACTGCTGTGTGGGGCTCAACTTTAAGTAAATAGAATTGAGTAGAAATTGGTCCTTGCTTGTCCAAGCAGAATATTTGCATCTACCCAGATCCCAGATTAGTTTCACTGATTTAGGGGCTTTTTTTTTTTTTTGCAATTTAAAGAAATGAAACAGTCATTGGTATGGTATTCTCACGGCAATGACTCTGCACAGCATTGTAGGTACATTGTAATAATGTAGGTGTGGGAGTTTCTTATTTGCATCTACCCAGATCTAATGGGGCTTAATGATCTAGTTTCACTGATTAAGAGATTTTTTGTTTCCCATAATTTGTGAAAATGAAATGTCATTTAATATTCTCACAGCAGTAACGCTGCTCATTAATACAATTATAACTGATTACCACTGATTTAGGTACTCTTTCATAATTTAAAAAATAAAATACAGCAGTAACTGTACAGTAATATTGTGTAGCACAGGTGGAGTGAGTTGATTAATGATGACCCATGGCCTACTCGGACAGTATTAAGTGGCCCTGGCCAACAGGTGGCAGTAAGGGTGATTTAGCTAAATGGGCAGAGTAGAAATCGGCCCTTACTTGTCCAAGCAGCATATTTGCATCTGCCCTGATCTAACAGGGCTTAATGATTAGTTTCACTGATTTAGGGATTTCTCCCCCCCCATAATTAAATAAAAATGAAGCAGTCATTGATCTTCTCACAGCAGTAACTCTGCTCAGTAATAACCTGATTAGTCTCACTGACTTTGGGACTTTTTTTCATAATTAAAAATAAAATGAAATTATTCTCATAGTGACTGTGCACAGTAATGTCCTCTAATGCAGGTGGTAAGTGTTGGAGTGAGTTGATTAATGATGACCCATGGCCTACTCAGACAGTTTTAAGTAGCCCTGGCCAACAGGTGGCAGTAGGAGTGATGTTTCACTGATTTAGGGATTGCTTTTTTCTCCCATAATTAAAAAAAAGAAAAAGAAACAAATTCCAATTTTCACAGCAGTAACTGCTCAGTAATAACCTGATTAGTCTCACTGATTTAGTTTTTCATAATTTTTAAAAATAAAACATTGATAATCTTACAGCAGTAACTGCACAGTAATGTCCTCTAATGCAGGTGGTGTGGGTTGTGTGGAGTGGGTTGCTTAATGATGACCCCTGTTTATTATTTTCACAGCAGTAACTAATAACCTGATTAGTCTCACTGGTTTAGGGGCTTTATTCATAATTCTTAATAACATTGATATTCTCATAGTGACTCTGCACGGTAATATCCCGTAATGCAGGTGTTGGACTGAGTTGATTAGTGATGACCCATGGCCTACTCAGACAGTATTAAGTACCCCTGGCCAACAGGTGGCAGTAATGATGATGTAATAACAGTAGCAGTGATCTTGCTGGCCATGGTCTGCAGAATGACCTGTTAATTAATTAATCCACTGCTCTATGCTTTAAATGACATTTCAGGGCATGTTTTTACCCTACAAAGGCAAAGCAACTTAACTGCCCAGAGTGTGAAACTGCTAACTGCATGTGTTTTCATGGTAAAGACACCCCCCCCCCCCCCCCACACACACACACACATACACACACACAAAAAAAACAAATTGATTCAAGGTATTTGGCTACATGATGAAACTTATGTTAATTTTTCCAGAAATTACAATAACCCACTTTTGCCCCAAATTGAAGTTAGTATTTTGCCTTTGTGTGGCGGATTTGTTATGTTATTAGAGCCTCCTCCCCTTATGTAGGAGCAAAATCTTCTCTTTAGTGTCTGAGGCATAAGCAGCAGATAGCACAGTCCAGCTCTGCCAGTGAAGCCAGCGTGCCCAAAGGGAGGGAAAGCAAGGGTTAGGTAGGACTGCAGCATATGTATACAGAGTGTGAATTACCCCTTTATAATTGGGGGGTACTACCTTTTATTTTTTGCATTAATTACAAGTACCCCCCAACCCTGCTGTTGTTGTCTCTTTGGGGGGTACAATACTCAGTACAGTACAGTACCTCTTGTAATTCTATATATATATATATATAGTCACAGAATTATTTGACCCATGCTGTTGTGATGTGCCACTCCAGTGTGAGCAGGCGCAACTATCTTTCGCCACTAGGTGGCAGAGTTCTCGTTAATATCCCCTCTGCAAACAGGTGGGGTGGGCATAGCAATTTTAGGCTCAGCGACTCTTGATGAAGAGGGTCAGATGAGATGCGAGCTATTACTCGCGGATTAAAGGCAACTTGTCAGTTTTTAAACGGAGGTCGCCCCGAGGCGTCTAACTGTTTTGTGCCCCAAACCGGTTGGTGTCTCGGGCTGGCGCGCGCCTCCGTGGAGCCTCACCCAGCAGCAGGAATGTCGGGGATCGCCAGAGGGCTGCACTTGCTCCTCCGGAGCCTCGCGAGGGCCTCCATACACGGCTCCTCCACACACACACACACACACACACACACACACACACACACAGTAGGCGCGCTGCTGCAGCAGGTGCATACAGGTGTTGTGGCAACTTAAAACACACTGGGTAATTTTGCGCGCACTAGGCTACCTGCACACTCGACTTGCAATAATAAAAAAGGTCACATTAAAAAAAAAAGATGAGGTTACTATAGTTGCTAAAACATGTGGTTGTTCTGAAGGTTGGGTTGGGGTGTGCAGAGGGAAGGCTTCGTCCCCATGGATAGCCTATATGGTTAGCCTGTCACACACAGCATGCTGGTCATAGCCTAT
>CM059284.1:2496119-2498619 GCA_030347295.1 Setipinna tenuifilis | reverse complement strand
GAATAAGGTTTGTAGTCAGGAAGGCTTAAATCTCGTCTCCTAAAGGTACTCGTCCTAGGTGCACAAGTATATTGTGTTTTCCCAAACTATGAATGTTTTTGTAACCATTCCTTCAAAAATGACCAATATGTAACTTGCATTATGTGCTGTTAGCGCTAACATGTGGGGTATTTCCTCTTGTGTTTGCAGGATGCATTTGTTTGTGTTTATTGGTGTAACACAGATGTGTCTTTCCTCCTAGAGTTCACAGACTTTGTGAATAAGATGTGTGTGTGTGTGTGTGTGTGTGTTTCCTTATAGAATTCACAGACTTTGTGAATAAGATGTGTGTGTGTGTGTTTCCTTATAGAGTTCACAGACTTTGTGAATAAGATGTGTGTGTGTGTGTTTCTTTATAGAGTTCACAGACTTTGTGAATAAGATGCGTTTCGAGTCTCTGGAGCCGACGAAGGACGCCACCCTTCTCATCCTCAACACGGCGGAGTCAGACGACGCCACCTACGTCTGCAAGATCACCACCTTCCCCTCCGGCAACACCGACACCCGCATCAGGCTCACCGTTTGGAGTACGTTTGTCCGTCTGTCTGTCTGTCAGTCTGTTTGCTTGTCCGCCTGTCCACCTGTCCGTCTGTCTGTCCGTCTGTCTTCCTGTCTGTCCATCTGTCTGTCTGTTCATCTGTATGTCTGTCTGTCTGCCTGTCCACCTGTTTGTCTGTCTGTCCGTCTGTCTGTCTGTCTGCCTGTCTGTGTTAGTCTGTCCGTCTGTCTGTCTGTCTGGCAGTCAGTCTGTCCATCTGTCCACCTGTCTGTCCGCCTGCTTGTCTGTCTTTCTGTCTGTCCGTCCGTCTGTCTGCCTGTCTGTCCATCTGTCCATCTGTCTGTCTGTCCACCTGTCCTCTCTGTCTTTCTTTTTAAGGGGTGTAGGGGTGTGCATCTAATTCCTTTATTATTGGGGTCAAAGTGCAACTAACTTTGACTTCACAATTCTGCTTCTTTTCAACAACTTCTTTTCCTCAGATGTCTTGACATTACACTACATTACACTACATTACATTACACTTAGCAGGGGCTTTTATCCAAAGCGACTTACAAAAGGAGGACATAATAATCTAACAGAGGTGTAAAGTAACACAGAGTAAGCAGACTACCCTCATACACACAAGGAGATGCCTTAAGTAAGTTTCCCAGAGTAGGGACACTTCAGAGACACACACCTCCTACACACACACACACACACACCCTACACACACTCCTACACACCCCTACACACGCCCTACACACGCAGACTCATACAAGCACCTTGGCCTTACTGCTCTGTCTCAGCTCAAAAACATGAGCTGTGTCTCCCAGTGATCACATTTTAAACGCTCTGACATTTGCGTTTGGAAAGTTCTCGTATTTGCCCCATGTTAATGTGCTGTAAAGTCATTGCCGTAGGCGACCGGGCGGCAGCTAATGGGAGCTAATGTGAGTGTGTGTGTGTGTGTGTGGGTGGATGGCTATATTTGGCTAAATTATCGTGCCGAGTGAAGAGGTTTGACCGGTGTGAGAAGTTCACCGTGACAGAGAGAAATGTCAGCGTTGGCAGTCGGAGGAGGGTGATGTGCCAAAATAAGATGTTTCACAACCATCATTACACCTGGCACCTGGCATCACCTTACCTGACCCCAGCCCTCCTCTTCTCCTCTCCTCTTCTATCCTCCCCTCCTCTCTCCTCACCCCTCCTCCTCTCCTCCTCCTCTCCCCTCCTCTTCTCCCCTCATCCCTCCTCTAATCCCCTCCCTTCCTCTCCTCTCTTCTCCTGTCCTCTTCCCTCCTCTCCTATCCTGTTCTCTCTCACCCCTTCGCTCCTCTTCTCTCTTCTCTCCTCCTCTCCTCTCTCCTTTCCTCTGTCCTCCTCTCTTTACTTTTCTTTTTCTCCCTCATGCCTTCACACCAGTCTCTCTCGCCTCATGTGATCACACCTGCCCGCCCCCCCAGGTCGTCTGATCTCTAACGTGGAGGCGGTGGAGTTGGTGGAGGGTCAGACGTACATACCTGTCTCTCTCTTCTCATGTGTTCACACCTGTCTGTGTGTGTGTGTGTGTGTCCCCCCCCCCCAGGTCGTCCAATCTCTAATGTGGAGGAGCTGGTGGAGGGTCAGACGTTCACACCTGTCTGTCTCCCCTCACATATTCACACCTGTCTGTGTGTGTGTGTGTGTGTGTGTCCCTGCAGGTCGTCCGATCTCTAACGTGGAGGCGGTGGAGCTGGTGGAGGGTCAGACGTTCCGTGCGGCGGCGACGTGTCGTGCGGTGGGCTGGCCTCAGCCGCGTCTCTCCTGGGACACCGAGCTGGCCGGTCAGGCCCAGAACCGCAGCGTGGACGCCCGCACCGTCTCCAGCGTCTTCTCCCTGCACCCCCTACGCAGCCTGGACGGACGACAGCTCGACTGCCTGGTCTGGCACCCCACCTTCGATAGACCGCAGAGGATCACCAACCGCCTCGTTGTGTTATGTGA
>CM059284.1:2473619-2488619 GCA_030347295.1 Setipinna tenuifilis | reverse complement strand
CCTCCTGTAGTCAACCATAGCTGGTGTGGTCACTGCTAGCGTGACCAGATGTCCTGTTGTCCCATGACATACATGTCCTGTTTTCACGTCCTGTCCTGTCCCGTCCTGACCCCCTGGTCGTTTTTAATAAAGTGATGAAATTGTCTTGGTCGTCATTGTGTTTCATCTCGTTTGTATGATGCATGTATCCTGAAACAAGATAGCATAATTGTTAAGGGAAAGCTATCACTTCTGTTTACATTTGTTAGCCACTTGTTCTATACACTATGCAGCATGTGTGTGTGTGCGTGCATGCATGCGTGTGTTCGCGTGCGTGTGTGTGCGCATCTGTATGTGTGTGTATGCAAGTGTGTGTGTATGTATGCATGTATGTATGTGTTTGTGCATGTGCGTGTGTGTGTGTGTGCATGTGTGCATGTGTGCATGTGTGCGTGTGTGTGTGTGTTGACTGTGTAAACGCATGTAAGCTGACGACTGCACCTGCCCCTCACAGGATGGAGTGTGTGTGTGTGTATGTGTGTGCTTGTGCATGTGTGTGTGTGTGCGTGTGTGTGTGTGTGTGTGTGTTGACTGACGGCTCTACCTGCCCCTCACAGGATGGAGGGCGATATGCCCGAGGGGGCGGAGTCCACTCCTGACGGCACCCTGAAGTTTGGCAGGCCTCTCAGCCAATCAGACGCCGGCGTTTACCAATGTACCGCCTCCAACACGGTGGGCTCGGGCAGGGCTGAGGTGGAGATCACCGTGACAGGTGTGTGTGTATGTCTGTGTGTGTGTGTTTATTTGTTTTAGTGTGCGTGTGTGTGTGTTTGATGTGCAAACAGATAGATGTGTTAGTGTGTGTGTGTGTGTGTGTGTGTGTGTGTGTGTGTGTGTGTGTGTTGTATAAATGTACATATTTGTCCCAATGTAAAAGCATGGCAGTAACCCTAATGTGCATATTGTTGACTACGGTACTTTATGACTTTCTGGGTCTGATGCTTCCACCTGGTGGCCAAAATGTGCAACTGCATTGTTTTCCACCTGTTGCATGTTGTCCTTTTACTTAGGTTTGTGTGTTATTGCATATATTTACTGTCTGTAAATGTGTGTGTTTGTGTGTATGTGTGTATGTTTTTGTGTGTGCAGTTATGTGTGTGTTAACTGTGTGTGCTTAGGTTTGTGTGTTATTGCATGCATTTTACTGTCTGTAAATATGTGTGTGTGTGTGTGTTAACTGTGTGTGTGTGTGTGTGTGTTAGACTCCCGTATAGAGCCCCCCCCGGAGGCGAACACGCTGCTGATGGTGATCATCGGGGGGGTGGCCGGGGTGGTGGTGCTGATTCTGCTCATCGTGGTCATCACGGTCAACCACTACCACAAACGCAAGAACAAGCGACTGGCCAAGGAGCTGGACGAGAGGAAGTAAGAGGACACACACACACACACACACACACACACACACACACTAGTAAACACACACACACACACACACACACACTAGTAAACACACACACACACGGTCAACCACTACCACAAACGCAAGAACAAGCGGCTCGCCAAGGAGCTGGACGAGAGGAAGTAAGAGGACACACACACACACACACACACACACACTAGTAAACACACACACACACACACACACACACACTAGTAAACACACACACACACGGTCAACCACTACCACAAACGCAAGAACAAGCGGCTCGCCAAGGAACTGGACGAGAGGAAGTAAGGGGACATACACACACACACACACACACACACACACACACACACTAGTAAACACACACACACACACGGTCAACCACTACCACAAGCGCAAGAACAAGCGACTGGCCAAGGAGCTGGACGAGAGGAAGTAAGAGGACACACACACACACACACACACACACACACGGTCAACCACTACCACAAACGCAAGAACAAGCGGCTCCCCAAGGAGCTGGACGAGAGGAAGTAAGGGGACACACACACACACACACACACACACACTAGTAAACACACACACACACTTGTAAACACTCAGTTTGACCTCGACACCACAGTTAGACTTACACTTACAATTGCAATTACCGTATTAGTTTGACCTCAGTGTAGTGCACACACACACACACACACACACACACACACGGCTTAGCACAGCTTAAACTCTCCAGCAATTAATGTCTCATTATCTGCATGTCTGTCTGCCTCTTTGTGTGTGTGTGTCTGTCTGTCTTTCTGCCCGTGTGTGTGTTTATGTGTCTGTCTCTCTATTTTTCTAGGGAAGAGATCAGCACTCTCTCCAGACAGGCTTCCTTCAGAAGGATGAACTCAGTCAGCACGGACAGATACCAGGTACACACAGACACACACAGACACACACGCACGCATGCACACACACACACACACACACGCACGCATGCATGCACGCATACACACAGACACACACACACACACATATGCATGCATGCAAGCACACAAACACAGTCATACTCACTGGCAAGTATGCACCCATGCACATATGTACACACACACACATACACACACACATACACACACACACACATATACTGTACATACATGCATGCATGTACGTACACACGCATACACAAACGTATTCAGACTGTACTCACTGGCAAGTACGCACACATGCACATATGTACACACACACACACACACCCACACACACATACACATGTATTATATGTGATGGTCTGATGTTGTGTTTGGCAGATGGATGAGATCATGCCTCTCAGAGTAGAGGGGACCTTACGCAACAGCCTCTCTTCCTTGGTGAGCACACACACACACACACACACACACACACACACACATACACACACACACATCCGTCATTTCATCGCCACAACAGCCTCTCCTCTTACACCTGCACTCGCGCGCACACACACACACACAAACACTTTCTCTATCACTCTCAATCTCCATCTCTCCTCTCTGACCCTTCAGCCTCTCTCCACTCATACACACACACACAGTCCTACTGCTGCTGGAAGGAAGTTTATCATTCTGCTTTGTTGTGTGTGTTGTTTCCACTGCTCATCACTGTGTTTTTCTTCCCTCTGCACCCTTTTCATTCAATATTTCTCATCCTCCATCTCACACACACACACACATTTCTCACTTTCTGCCTTTTTAACTTGTGAACAAACAAACTCACACACACACACACCCACCTCTTAACACACACCAACACACCAACACACACACACACACACCTCTTAACACACACCAACACACACACACCTCTTAACACACACACACCCACACACACCCACCTCTTAACACACACACACACACAACCACCTCTTAACACACACACACACACCTTTTAACACACACACACGTGCCTCTCTCAGGACCGTCCGCGGTCGCGGGACAGCCGGTCTACGGTGGGGGGGGGTCTGGACGCGCTGGGCAGGCCGGTCATCTACAACACCTCACGCAGGGGCAGAGAGTCCCGCATCAGCATGACCAGGGACATGGAGCGGGAGAGAGAGAGGGAGGAGAGCAGACACAGAGTGGAGTCATACGTCAGGAACAGTGCTGCTAACATGGTGAGTGTGTGTGTGTGTGAGTGAGTGTATGTGTTTGAGAGGGAGGAGAGCAAGCACCACCAACATAGTAAGATCACAGACACACAGCACTGTCTGTCTGTCTGCCCGTGTGTATGCCATTCAGTTTGTCTGTCCGTCTGTGTGTCTGTCTTTATGGAGAAGAGATTAGAACTCTCTGCAGGCAGGCTTCCTTTAGAATCAGAACCATCACTCATAATAGAAGTAGAATTAGAATCAGAACTAGAATCAGAACCAGAACCCAAACTCAGCCATGTTTACCCCTGCTGTTACAGCCTGTGTTAAAGTGGGCTTACTGTGTACTTGTACTGTGTACTTACTGTGTGTGTGTGTGTGTGTCTTCAAACACTAGTTCCACCCCCCGCTGTGTGTGCATGTGTGTGTGTGTGTGCGTGTGTATGCATGCATGCATGCTTGTTAAAGTGGGCTTACTGTGTAGTTGTACTGTGTACTTACTGTGTGTGTGTGTGTGTGTGTGTGTCTCTCTCCAAACACCAGTTCCACCCCCCGCTGCACCCCTCCCCCATCGTGATGGACCAGACGGCCGAGATCGTGAAGCCCCTGAACGGCAGCGCCCCCATGCCTGCGGAGGGGGGGGGCAGGTCCCGCTCAGTAGCCAGCCTGCACCGCAGCCCCATAGCCCCCCCCCTGGTGTCCACCTACCCCCCCCTGACGGACGAGGATGAGGAGGAGGAGGAGGGGCTGGAGATGACCCACCTGTCCCTGGAGGAGCGGGAGAGGGAGGCGGAGTTTCTCAGGGTGTCCAGGCCCGGCGCGGTGGAGACCAACGGACTGGACACACACACACACACACACTCACACACACACGGCAGCGAGACCAGCAGCTCCCAGCGCTCGGACGCCCCGTCCAGCCAGTACGACCGGCCCTCCTCCCACCGGTCGGAACCCCTGCCCAGCCCCTATGAGAGGGGGGGCATCAACAGCTCGCTCCGCTCCAAGACTCGCCCCAACGGGTCCGGCCTGCCCCCCCCCATGCCCCTCCTGCACAAGGCCCAGATCGTCTAACAGGATGGGGGGGGGGGGGGAGACCCTCGAAGCCTGTGTTTGTTTGTTTGTTGTGGGGACCCCCCCTGTCTTGGATTTTGGGGGGCCACTTGTGGCAAGAAGGGTGGGGGGGGTATGGGGGTGGGGGGGCGTTGTTAGCCCCCTGTGTCTCACCCCCCCCCCCCCTTCAACTGTGCCTGCTCAGACTCTGAACCATCTCTGCCTTTATCGTATTAACTTATTTTTAATCAGATCTTTTTAGTTTTTTTTTAGGTTTGTAAGTTTGTTTTATAAGTGAACACACACACATTGTGAGTCCAGGCTGGTGACCTACAGTCCTGATGGAAACTGGATCAAACCTGCAGGGCGGGAGCCGGGGGGGGGGGGGGTGGGGGCTGGAGGGAGGGGGGTGGAATCATGTAAGTGGGGTAGGGGACTTTTTTAGGGGGGTTAACGCTTCCTCTGACCCTTCCACCTTAAGAAGACTTGATGCACATCCATTGAGACATGAGAAGCATATGGCCATTCCACCTTAAGGAGTGTCCATGCTCATCCACTAGGAGATCTCCATCATTGCTGTGCTGACCCCTGAGCAAGGTCACAGCTGGGCCCTCCAACAGGAACATCCTGTGTTTACGTGGGTAGGACGCAAGGAAGCACAGATAGAGAGAAAGAAGCACAGATAGAATAAGATAGAAAGAAAGATAGAAAGAAAGAGAATAAGAGGATGAGAAAGAGTGGGTGGCTAACTGAGACAAAGGTGGATATAGTGTTGTGGATGTAGTGTTTTGTGTGTATATGTGTGTGTGTGCGTGTGTGTGTGTGTGTGTGATAAGGCTGTGTGTGTGTGTGTGTGTGTGTGTGTGTGTGAGTGTGTGTGTGTGAGATATGGCTGTGTGTGAGTGAGTTAGTGAGTTAGTGAGTTAGTGAGTGAGTGAGTGAGTGAGTGAGTGAGTGAGTGAGTGTGTGTGTGTGTGTGTGTGTGTGTGTGTGTGTGTGTGTGTGGGGGGGGGGGTGCACCTGTCCTCATGGAGCTGACATAGAGGCGCCCACCTTAGACTTCTTGCCCGTTGCCATGACAACCCCCTTCCGCAAAAAAACAGTGAATGTGCACTCACCTCTACCTGCACACTCCACACACACACACACACACACACACACACACACACACACACACACACCTTTGGACAGTGCATCAGGGGCTACTTGTTTGATATTTATAACCCTCCCTGTCCACACAAACACACACACATCACCAACATACACACACACATACACACACACATACCCACACCTCCCATCCCTCAAGGAAAGATGAGATGTTCTCCAGTAGGCAGGTGTTCAGGTGTTCATGTCTCTGTGCCATGTGGTTCAGTAAGGGCATGCATGATTTACATTACCACACACATCACCAACACACACACACACACACACACACACACACACACACACACACACACACACACACATACTCTCTCTCTCACACACACACACACACACACAGCCCCCCCAGTGCTCCTCTCTCTGCCGTATGGTGTGGTGAGGGGCATGCATGATTTACATTAGTACAGAAATCCAGCGCTGGTGGAAAATCACCAGAGGGAGGGGGAACATGTGGGAATGTGGACATCGGAACATGCTGGAATGGGAACGTGTGGGAATGTGGAATGTCGGAACATCGGAACATGCTGGAATGGGAACATGCTGATATGCTGTTGGAATGGGAACCTGCTGATAACATAAAACAAGGACAATGGACAGACATGGACAGGTGGGAATGTGGACACTTGGACAAGTGGACAAGTTGGAACATCTGGACTTGTGGACATGTTGGAACATCTGGACTTGTGGACATGTTGGACCGTAGACATGTGGACAAGTTGGAACATCTGGACTTGTGGACATGTTGAAACGTAGACATGTGGACATGGACATGTGTGAGCATGGACGAGTAGGAACATTGACGAGTGTGAACATCTACAAGTGTGAACATGTCCAAGTGTGAACATGGACATCTGAACATATGGGAATGTGAACTTATGGACAAGCTATGTTTGAGAAAAGACCATGAGGGTTCCTACTGTAGACACAGCATTTGGACTTTCTTATGTTATACCACTCATTTGTTAGGAAAAACGAGTGAGGTGTGTGTGTGTGTGTGCGTGTATGTTTGTACTTGTGCATAAATATATGTGTGTACATATAGTCGGAAACACTGTGTTTGTGTGTGTGATGTAGGTGTGTGTGTGTATGTTTATGTTTGTACATGAATATGCATGTATATATATTCGGAAACACTGTGTGTGTGTATGAATGTTTACGGTGTATGTTTGTGTTTGTGCATGAGTGTGTGTGTGTATATATTTTCAAACACTGCCATCCTGAGTGTGTGGTGTTGTTAAGTGTTATGTTGCTAGATAATGATGCACAGCTCTCTAGAGTTTCTGCCCTGGACCAGGAGTGTCTAGTCTGCCCCTATGGCAGACTCATTTGTATCTGTGTGTGTGTGTGCGTGTACGTGAGTGTGTGTGAGTGTGCGTTGCGTGTGCGAGTGTGAGTGTGAGTGTGTGAGTGTGTCCCATGTGGCCATAATGATACAGTGCCTTCCTGCTGTGCTCAGTAGTGGTGTGTGTGTGTGTGTGTGAGTGTGTGTGTGTGTGAGTGTGAGTGTGAGTGTGAGTGGGAGTGTGAGAATGAGTGTGAGTGTGGGTGTAAGTGTGTGTGTGTGTGTGTCCAGTCTGCCCTGTGTGGCCATCATACAGTGCCTTCCTGCTGTGCTGCTGAGTATTGCTTTACATGCCTTACTGCTTCAGACTCATCTGAATGTGTGTGTGTGTGTGTGTGTGTGTGTGTGTGTGTGCATCATACATGCCTTACTGCTTCAGACTCATCTGAATGTATAGGACTTAGTTTTTTATAATGGTTACAGGAGGGTATGTTTGTATTTTTGTTTGTTTGTTTGTTTGTTTGTTTTTGAGTATAATTATGTGCATAGTGTATGTAGCCAACATTAATGTATGTACCAGCAATACCGTGCTGGAGTTTTGTGTCTGTGCAAAGCTGTTGGAATTTTCTTTGAACTGGACCTGAATCTGAATCTGAGTTGTATTGTGCAGAGATGGGTGTGCGGATGTGGATTGGGTGGATTACTGGAGTCCGTAGTCTGATTACGGAGGATGTGGATGGGATATTTATAATCTGGGACGGTGCCTTGGGATGTGGGCTGGCTGTATTAAACCTCTCTGAAACGATGAGTGTGTGTGAGTGTGTGTGTGTCTCTGAAACGATCATGAAATGATCATTTACCTTCACACGCTTTGCATTTTTTTTCTTTGAACACTTGAATTGTAAAGTTCACTGCTGAGATGACTACTGTGAGTGTGAAGCCTAAACACTGTGTAAAATGTGAACACTGTGAGTATAAAGTTTCAACACTGGGTGAGTACAGAGAACATCTGCTGAGAAGAACACTGGGTGAGTGTAATGTTTGAACAAAGAGTGTAAAGTTTGAAGACTGAGTTTAAAGTTTGAACACTGTGAGTGTAAAGTTTAACACTATGTGTGAGTGTAAAGTTTAACACTATGTGTGAGTGTAAAGTTTAAACACTGAGTGAGTGTAAAGTTTGAACACTGAGTGTGATGTGCTCCACCAGTGCTAATGTACCACTCAAGCAGCAAGCTGCAGTTCCACCCACAGCCTGCAGGTGGCAGCATGTATTTCTCTATATCCTACTCATCAATAGGCAAGTGTGTGTGTGTGTGTGTTTGTGTGTGTGTGTGTGTGTGTGTGTGCAGGATTATTCTATATTTAGGCTGGTTATAGGAAAGCCTGGGTAAGGTTTGTGTGAGGAGTGTCCATTTATCTTCTTATTTGAGTCGGATATGTGTGTTAGTGACACACACACACACACATATAAACACACACACACACATATAAACACACACACACACACACATAAACACACACACACACACACACACACATATAAACACACACACACACACACACACACACACACACAAATTGAGCGAGTGCTGCAACAGGAGAGCATTAGGTGTGTGGTCATGTGACTGCGGGCTGGTGAGCTGGGCCTCTCTGCGGCAGCCTCGCTGATCGCACACACACACATATAAACACACACACACACACACACACACACATAAACACTGAGCTGGGCCTCTCTGCGGCAGCATCATGCCCCATTAGGGCCTCGCTGATCGGGTTTATCAGTTTATCAGTGGCCAAGCGGATCTTCCTCCGCAATTAACAAACTATCATATTCACTAATGAGGGGGAATTAATGACATTAGGATTACGTACTGTAGTGTGTGTGTGTGTGTATGTGTGTGTGTGTGGTGCATAGTGGTGTGGTTGCATCAACAAAGGAGTGTGTCTGTGTGTAGCACAGATTAATGTGTGTAGTGCAGTGTGACGTGTGTGTCTGGATAAATAGTATGTGTGTGTGTGTGTGTGTGTGTGTGTGTGTGTGTACAGAGCAGACGACTTCTCAGAATGGATGAGCTGGGTGCCTGTCCTCCTGTGAACCCCAAGGTTGGCTGTAGTGTGTGTGTGTGTGTGTGTGTGTGTGTGTGTGTGTGTGTGTCTGGATAAGAGATGGGCTTGTCTTTGATTAACATCTTGGCTGTGTGGTGTGGGCCCATGTACCCATTCGCTTGTCAAATCAACCTGGCGCACATAACCAAATCTCTCATTCTCATAATCTCATTCAGGACGCCTGAGGTGACGCGTATTCGCCTCCCAATTTAGTTTGCTTTGCTTCCAACGAACAAGGCCAAGTCATAATGACGGTTCACCCTGAGGAGTCTAATATAACATCACTAGGACCGAAATAGATTATCTGGGGGTTATCAGTTGCAACAATGCGCAACCAGACAGCACAATATTTATTACATAAACAGTCAAACAGTCAGGGTGATGCTACAGCAAGAACTACAGCTACTTGTGTTTAGTGTTTAGGGCAAAGGCAGTAGGCTCTGCATTCTGTTACACAAAACATTTACTAACACACTTGTGGCTTCGTGTAAGATATCTACTTGTTGGAGGTGTTGCCAACTGTGCGTCAGTGTTTTGCATGAAACCCACAGTCATTCAGCTTCCTCAAACACACACTCTCACACACATGCCACCCGACGGTTATGTTGCAGCAGTTAGCCAGTGACACAAAACAAGGCAAGCACGCAGTGAACCGTTCGCCCTGCTCCGCGCGCCCTCGGAATCTCGCTTCTGTCACTGCTCACAGATGTGCCTCATCAACGCGCGGCTGGGCGGGAAAGGCTGCAGCGGACTGTCTCTGTCTCGCTAGCTCGGCCCCCTCGTTTGTGTTTTTTTTCTCCTCTCAGCTATGCAGCTGCCGCGAGCGGAGGAGCCTCCTATAGGCCGGATTGTGTGAAACTGCGCTGCGCGCGGAGTGGCTGTTGGCTGTGAAGCAGCAGCAGCAGCAGCGCGCGTGTGTGTATGTGTGTGTGTCACTGCGGCGATTCGAAGAAACTGACTCCTGGCGCCAACGTTGGGGACCAGCACGCGCAGGCAGCAGCAGCAGCAGCAGCAGCAGCCCAGCAGTGTTCAGTGCGCGTGCAACTCTTGTAGAAGTGACCGCTGACGGGGAAAACGTCGGGCTCGTGTTTACTTCTGTTCCACATGAACGTGGGCTTCTGGTATCACAGTGTTCTGTTCTCACTGCGATGGGTGCAGCCTCGTGCCACTTGTGGCGTTCATCCGCGTGTTAATGTGAGTGTCTGTCTAACGCACTAAACGGGACTGCAGGCGCTGCCTTTTCTGGATACCTCCTGTCCTGGCCATCCACCGACTTCTTGTTCTCGTGCCCAAAATCCACACACCGGCCGCTGCTGCACGAGGCTCTGCGAGGAGAGGCTGTCTGAAAGTTTGAAGGTAGGTAAGACTCTGCAGCCCACGCTCGAGCGTGTTGACAGGAATCTGCAGCAGATGTGTTGTGTTGTGCAACTACCATAACAGCTGGCCGGGAGCGCGAAGGCAGTTTTATCACGCTGATTTGCATCCCATGCTAATTCTCTGTGTGCTTGCTACAGTGTGCCTTTTGTAGCGTTTCCTGCCTCCGTGTGTGTTAGTGTGGCTGTGTGGGTGCACCAAGATGAACTTAGTAATAGCTTGTCTACTTTTTTTGTGAACACCTCATCATGACTATGATCAACAGTTGCATCTTTTTGTGAACCGTGTGAACCGCAAGAGTCACCGCCAGAAAGGATGCCCTCTCACACACAGAGATATCTGATCATTTAAACCCCAGCTCAAATAGAGGTCTTGTTTGGTTGTTTAAAAAAAGTCTAGTATTACTAACATTTTGAGAAGGAAACGACACAGGCGCATTGAATAGTCATGTAACGGAAACACCTGTTGTAACACTGGCAGTTCAGTTAGCCTATTCAGTCAGCACAGAAAGACGATGAAGATGACTAGTAATGGCGTTACTGTAATCAGGTGTTGGGATTTCTCTCCGTTTAATCACAACGTTTTCCTTTATTCTCCCTGGCAACTTTGTGTTTTAAGCACCGTGTTGTTTGTAGTTCACTTGGATGTATCGCTCAGCAATATAAGCCGTATGTTCTAAAGATAGCCCTGAAATAACGTTTATTTAGTCCCCTTGAGGCGGTCTGCGGGGCCCAGTCTATGGCTCCATGTATAATTCATATTTATATTCCGATATGGATCAGCTGGAGTCTTCTGTTACAGTCCAACGGCTGGTCCGGTCTCCATGGAGAGGCCGAATAAAGCCCTGCGCACGAGCGCAAAACCCCTGGCGGCTCGTTTGAGTTCGGATCGATGCGGCCCATTTCATTATGCTGCGCCTCGAGCTGCTTCACGCGACCACAGCACAGCGCTGGCCCCCGAGCCGCCCTCTCACCACTCTTCCGCTGCCGGGGTCACGAGGATTACCGTAGACAGCTCCTCTCAGTGGGTTTCTGTCTTGTAGTGATAAGTCCGAGCAGCACGAGCCAGTGGTTTAGAAGCTGGCTCCAGACTGGGGTGGGGGCTGAGTTGACCTGTGTGTGTGTGTGTGTGTGTGGGTGGGTGGGGGGTGGGGGGGGTGGGGGGGGGGGGGGCTGAGTTGACCTGTGTGTGTGTGGGTGGGTTGGGGATGCTGAGTTGACCTGTGGGTGTGTCTGGTCTGGGCCGGGCCCATGATCCCCTCTGCCCTGTGTGTGTTTGTGTGTGTGTGTGTGTGTGTGTGTGTGTGTGTTGCTGAGTTGACCTGCGCGTGTGTCTGGTCTGAGCCCTGTGTGGCTAGGAGATTTGGAGAGCAAAAAGGAGGCGTCCAAAGTGGCCTCTGACACTAGTTATTATGACTTTGCTGCGTAACTCCAGAGTTTGGAGGCGCCAGACTTCGATTTTTACTACACAGACTGTGCAGTGTGGACTCAGACATTTAAGACTGTGTACTGAGTTGACGTGTGTTGACTGTTTGTAGGCCTCGCAAGGGGTGTGTGTGTAGGCCTGGCGAAGGGTGTGTGTGTGTGTGTGTGTGTGTGTGTTTCTATGCTGCTGAAGCTGCGGTCAGACTTTAGTGATTGATTGGCGTGTTTTTCCCCTGTGCCAGTCAGGCCATTGTGAAGAGAAGCCTGTAGCCTTGCCCACAGGGACCATCACGGCCAGGGCAGCAAGAACACACACACACACACACACACACACACACACACACACACCATCATGGCCAGGGCAGAAAGAACACACAGACACACAGACACACACACACACACACACCATCATGGCCAGGGCAGCAAGAACACACACACACACACACACACACACACACACACACACACCATCATGGCCAGGGCAGAAAGAACACACAGACACACAGACACACACACACACACACACCATCATGGCCAGGGCAGAAAGAACACACACACACACACACATACACACACACACACCATCATGGCGGGAGCAGAAAGAACACACACATACACACACACACACACACACACACACTTAGCCTAGTCCTTCATGCCTAATTACACAATGCGCTGCACTGGTCGCCGCCAGCGCTCCTGCGTCAAGGCCAGGAGCCCTTCCTGCTGAAGGGGTTAAGAAAACAAAGCGCTGATTTCTCTTTCTCTTTTTCCAGCGTCTGTGCCAGTGATTGTTGTTAGTGATTGTTGGTGCGGCGTTGCAGAGGTGTGTGAGGCACCAGGAGTGACTGAGGGAATGGCTGCTGCTCTGCGCTGGTCTGTGTTGTGTTGTTGAGTCTTTAATTGGCTGCGGTGTAAGTGAGTCTGGGATGCCAGAGGATGGGGTTACACAGTGAAGGGGACACAACTGATTGTACTGCACAGAATGAGAGAGAGAGAGAGAGAGAGAGAGAGAGAGCGAGAGAGAGGAAGGGAAAGAGAAAGGCACACAAACACAGAGAGAGAGAGAGACAGACACAAACACATGCAAGCAGAGGGAGAGAGGCACACAGAAGCAGAGAGACAGAGAGAGAGAGATAGGTCCACACAGAGACAGTTTAAGAAAGAGACAGAAGCAAAGAGCAAAAAAAGACAGCGAGAAAGAGAGAGAGAGAGAAAAAAACAGAGAGAGAGGGAGAGCGAGAGAGGCAGAGGTCCACACAGAGGCAGTTTAAGAAAGAGACAGAAGCAAAAAGACAGAGTATGAGAGAGATAGAGCGGGAGAGAGAGAGAGAGAGGTCCACTCATAAACACACACATGCATAGAGAAACAGAGAGAGGTGGGGGTGAGGAGGCACAAAGTCTGACACACACACACACACACACACACACACACACACACACACACACACACACACACTACTGCATTTAGTACAGCAGTAGTACTTGACAATAACCTACACACACACACACACACACACACACACACCAGCGTTCCAGGCTATGCATTGGGTGCTGGCTGCAGAAGCGAGCAACCTTCGATAGACCCCCCTTACATTACATTACACTTTTATCCAAGTGTTAAAAAGTCCTGTCAGCAAGAATGAGACTGAGACTGCAGCCCTAAGTGTGTGTGTGTGTTTGTATCTAAGTGTGTGTGTGTGTATGTGTGTGTGTGTGTGTGTGTGTGTGTGTGTGTAATTAGGGCAGTGGGTTTCCTTCTCTGTGCTGCTGCTGTGTGTGTGACATCGCTGTGACATCACGCAGTCACAACACAGGAAATGGCATCTGCCCTTTGACCTCCACGATCCTCGCGCTGGCTCTCACAGAACTCGTAAACAGGAAGTGCTCGGCATAGCTTAGGAATGCCACACACACACACACACACACACACACACACACACACACACACACACACACACACAGCCCATGGTGGGCGGGAACTGAGGGACTAGAAGATGCATGTGAATTACAACATGAATGTCAGTGTTACAGAAATGTCAGTAGGAATGTCAGATTCATTTCTTCATGTAGTTCAGTGTATCATATTGGGGTACTCGAGGTTAAACAGGTAGGTCTTTAGTTGCTGTTTAAAGGTGTCAGCAGATTCTGGATTCTGCCTCTCTGATGTGTTTGGGCATTCCATCTCTTTGGGGCGTAGTGTGAGAAGGCTGCCTCTCCGATCCTCTGGGGTGGAGCCTCTGGAATTCTGGAGGTTGGCCCCAGTGGATCTAAGAGCTCGTGCAGGAATGTAAGAGGATAGTGTGTCAGTGATATGGTATGGGGCTAGATCCTTAACAGATCTAAATACTAGTAAACCTCCTTTACAGTTAATTCTGTAGGACACAGGCATCTGGCCTCAGTGTATCTAAGGGGTTGTGCAGGAATGTAGGAGGACACTGTGTCAGTGATATAGCATGGGGCTAGATATTTAACAGCTCTAAATACTAGAAAGAGATAAGAAGTTTCTTTCAAAGAGAAATTTGTCTTGGGCAATTGAGAGAGTTTGTTATTACATAGAACATATATTAACACAACAGACAAGAGACAGAAAACATGTAAAAAACATAAAAACAGACTAACTCACATCCATCCAGAAACACCCATAATACCAACACTAGTAAACGTACTTGAGAGTCAGTTCTGTAGGAGACAGGCAGCCAGTGCAGTTCGGCTAGTATGGGAGTAATGTGCTCTCTCCTTGTTTGTGTTAACAGTCTCGCGGTCGAGTTTTGCATAAGCTGTAGTTGTAGAGGGCCTTTAAATAGGACATGACAGTAGTCTAATCTCCTTGAGATAAATGCCAGGGCGAGTTTTTCAGTGTCCTGCTGGGCCAGGAAGGGGCAAACTTTTGCAATGTGTGTGCTGTTTTAATTACTTACTTATGTTTTTTGGATAGAAGCTTTAAGACAATTCAGTTGTCAGCAGTGTCTGTGCTGCGATTGGCTCTAAAACCTGATTTTTTTGAATATTGTTTTCATTTAAGAACTGGTTAAGCCATGTTGGGAGGTTAGAGATAGGCCTATAGTGACTTAGCGTAAGGTAG
>CM059284.1:2456119-2458619 GCA_030347295.1 Setipinna tenuifilis | reverse complement strand
AATGCACACTTCACAGCAACACCGTAGGACAGAGAATAAAATACAGCCTTTAAAGAGTGACTACAGGACAGAGACTGTAATGCATACTTCACTGTAGTACAGAGAGATTGTAATGCACACTTCACAGCACAGAAAGAATGCAATGCACTCTTCACTGTAGGACAGAGAATGCAATGCACACTTCACAGGACACAGAGAATAAAATGCAGCCTTTAAAGAGTGACTACAGGACAGAGACTGTAATGCACACTTTACTGTAGTATAGAGAGATTATAATGCACACTTCACAGCACAGAGAGCATGAAATGCAGCTTTCACAGCATAGCTGTAGGACAGAGAGCATTGAAGCACCTTCACAGCATAAGTGTAGGACAGAGGGCATTGAAGCATGTTTAGCCAGTAGGACACTAGCAGTCAGAGTGTAGCCCGGTGGGACTAGCATCTGTAGGCAGCAGTGTTGAGAGTGGTGCAGTGGGACTCGGGGCTGTAGATCTAGAGGATGTTAGTGCAGGAACCAGCAGGAACTGCATGATTGGTCTTAACTGCAGACAAGAAAGAGAGGAAGGGCGGGGGGAGGGAAACACAGAGGGGGAGTGGGGAAGAGAGAGAGAGAGAGAGAGAGAGAGAGAGAGAGAGAGAGAAAGAGAGATAAGGACAGATGGGGAAAGATCACCACCAAACAAGCAGAACCAGCTCCAGACTGGATGCCGGCACTGGCACTGTGGTGGTGGAAATGAGCTGTGTAGTGATGGAGTCTTGTGTAGGGGGCCTCAGCAGGTAGGTATTGTGTTATGTGCCGTATAGAAACTACAGGTGACAGCTTGTGTTACATGCCGTATAGTGACTACAGGTGACTTCCTGTACGCTTTACATCAGGGACGCACCATGTCAGACATTTAGGACAGATGGCGCAACATAGAGTGTGTCTGAGGTGGAATGTTTACATGTGGAGTGTGTGTGAGGTGGAATGTGTTTACATGTGGAGTGTGTGTGAGGTGGAGTGTGTTTACAATGTGAAGTGTGTGTGAGGTGGAATGTGTGATGTGTAAAGTGTGTATAATGTGGACTGTGTTGGAGTATGTGTGGCATAGTTGGAGAGCCAGCGCTCCGGAGTGGTGACATCTGTCAGAGACAAAAACAAAACAGAATAGAAAACAGATGTGTGTGTGTGTGTGTGTGTGTGTGTGTGTGTGTGTGTGTGTGTGTGTGTGTGTGTGTTTTCGTCGTGTGAACACAAAAATAATCCCAAAGACACCAGCGAGCCTCACTGGGAGCTGCTGTTGAAGAACAGAAAACGTGACATAAACAAAGCCATAAATAAGAGACACAAACAGTCCCAGCGTCAGAGAGATACCCCAGACACAAACATGTCGCCATAGATATTCCACACAAACATGTCGCCATAGACACCAGACACAAGCATGTCGTCATAGATACCCCACAAAAACAAGACGCCATGCTGGGCAGGAGCAGGAAGAGGAAACTAATAACTCAAAGGTCGTGACCCCCATGCCCCCCCCCCCCTCCACTAATGCCCCCACCCACCCCCGGCCCCTCAAATGCCCCCTCACCCCCCTGCCTGCCCCCCGTCTCTCTCTCTCTCTGAAGTGTGGGGTGTTTGTTTTGCCCTGTGGCAGTGGTGTGTGATGAAAGGTGGCCTTGGCTCTGCAGGGATATAAATAACTCTGGAAGGATGTAAGATGGATGGGGGGGGTGGGGGGGGGCATCACTCTGTCACTGACCCCACCACCAACACCACTGACCACCACTAACATTACTCTCTCACTCACCCTACCACTGACCACCACTCTCACTCACCATCACTCACCTCACCGACCCCACCACTGACCATTACTGACACCACTGTCTTACTGACCCCTCTCTCACTGACCCTTCCAGCTAGTCCACTGACACCACTCTCTCACTCACCCTACCACTGAAAACCACTGACACCAACCTCTCTACCACTGACCACCACTGACACCACTCTCACTACGACTGACCACCACTCCCTCACTTAGCATCACTCTGACTACTACTGACTACCAGCTAGCCACCACTGACACCACTCTCACCACCACTGACCACCACTCTCTTTACCACTGACCATCACTCCCTCACTGACCCCACCACAGACCACCACAGGCCACCACTCTCTCATTCACCCTACCACTGAAAATCACTGACCACCGCTCTCTCTACCACTGACCACTACTGACCACCACTCTCTTTACCACTGACCAACACTGACCATCACTCCCTCACCGACCCCACCACAGACCACCACTCTCTCATTCACCCTACCACTGAAAATCACTGACCACCGCTCTCTCTACCACTGACCATCACTGACCACCGCTCTCTCTACCACTGACCATCACTGACCATCACTCTCTCACCGACCAACACTGACCATCACTCTCTCACCGACCCCACCACAGACCACCACTGACACCACTATAACTACGACTGACCACCACTCTCTTACTGACACCACTCT
>CM059284.1:2443619-2446119 GCA_030347295.1 Setipinna tenuifilis | reverse complement strand
TCCTGTGCTCCCCTCTTTCTCTCTCTCTCTCTCTCCCTCTCCCTCTCTCCCTGTCTCTCCCTCGTCTCTCTCCATCTCTCTCTACCTTTCCCTCTCTCCCTCTCCCTCTCCCTCTCTCCATCTCTCTCTCCTTTTCCCTCTCTCCATCTCAATCACCCTCACTCTCTCTCCCCCTCTCCCTCTCTCCCTGTCCCTCTCTCCCTCCATGCCCCCCTTCTGTATCTCCCCCTCTCCCCCTCTCTCTCTCTCTCCCTCGCTCTCTCTCCCCCTGTCTCTCCCTCTCCATCTCCCTCTCTACCCCCTCCTTCTAACTCTCCCCCCCCGGTGGTCAGGTACTGGATCAGTGAGTTCCCGGTGGAGTTTGACCTGAGTCCAGAGCTGGCCGAGGAGATCAAGGGCCTGAGGGAGGGACTCACCACACAGGGGGCCGAACACCAGAGCCAGCTCATCGACGTGGAGAGTGTGTAAGTGCGCACACACACACACACACACACACATGCAGACACACACACACACACACAGGGGGCCGAACACCAGAGCCAGCTCATCGACGTGGAGAGTGTGTAAGTGGGCATACACACACACACACACATGCACACACACACACATGCGCACACACACACACATACACAGTCAGGGGGCCGAGCACCAGAGCCAGCTCATCGACGTGGACAGTGTGTACGTGGACACACACACACACACACTCACACATGCACACAAACTTACACACTGCCTCACAGACACAGACACACTTAAAAACTGCCTCACACACACACAGGCACAAACCATATCTCTCCCTGACAAACACACACACTTACACACTGCCTGACACTGTGATAGAGTAGCCATCACTGGGGTTGTGTGTGTGCGTGTGTGTGTGTGATGGAGTGACCATCACTAGGGTTGTGTGTGTGCTCTGACTGCAAGTAGCGTTGCGGTCAACACGCATGATTGATACACACACACACACACACACACACACACACACACACACACACACACAAACACACAATTCACTCTGACTGCCATAGCAATGAGCCTGGCTATTTGGCGTTGTGGTCAACACGCATTATTGATACCCTGGAGACCAGCTCTCCTCTGCTCTGCTCTGCTATGATCACACACACAGGCACAAACCCTTTCTCTCCCCTGACACACACACACACTTACACACTGCCTCTGACACTCACACTGTGATGTGTGTGTGCTGTGTCTGCCATAGCAATGAGCCTGGCTCTTTGGGGTTGCGGTCAACACGCATTATTGATACCCTGGAGACCAGCTCAGCTCTGTTCTGACCTGACAACCTCAAACCCATCAGTCCAAATCAGTTCATTTCAGTACAAATGCATTGCAGTTCAGCTGACCTCAGCTTGGGTCAGTGTATTTGCCCTATGGCTGTAGGGTGGTCTAACAGAGCTTTTTGTCCCTCCCAGGCCTCCGTACAGGCTCCCTTCATTTCAGCTTGTGTGGCTTTGAACTTGCTTTCGTTACATAAACACTGGACTAGTCTATTAATAACACACCCATCAATTACACTCGCACAGTTTGTTTGTGCACGGCCACTGAAATATGAGATGGCTGCTGATCACTTCACACACACACACACACACACACACACACACACACACACACACACACAAATGCTTGGTCCAGGAGGATGTACACACACACAAAGTCCAAAAACATACATACACACACACACACACTCAGACGCCTTTTCTGCCTCGAAAACTTCAAAAGCTTCGCTAGTGTTCCAAAATCCAAGCTGGAGATGTCAAAGTTCGTTTACTGTTGCTAAGTTACATATGCTCCTCCATTTTTTACCTCAGTGGTCCGCCAGGCGCGGTAGCTAAGCAACCACACACTGTAGGAAAAAGGCACGCTCCAAAAGTTGAACAGATTGTAACTTTGAGCACCTCTCGGTTTTTAGAAGCTATGTTTTTGACACACACACCCACACACATCACAGAAACACGGAAATTACCAGCAAGTAGTGAGGACCACAGTAAGTGTGTGTGTAGGAAAAAGACACGCTCCAAAAGTTGAGCAGATTTTAACTTTGAGCACCTCTCGCTTTTTAGAAGCCTCGCTGTTTTTTTTTTGAGCGAGGCGGAGGCAGGAAAAAGCAGCGAGGCACTTTGCAGCAGTCAAACACTTTATTTATACTTTATTATTAAACTTTATTTATACTTTATTATTCAACTTTATTTATACTTTATTATTAAACTGTATTTATACTTTATTATTAAACCCTGAAGGGAGCCTTTAAATCTCTCCATGTCTCCCTCTCTCCTTGTCTCTCTCTCTCCTTTTTCTCTCTTCCTCTCTCTCTCTCCCTCCCTCTGTCTCTCCCCTTCTCTCTCCTTCTCTCCTTTTCCCTCTCTCCATCTGTCCCTCTCTCTCTCTCCCTCTCTCTCTCTTTCTCCCCCTCTCTCCCTCTCTCCTTTTCCCTCTCTCCATCTGTCCCTCTCTTTAAATCTCATTGCACTGTGGGACT
>CM059284.1:2413619-2423619 GCA_030347295.1 Setipinna tenuifilis | reverse complement strand
TCCCTTCTTTTTTATCTCTTTTCCACATCCCTCTTTCCGCCTTTATCCTCAAAATACTTATCGGCTTTTCCATTTTTCTCTCTCCCTCTCCCTCTCCTTCTCTCTTTCTCTCCCTCTCCCTCTCCCTCTCCCTCTCCTTCTCTCTCTCTCTCCCTCTCTCCCTCTCCCTCTCCCTCTCCCTCTCCCTCTCCTTCTCCCTCTCTCTCTCTCTCCTTCTCTCCCTCTGTCTCCCTGTATGTGTTTGTGCACCCATCACTGTGCTTGTCTTTGTGTGTGTGTGTGTGTGTGTGTGTGTGTATGTGTGTGTTAAATGCTAGAGTGTGAATATAAATCCACTTGTGTTTGTGTGTGTGTGTGTGTGTGTGTGTGTGTTAAATGCTAGAGTGTGAATATAAATCCACTTGTGTTTCTGATCTCTCTCTCTCAGATATGGGGCTTCTACAAGCAAGGCTACAAGTGCAAAGGTAAGACAGCACTTAAGGGAATCTCTACAGACACATTTACCATATTTACCATAATAATCTGCACTGCTGGTTCAGGGAATCTCTACAGACACATTTACCATATTTACCATAGTAATCTGCACCGCTGGTTCAGGGAATCTCTATAGACATATTTACCATATTTACCATAATAATCTGCACTGCTGGTTATACTGTATTTTCCACAATCTGCACACTGTCACATCACCCGCTGGCAAAGGGCATCTCTCTGGACATACTTACCACAATAAGACCAGTGTTGGCTAAGGGAATCTCTATGGACATACTTACCACAATAAGACCAGTGTAGGCTAAGGGAATCTCTATGGACATACTTACCACAATAAGACCAGTGTAGGCTAAGGGAATCTCTATGGACATACTTACCACAATAAGACCAGTGTTGGCTAAGGGGAATCTCTATGGACATACTTACCACAATAAGACCAGTGTAGGCTAAGGGAATCTCTATGGACATACTTACCACAATAAGACCAGTGTAGGCTAAGGGAATCTCTATGGACATACTTACCACAATAAGACCAGTGTAGGCTAAGGGAATCTCTATGGACATACTTACCACAGTTTGCCCACTATCAGATCACACACCTTACCTCAGAGTAGCAACAGTAATGGTAGTAGTATTAGTAGTAGTAGTAGTAACAGTAGTAGTAGTAGTGTTGGTACCATTTTCTATTCAGTAGTGTAAGCTCATATTTAGTAATTATTATTGTGGATATAGTCAATATTTGCATATTACAGAAATACTTATGATTACATTAATAATTGTGATAGATTTAATTTGAGAATAGATCATTTGTATTCAGTACAATCTGCCTGCATTCAGTTTAATGCTTTGAATGTTATAGAAAGAATAGCCAATAAGAACTGACGCTGAGCAATGACGTTTGGAGCTCGCGCAGCTATCGAATGCAAAAAGTACTGTGTGTTTGTCATGTGTGAGAATGCTTCAGTAAAGACGGGGCGAACACACTGTTTTCTACCGTCGTCATCGTTGTTCAAACTTTAACACGTGTAGGACTCGTTCTTTCCGTCTACGAGTGGTTATTTGTATGAATATTCCAGAAGAAACTGTTTAGACCATGAGTAGAGACATTTACCCACTACAAGTAGTATTAGTAGTATCAGTAGTAGTAGTAGTAGCAGTAGTAGTAGTAGCAGTAGTAGTAATAGTACTAATAGTAATATTAGTAGTTGTAGTAGTAGTAGTAGTAATATCAGTAGCAGTAAAGTAGAAGTAGCACTATCAGCAGTAGTAATAGCAGTAGCAGTAGTAGTAATAGTACTATCAGTACTATCAGTAGTAGCAGTAATATCAGTAGCAGTGGTTCAGGAGTCAGGCCATCCACAATAGCAGGATGTCACCCCTGCCATGCCTCCCCTCCCCTGTCCCTGCCCTGCCCTGCCTTCCCTGGCTGCTGGCCAGCTGATATTCAGACACATGCTGCCCTCTGCTGGCTGAGTCAGGTATTGCACACTGCTGCCACAGACACTGGTGTGCTCTATGGCTCTTAACATTTAGGACGCGAGTAAGGTCAGTGTGTGTGTGTGTGTGTGTGTGTGTGTGTGTGTGTGTGTGTGTCTGTGTGTGTATTGATTATGAACAAGTTGGAAAGTACTTAACAATGAGGCCATAATTGATCAGTAAGAGAACACTGGCCTGACCCAATCAGAAATCAATCTGGTCAAATGTCACTGCTATTAGTCAACTTTCATCTGGCATACACAGTCATGGGGAGTTAGCCTTTTATTTGTGTGTGTGTGTGTGTGTGTGTGTGTGTGTGTGTGTGTGTGTGTGTGTGTGTGTGTGTGTGTGTGTGTCTGTGTGTGCACAGACGCTTATGCGCTTATGCATTTTTTTTCTCAGTGCGTGTGTGTATATGGAGTGTGTATGTGTGTATGAGAGGGAGAGAGAGAGTTAGACTGAGGGAGAAGGTGTGTGTGTGTGTGTGTTTGTGTGTGTGTGTGTGTGTGTGTGTGTGTGTGTTTTATATTCATTTCTGTGATTGATTTGATTCTCTGTCCTCCTCATAAATCCCCATGGCCTGTCCTTTGTCCCGCCCACATGCATTCTCCCATCCAATCAGAGTCCCGCTCCGTGTGTAGACTGCTGATGACGTCAGTGTGTGTGAGTGTGTGTGTGTCTTGCAGCGTGTGTGTGTGTTCCGTCTGCCGTCACACACTCGCATCCCCACTGTCTGACTTTCCCTCCCACCTCCTCGCCCTCCTCCCCCTCTAGTTTATTAACCCTCCTCTTCTCTCTCTCTTCATCCCTCCTTCCCCCTCTCTTTTGGCCGTTCTCTCTTTCTCTTTATTCCTTCTTTACCCTCTCTCTTTCGCTCCTGCCTCTCTTCATTCTTTATTCTCTATGATATTTCCCTTCACCCTCTCTTCTCTTCTCTCTCCTGTCCTCTCCTGTCTTATACTTTACTGTCTCCTCTCCTCTCTCCTGCCCTCTCCTCTGCTCCTCTTCTCTCCTTTCTTCTCTCCTCACCTTTCCTCTTGTCCCCTCCTCTACTTCTGTCCTCTCCCCCTCTCCTCTCCCCTCTCTCCTCTCTCCTCTCCTGTCCTCTCCTCCTCTCCTCTCCCCCTCTCTTCTCCTCCTCTCCCCTCTCTCCTCCTCTCCTCCTCTCCTCCTCTAGTGTGTGGGGTAAACTGCCATAAGGCGTGCCGTGCTCGTCTGGCGGTGGAGTGTCGTAAGAGGACCAAGAGCATCAGTCACGAGAGCCCCCCCTCCCTGCAGGCGCGATCCTTCAGCTTCCCCCCTCCCTCAAACGCCCCCGTCAACCTGCAGAACACAGGTGAGCACGCACACACACACACATAAATATACACACACACACACACACACGTGTATACCCCCCCTTCCTGCAGGCCCGCTCCTTCAGCCCCCCCCCCCCCCCCCCCCAAACATACCTGTCAACCTGCAGAACACAGGTGAGCATGCACCAAGCCCCATGCACCAAGGATTTATTTTAAAACCAAAACTCACTCCTTATACAAAACACAAAAGCCTTTTGTTTAGTGTGCAAGGAGAGTTTGTCACATGATGACAGGTCTTTCAAGTAAGTCCTTAGAAGCTTTACAAGAGGTCCAAACCATGATGTTTTTACCAGTCCCAATGACTTTGTTGTTGGGCCATTACATCCGAGGGTCGGCTTCATCACTTTTGCCTGTGCAAATACTTCCAGGAGGCGAAAAATAAAGTTTACTAAGGTTTTTTTTAACAAATAAAAAAAGTACAACTGTTCAAAAGGTTTCAAGTGTTTGTTCTTTGTTCCAAATTCTAATGTTCCACTCATAGACACTTCCTCTCTCCACGTTGTCTTTGCTACGGTCTATGATGGTATGCGCATCACCGAACCCTCCCACTGCCATCAGTATGGCACACCTATATACCTGACGGCATACTCCCTTGACCTATAGAGGGCAGCCACATTCATTCACGCATTCACTCACACTCCAGCATACTCAAAATATGCAAACATATTAGGTACAAATACACAAATACCAAAATAATTCTAAATGTAACAAAATGAAATCGCAAATAGCAAATATTTAAAGATAACAAAAGATGTACACTAAATTACTTATGGCTCCTACAGGCGTTAATAGGTCATGTGAGAAAAGTTTGTGGTAGCCTCTGTTGCGATAGGCTCATTTGACTTAAAAAAAAAAGGTTGCAGCCATGGTGCACCCATTAGGCAACCAATCAGCCAATCAGCAACCAATTAGGCCCATTAGGCAACCAATCAGCCAATCAGCATCAGCACATCCAAGCTGGGCTTAGCAGGTGGAACCATATTTGTAAATATGGATAGCTGTATCTCCACAGATCTGCTGGCTCATTTGAGCTCTGGTGGCTCATTGGCACTGCTGCTTGCTTTCTGTTCTAAAGCTTGTGGGTTCTAGTCTTACATGGTCTACTTTGGGTTCTAGTTCTCTTACATGTGTCTACAGGTGGAACCATGTGTGTGAATATGGATAACTATATCTTCACAGGTCTGGTGGCTCATTGGAGCTTTACTCTGCTATGCATGCCCAAGGTTGTGAGTTCTACTCCCATGTGGGCTGCTTTATTTTAGATCATTTAATGTAGCCTCTGCACAGTGTCCTTATGTGAGCACAGACACATGCTTACCTGTAGCATTGGTGGTGCAGTGGTAGATGTGGTTGTGTGTTGGCACCAGAGCTTGCTCTCCATGCCCAAAGGTTGTGGGTTCTAATCTTACATGGTCTGCTGTGTTTTGTGTAGTTTAACCTAGCGAAAGTTCTACACAGCCTGATGTGATGTGATGTGTTGTGTGTATGTATGCTGCCCAACCATAGACAGTAACACAGACGTAAGTGAACCACAGGAGTCCTGGTGGCTCATTGGTAGTGGTCCTGTTCCCTATACCCAGGGTTGTGGGTTCAAACCCCACAGTTTGCTATGTCTTGTTACGTCATATTCACCCTCCCTAAATGGTCCGTATGTGAGCACATTCACAGTCTCAGCTGGAGGGCCGGTGGTGCAGCGGTATCATCCAAGGCTGTGTGGTGCTAGACAAGCAGAGATGCAGGTTCAAGCCCTGGCAGAGGACAAGAGGCTTGAAGAGAGACCCTACTGTGTTCCATGGAAGGAGGAGAGAGTCCAGATGCTGGCCAGCGAAGAGAGAGACAGCGGGGGGGCTTACTTGGCCCCCTGACACTGGGAAGGAGAACAGCAGGGGGTTATGGGCTTTTTTCCGACTTAAACCACAGCACATTTAAAAAGGCTGCTCTTGACATGTACAGTCTCAAGTCAGTGACTATCCAACCCAGGATGCAATCTTGTCAACAGCCACTTGTGGGGTTAGAATGCTGTACATGCTCTGTAGCAGTTAGAACCCTGTACCTCACACACTTCAGACCAGCACCACCAGTGCAGCCCCCCGCTGTCTCGCTCTTCACTGGCCAGCATCTGGACACACTCCTCCTTCCATGGGACACAGTAGGATCTCTCTTCCATCTCCTTCGCTTCTGCCAGGACTTGAACCTGCGTCTTCATTTGTCTGGCACCACACACCCTTAGACAACACCGCTGCACCACCGGCCCTCCAGCTGAGACTGTGTCTGTGTCACATACGGACCCTGTGGGACTATAACAGGACATTGCAAACTGTGGGGTTTGAACCCACAACCCTGGTTATAGGGAACAGGACCACTACCAATGAGCCACCAGGATTTCTGAAGTTCACAGCTAAGCATGTGTCTGTGCTCTCATACAGACCATGTGCAGAGGGTGACTATGACATAAGACGTACCAAACTGCAGGATTTGAACCCACATACAGTAGGACCTTTCTTCCACCTTCTTCGCTTCTGCCAGAGCTTGAACTGGCATCTTTGCTTGGCTGGTATTACAGATCCTTGGACAACACCGCTACACCACCGGCCCTCCAGCTGAGACTGTGTCTGTGCTCACATATGGACAATGTGCAGAGGCTACATTAAATGATCTAAAACAAACCAGACCCTGCAGGAGTAGAACCCACAACCTTGGGCATGCACGGCAGAGCATATCTCAAGGACCCAGCAGATCTGTGGAGACACAGTTATCCATATTCACACATATGGTTTCACCTGTAGACACATGTAAGACTAGAACCCACAACCTTTGGAGTGGAAAGCAAGTGCCAGTTCCAATGAGCCACCAGAGCTAAGTGCAAGCTTGTGCTTATATATGTACTGTGCAGAGGGTGACAAAGATGTCAAAGACATGCTAAGCTGTGGAGCTTGAACCTGCAATCCAGTGGGGCATCTTTTTACATTACCTTATACTTAGCTGATGCTTTTTATCCAAAGCCAAAGCGACTTACAATTATTTAGGCACAGGGTATTGGTTACAGTCCCTGGAGGTATGTGCCTTGCTCCAGGGCACTTCAGCCATGGATAAAGGTGTAGGGAGTCACACACATTCTTTCTACTGGTGAGGGTGGGAACCACGAACCTGCAACCTTCTGATACCAAGACAAACTCCTTTACCATTAGGGCACAGCTACCACGGTACTGCAGCACCCAGCTAACTAGGGCCCTATGCTAACATGTGCACCCTGTGCAGAATAAATGTGCTACAGCAACATAACTATAACACACGCTGTCTGTCAGTAAGACTACAGTGGCGGAGCAGGACATTAACTAAAAGACTCACCAAGTGCACTGGTCCATGCTGGTCCCTAGCACTGGTCCATGTTCACACACATGGTTCCTCTGTGGTGAGGCAGCATACATACTACAGTACAACATACTACTTACAGTAGTCTCTATAGGACTTTGGCTTCTTCCTCTCTCTCTTCGTCAACCAGTCAATCAATCAATCAATCAATCAGTCAATCTCTCTCTTTCTCTCCCTCCCTCCCTCTCCCTCTTCCTCTGTCTCTCCCTCTCCCTCTCTCTTTCTCCCTCTCTCTGTCTCTCCCTCTCTGTCTCTCTCTCTGTCTCTCTCTCTCCCTCCCTCCCTTTCCCTCTCTCTTTCTCTCCCTCTGTCTCTCTCTCTCCTCTCTCCCTCTGTCTGTCTGTCTGTCTGTCTGTCCCTCTCTCTCTCTCTCTCTCTCTCTCTTTCATTTCTCTCATGGCGTGTGTGTGTGTGTGTCACTCTGGCGTGTGTGTGTGTATGCTGTCACTGGTCTGCTTGAGAGGTGATTTGCAATGGAGATGTGATTAGCTTTAGACAGAATCACAGCGCTGCCAAAATAAGTCAGCCACTAACCCCTGTGTGTGTGTGTGTGTGTGTGTGTGTGTGTGTCTGTGTGTGTCTGTGTGTGTCTGTGTCCTTGAGAATCCTCCAATTCCACTTTTTTTGGGGACAAACATGTTTTAATTGGAAGACACGTAATTTCACATTAACACATAAACCACACTAACCACACTGTGTGTGTGTGTGTGTGTGTGTGCGTGTGTGAGTGTGTGTGTGTGTGTGTGTCAGTTGCACACAAATAAACACATGAACCACAAACTCCACGTCAGAAAATGTTTGTTTTATCACATACTGTGTGTAATAATAATAATAATAATAATAATAATAATACTAATAATAAAGTCATTGGAATAAAACAAAGAATGAAGAAAAAAACGTAATCTTCCGTTTCATCTCTCCCTCTGTTTCCCTCTCTCCCCTCTCTCCCTCCTTTCTCTTCTCTCTCTTCTCTCTCCAGTCATTGCTGAAGAGGACATCGAGACGGTCGAGGAAGGTGTGTTTGATGTCCACCTTTAACCAGGTGTGTTTGATGTGCACCTATAACCAGGTGTGTGTGTCCTGTCAACTACAACCAGGTGTAACCACTGTAACAAAAAGTGCATACATACATACAAACATACATACATAATTGTATCCAACAGCATTTAATGTTGAGGAAATGTCAGAGAAAGTGTGCATGGCATAATAGTGTGGACTGTTCTGTGTTTCCTCCATACAGAAGAAAGACTTCAGCCAGCCCAGAACATGAAGGGGACAAACTCCAAATCTCGGACCAACAAGCATTAAAATAACACAAACTGCAAAATTCAGTATACCAGCAACTTGTCCGATGCTAGTTTGGTAACATTTTGGTGCTTTTAGCCAGAGAGCTACCTATTGGCATGCCAGCCGACCTAAACCCAGCCCTTGTTTATGCTAACAGTGCAGGCTAACACACATTAGCAGGCTAGCCCCAACCTGCGATAGCATTTAGCATGCTAGGCTAGCAGCGCCCCAGTTTGCAGATGGCAGAGCATGAAGATTAGCCTGCTAGCCAGCGACTCACCCTGACGCTAGGAGCTGAGGACAGCCACCACAGCTCAGCCTGATAGCCAGAGAGAGGAAAGGTTCTGAGGGAACCCAACAACGCCTCCACACCCCCATCTAGTGGAGGAAACACGCAACTACAGATGAACTTTCCTCTGTGCCCAGTTCAGCTGGTTTAATCCCCCCTGCCACCCCTTTGAATGTGAAAATGATTGCCTTTGCATTTGTGCTTGTATCTACCTTTGTATTTAAGTGTGATGATCTTTGTGGAGATGCTGCACAGCTGTGAATGGTCTTTGCCCTTTTGACCTACATGTTTAAACCCTAACTAAACGAAACTATCGACACATAAAAAAGGATTTGAATGTGAGTAGTCAGCTGTCGGAGAAGTCTCTGCTCTGGCTTTAGTAACAGGATGTTGTGTAACGATGTGTGTGTGTGTGTGCTGTTTTCAGTCCAGACGGTATTTTTAAAAACTGTCCAAGACTTACGTAGATGGTGCCATGTGTGTTCGTGCCAAAGTGTGTTGAAGGAATGTGTCCAGACAATGTGATATTCTCATGGACTAGTTTATCAGCATTTGGTGGACTGTACATACAAAGGGTCTGTGCAGTGTGTGTGTGTGTGTGTGTGTGTGTGTGTGAGGGAGAGAGAGGAAGTGTATGTTTTGGTGCCAATAATAAATCCCATCATCAGAGGTGCCAACTGTCAGGCTGTGTAGAGGAATGTTACCTAACACACACACACACACACACACACACACACACACACACACACGTACACACACACACACTTAACACCGACACACATACATACACACACACACACGTACACACACACATGTACACACACACATACACACACACACACGCACACACCTCCACGAATAACCACCACAGCAGCGATGTCAGAAAAACAAACAAAAAAAACTCTTTGCAATCTTGTCACATTTTAAATATTATCTTATTGTCCATAACTCGTTTTTAATGGTTTGTGCTGTGCTATTGCAATGGTATAATGAAGTATGATTATTTTAAATCTGAACTGAGATATGTCAACTTAGTATTGACTATTAGTTTTTTTGTTTTTTGTTTTTTTAGTAGAAGTATGTGTTTGCAATGCATGTATTGGTTATATTTTCACTAATGTATCTGTTGTGCACTGATGCTTATATGGCCAAATCTTATATATATATATATATATATGTATATTTCATTTATGGAAAGTAACAATTGTGACTGGAAGATATTTGGCCTTTTTTATTTTATGTTCCCAGACTATTGTGCATAGTACCACTGGCATATCACTGCTCCTTCACACACTGTTTTGGGTCGTTAACACCTCTAATAAACACACTCCACCCAAAGCCCTGCTGGTCCATCTCCATGATCTCCATGGCCACACTGTGTCAGGTATGGGATAAGTAGGACCAGGGACGGACTGGGACCAAAAAAAGGCCCTGGACTTTTCCCCCAAATAGGCCCACCCACCGACCAGGGTGACCGGGGGGGTTCTATATGGTTTTGAAATAATTGAAAACCCAGACGTACTATTTTTTCTGCCATCCACCTTTTTCTTTGCGTTTTCTGCTCGCCATTATCGTTACAGCGCCATCTTCTGGTAGGCCTAGGTGTTAGACTGTTAGACAAGGCCGGTTGTAGACTGGATGGCCGTTCTGGCCTTTTCTAGAACTCACAGATTACCAGTCCGTCGCTGAGTAGGACCCAAAAGCAGACAAGTGAAGTTCCAGGGGT
>CM059284.1:2406119-2408619 GCA_030347295.1 Setipinna tenuifilis | reverse complement strand
TAGTAGAAAATGTAAATAAAACAGACCCGCTTTGTCTTAATTTAAACCTCGTGAGGTATAGACAGCACGTGCAGCCTTTTCTTTAAAAAACAGGAAATCATGGGACTTTCCACCATTATGACTTCATATCCAGAACCACCATTATGAATTGAAAACGCGACTAAGACAAAAAGTTAAAGCGCCCACAGGGCGATTAAGAGATAAGACTGATAGAGGAGGAGCCCCCGCCAGGCAGCATAAATACAGGAGGCAGAGCAAGGTGTAGCTCAGATCATCTTCGGATCTCAGAGGCAGCTTTTGGGTCTTCTGCAGAACAACCCTTGGGACATCGATTCACTCGCCAGCTCCCCAGCGCAGCAGTCTTGGAAGGCAAGCAAGCTGTTGGCTCTGAGTGGTGTTGTGAATAAAGGCTCTCCAGTCATCTGCAACTTCTCGTCTCAACTGGTCTCTTTACTGAAGAAGTTAGAGTGCTATTTTGTTAGAAAACAATCCAACTCCGGCAAAGAAGTTTTTCCACGACAGTAAGTGTGTGTGTAAGTGTGTGTGTAAGTGTGTGAGTGTGTGTGTAAGTGTGTGTGTGTGTGTGTGAGTGTGTGCCACCGGGATTATTCTTGAGCACCTGCCAGCGACATGCAGCACGTTTCCATGACAACAGTAGACTTTTTTTCCCCCCGTTAAGTCCGCCACCACCGCCAGCAGTCACGGATTCACACACACACACACACACACACACACACACGCCAGCAGTCACTGATTCTTTATTCCTTCATTTTGCGTCCTCGCAACAATTACCAGCTTTTCCCCCCGCCATCTCACTAACACACACAGACACACACACACACACACACACACACACACACACACACGCAACAATTACCAGCTTTCCCACCCCCATCTCACTAATCCCCCCCCAGCCCTCTGGAGCCCAGCACACCACACACACACACACACACAGACACACACACACACACAGACACACACACACACACACACACACACACCACTCTGTCTCAGTGGCTACACACATGCACACACACCCACACACACACACACACACACACACCATTATGTCTGAGTGGCTACACACACACACACACACACAGACCATTTTGTCTGAGTGACAACCACAAGACTAATACCTGTTAATGCCTTGTCCCAGTGTCCCAGTGCATTGTGATTCTAATGGTCTAAACTGGTGCACACACACACACACACACACACACACACACACACACACACACACACACACACACCTGATACCTGTTAATGCCTTGTCCCAGTGTCCCAGTGCATTGTGATTCTGATGGTCTAAACTGGTGCACACACACACACACACACACACACACACACACACACACACACACACCTGATACCTGTTAATGCCTTGTCCCAGTGCATTGTGATTCTGATGGTCTAAACTGGTGCGCACACACACACACACACACACACACACACATACACACACACCTGATGCGTGTTAATGCCTTGTCCCAGTGCATTGTGATTCTGATGGTCTAAACTGGTCTAAACCATCTGTCTGCATACATACATACTGTTAGGAATTGATCTCCTCTGCGCACACAATACTACTAGGCTAACGTGGTCTAGGGGAGTTTAGCCTAGTTTTGCTTACACCCTGCGTACAATGGAGTTCCTAACCTAAGTGCGTTGTATCAGAACGTGAACGTGTGAAGATGGGTGAGACTAGCGTGTGGGTGTGTGTACCAGGGGGTTAGTGTCAAACCTAACCCTAACCCTAGCTCTTTTACACATCTGTGTCTACCCTAACCCTAACACCAACCCTAGCTCTTACACACCTGTCTCTACCCTAACCCTAACCCCAGCTCTTACACACCTGTCTGTACACTAACACTAACCCTAGCTCTTACACACCTGTATGGTGAACCCAAGCTGCAGCACCATGCCGGACTAACCCAAGCTGGTCGTTCAGGTGAAAAGGGGGGAATCTAGGGTCACTCTAGGATGGCGTCGGCGTTCAACACAAAAACAATATTCCCAGAAGCAACAAACCAAGTCTGACCAGGAGATGAGAGTCTGCCATGCTCTCCTCCACCACAGGCCTTCCACACACACACACACACACGCACGCGTGCACACACACACACGTATTCACACACACACACACACACACACACACACACACACACACACACACACACACAGACACACACATACACACAGCCTGCCACGCTCTCCTCCACCACAGGCCTTCTGGTCTTCAAGAACTCCGAGCACCCTCTTTTCCTGTGACCTCTTACCCTTTTATGGGCACAGTAAACAAACACTCCCCCTGGTGGATGAGGTGTGTCAGTGTTTCGTGTGGTGTCTACCTAATGCCATCTAGCCTTTGCCTATCCTAACGATACTTCTACACTGCTCAAACATTACTAAAAATCAAATTGGTTTTTTTAAACAAGGAGAAAGCACGCTGTCTTTCCCAAACACAGAGAAGTGTGTGTACATAAATACACACATGATC
>CM059284.1:2384279-2386779 GCA_030347295.1 Setipinna tenuifilis | reverse complement strand
GCGCCATGACAGACATTTAGGACTGATGGCGCAAGATGGAGTGTGTGTGAGGTGGAATGTGTTTACATGTGGAGTGTGTCTGAGGTGGAATGTGTTTACATGTGGAGTGTGTGTGAGGTGAAATGTGTGATGTGTAAAGTGTTTACATGTGGAGTGTGTTTACATGTGGAGTGTGTGTGAGGTGGAATGTATTTACATGTGGAGTGTGTGTGAGGTGGAATGTGTGATGTGTAAAGTGTGTATGATGTGGACTGTGTTGGAGTGTGTGTGGCATAGTTGGAGAGCCAGCGCTCAGGAGTGGTGACATCTGTCAGAGACAAAAACAAAACAAAATAGAAAACAGATGTGTGTGTGTGTGTGTGTGTGTGTGTGTGTGTGTGTGTGTGTGTATGTGTGTGTGTGTTTTCGTCGTGTGAACGAGAAAATAAACCCAAAGACACCAGTGAGTCTCACTGGGACCTGCTGCTGAAAAACAGAAAGTGTGACATAAGACTGAAGACAGGTCGTAAATAAGAGACACAGACAGTCCCAGCGTCAGAGAGATGCCAGACACAAACATGTTGTCATAGATACCCCACAAAAACAAGCACCATGCTGGGCAGGAGCAGGAAGAGGAAACTAATAACTCAAAGGTCGTGACCCCCATGCCCCCCCCCCACACTAATGCCCCCCCCCCCCCCCCCCCCCCCCCCCCCGGCCCCTCAAATGCCCCCCCCCCCCGCCCCCTGTCCGCCCCCCGTCTCTCTCTCTCTGAAGTGTGGGGTGTTTGTTTTGCCCTGGGGCACTGGTGTGTGATGAAAGGTGGCCTTGACTCTGCAGGGATATAAATAACCCTGGAAGGATGTAAGATGGATGGGGGGGCATCACTCACTCACTGACCCCACCACCAACACCACTGACCACCACTAACATTACTCTCTCACTCACCCTACCACTGAAAACCACAGACACCACCCTCTCTACCACTGACCATCACTCTCTCACTGACCCCACCACTGAAAACCACTGACCACCCTCTCTATCACTGACCACCACTGACCACCACTCTCTCTACCACTGACCACCACTGACCACCACTCTTACTCACCATCACTCACCTCACCGACCCCACCACTGACCACTACTGACACCACTGGTCTTACTGACCACTCTTTCTACCACTGACTACCAGCTAGCCACCACTGACACCACTCTCTCACTCACCCTACCACTGAAAACCACTGACACCACTCTCTCTATTACTGACCACGACTGACCACCACTCCCTCAATAAGCATCACTCTGACTACTACTGACTACCAGCTAGCCACCACTGACACCACTCCCACTACCACTGACATCACTCTCTCTACCACTGACCACCACTCTCTTACTGACCACCACTCTCTCTACCACTGACCACCACTGACCATCATTGTCTCACTGACCCCACCACAGACCACCACTCTCTCTTCCACAGACCACCTACCCACCACTGACACCACTCTCTCTCTACCACTGATCATCACTCTCTCACTGACACCACTCTCTCTCTACCACTGACCAACACTGACCATCACTCTAACTACCACTGACCATCACTCTCTCACTGACCATCACTCTCTCACTGAACACCACTCTCTCTCTACCACTGACACCATTCTCCCTAAGCACCACCCTCTCTACCACTGACCACCACTCACCATCACTCCCTCACCGACCCCACCACTGACACAACTGTTACTACTGACCACCACTCTCTCCACCACTGACCCCCTTCTCTGGCATGCTGAGGTGTGTTTGTGTAGAGTGCCCAGACTGGCATCCTGAGCTCTGATGGATGTTATTGGCCGTCCCCAGTCAGTGCCACTCTCTTCCTCTCTATCTCCCACACACACACACACACACACACACACACACGCACACACACTAACACACATACACACACACACACACACACACACACACACACACACACACACACACACACACTGCTCTGGGCTACAGAAGAGTCTGATGACTCCAAGGGCGAGAGGAGAGGAGAGTCTCTCATGAGTAGCGATGAGAGGATGGACAGAGTAAGAGAGGAGGAGGCAGAGAGGGATGGAGAGAGGAGGAGGCAGAGAGAGAATGAGGGATGAGAGAGAGGGATGGAGAGAAAAGGAGGGATGGAGAGAGGAGGAGGGGCAGGCAGAGAGAAGGAGAGAGAGAGGAGAGAGAGAGGAGAGGTGGTTGTGTGGCAGTGTTTTCCCTCATGTGTTTGATGTTTTCTCTCCTGTTCCTACTTACACACACACACACACACACACACACACACACACACACACACACACACACACACACACTCATCCTCTCTACCTCTCTATCCCCTTTTTTTCTCTCCCGTGCCTCCTCACACACACACACACACACACACACACACACTCATCCTCTCTACCTCTCTATCCCCCTTTTTTCTCTCCCGTGCCTCCTCACACACACACACACACACACGCACACACACACACACACACACATTCTC
>CM059284.1:2371779-2374279 GCA_030347295.1 Setipinna tenuifilis | reverse complement strand
TTGTCCTATGGCTGTAGGGTAGTCTAACAGAGCTTTTTGTCCCTCACAGGCCCCCGTACAGGCTCCCTTCATTTCAGTTTGTGTGGCTTTGAACTTGCTTTCGTTACATAAACACTGGAATAGTCTATTAATAACACCCATCAATTACACTCACACAGTTTGTTTGTGCACGAACGCTGAAATATGAGATGGCTACTAATCACTTCACACACACACACACACACACACACACACACACACACACACACACACACACACACACACACACATGCTTGGTCCAGGAGGATGCACACACACACAAAGTCCAAAAACATACATACACACACACACACACACACACACACACACTCAGACGCTTTCTCTGCCTCCAAAACTTCAAAAGCTTCGCTAGTGTTCCAAAATCCAAGCTGGAGATGTCAAAGTTCGTTTACTGTTGCTAAGTTACATATGCTCCTCCATTTTTTACCTCCGCTGTCCGCCAGGCGCTGTAGCTAAGCAACCACACACTGTAGGAAAAAGGCACGCTCCAAAAGTTGAGCAGATTGTAACTTTGAGCACCTCTCGGTTTTTAGAAGCTATGTTTTTGACACACACACCCACACACATCACAGAACCACGGAAATTGCCAGCAAGTAGTGAGGCCCACAGTAAGTGTGTGTGTAGGAAAAAGATGCGCTCCAAAAGTTGAACAGATTTTAACTTTTAGCACCTCTCGGTTCTTAGAAGCCTCGCTGTTTTTTTTTTGAGCGAGGCGGAGGCAGGAAAAAGCAGGGAGGCACTTTGCAGCGGTCAAACACTTTATTTATACTTTATTATTAAACTTTTTTTAGACTTTATTATTAAACTTTATTTATACTTTATTATTAAACTTTATTTATACTTGTATACTCTGCACTGTGTGCACCCTGAAGTGGAGGCTTTAAATCTCTCCATGTCTCCCTCTCTCCTTGTCTCTCTCTCTCTCCATCTCTCTCTCCTTTTTCCTCTCTTCCTCTCTCTCTGTCCCTTTCTTTCTCTCCCTCTCTCTCCCTCCCCCTCTCTCTCCCTCTCTCCTTTTCCCTCTCTCCATCTGTCCCTCTCTTCCTCTCCCTCTCTCTAAATCTCATTGCACTGTGTGTAATGACAGTAAAGGCTCTATTCTATTGTATTCTATTGTATTGTATTTTATTCTATTCTGTTCCAAACTGCTTATTAGCATCGTTCAATAGGAAAGCAGTTGCATTCAGATGCCAGGCAGAGAAAACAGTGTCCCAGTGTAAACACCTCCTAAAGGGACCTTTTTGCCCCCCTGCACATATACACACACACACACACACACATACGCACACACACACACACACACACACAAGTATCCTTCCAGAGACATGGCTGCTCAGTAGAGAAAGACGCGTCCCGGTGTAAGTGCCCCTTAAAGGCCCTGTTTGTCCCTGCAGGCCCTCACACACACACACACACACACACACACACACACACACACACACACACACACACATAAGCGTCCCTGTGTGTGCGCCCCCTAAAGGCCCTTTTTGTCCCTGCAGGCCCTCGTACAAATGGAAGCGTCACACACACAAGTGTCACACACACACACACACACACACACACACACACACACACACACACAGCGCCCCCTAAAGGCCCCTTGTGTCCCTGCAGGCCCTCATACAAGTGGAAGTGGCAGGTGACCCAGCGAGTGCCCTCCACACACACACACATACACTCCCTAAAGGCCCTTTCTATCCCTGCAGGCCCTCGTACAAGTGGAAGCGGCAGGTGACCCAGCGAGTGCCCTCCATGTCCAAGAAGAGGAAGATGTCTCTGCTGTTTGACCACCTGGACTCCTGCGAGCTGGCCGAACACCTCACATACCTGGAGTACAAGTCCTTCTGCAAGATACTGGTGTGTGTGTGTGTGTGTGTGTGTGTGTCATATGTGTGTGTGTATGTGTGTGTGTAGTTCCATGACTCCTGCGAGCTGGCCAAACACTTCACACCTCACCATGATGTGTGTGTGTGTGTGTGTGTGTGTAGTTCCAGGACTACCATAGCATTGTGATGCACGGGTGTACGGTGGATAACCCCATCCTGATGTGTGAGTGTGAGTGTGTGTGTGTGTGTGTGTGTGTGTGTGTGTGTGTGTGTGTGTGTGTGTGTAGTTCCAGGACTACCATAGCTTTGTGATGCACGGGTGTACGGTGGACAATCCCATCGTGATGTGTGTGTGTGTGTGTGTGTGTAGTTCCAGGACTACCACAGTTTCGTGATGCACGGGTGTACGGTGGATAACCCCATCCTGATGTGTGTGTGTGTGTGTGTGTGTGTGTGTGTGTGTGTGTGTGTGTGTGTGTGCGTGTGTGTGTGTGTGTGTGTGTGTGTGTGTGTGTAGTTCCAGGACTACCACAGCTTTGTGATGCACGGCTGTACGGTGGACAACCCCATCCTGGAGCGTTTCATCACCCTGTTCAACAGCGTGTCCCAGTGGATCCAGCTCATGGTGCTGT
>CM059284.1:2346779-2349279 GCA_030347295.1 Setipinna tenuifilis | reverse complement strand
CCCCCCCTCCCTGCAGGCGCGATCCTTCAGCTTTCCCCCCCCCTCAAACGCCCCCGTCAACCTGCAGAACACAGGTGAGCACACACACACATACACACACACACACACACACACACACACACACACACACACATATACCCCCTCCCTGCAGGCGCAGTCTTTCAGCCTCTCCCCCCCCCCCCTCAAACACCCCCGTCAACCTGCAGAACACAGGTGAGCACACACACACACACACACACACACACACACACATACATATATACCCCCCTCCCTGCAGGCTCGCTCCTTCAGCCTGTGCAAATACTTCCAGGAGGCGAAAAATAAAGTTTACTAAGGTTTATTAACAAATAAAGAAAGTACAACTGTTCAAAAGGTTTCAAGTGTTTGTTCTTTGTTCTAAGTTCTAACAATCCATTCATAGACACCATTCGTACACACTTCCTCTCTCCACGTTCTCTTTGCTACGGTCTATGATGGTATGCGCATCACCAAACCCTCCCACTGGCATCAGTATGGCACACCTATATACCTGACGGCATACCCCCTTGACCTATAGAGGGCAGGCACATTCATTCACTCATTCACCCACACTCCAGCATACTCAAAACATGCACACATATTAGGTACAAATACACAAATACCAAAATAATTCTAAATGTAACAAAATGAAATAGCAAATATTTAAAGATAACAACACATGTAGAAATAAATTACTTTGGCTCCTACAGACGTTAACAGGCCTGAGTGGTCATGTGACAAAAGCTTGTTGTAGGCTCTGTTGCGATAGGCTCATTTGACTTTAAAAAAAAGGTTGCAGCCATGGTGCACCCATTAGGCAACCAATCAGCCAATCAGCAACCAATTAGGCCCATTAGGCAACCAATCAGCCAATCAGCATCAGCACATCCAAGCTGGGCTTAGCAGGTAGAACCATATTTGTAAATATGGATAACTGTATCTCCACAGTTCTGATGGCTCAGTTCAGCTCTGGTGGCTCATTGGCACTGATGCTTGCTTTCTGTTCCAAAGGTTGTGGGTTCTAGTCTTACATGGTCTAGTGTTGGTTCTAGTCTTACATGTGTCTACAGGTGGTACCATATGTGAGAATATGGATAACTGTGTCTCCACAGATCTGGTGGCTCATTAGAGCTAGACTCTGCTATGCATGCACAAGGTTGTGGGTTCTACTGCTACGTGGTCTGCTTTGTTTTAGATCATTTAATGTAGCCTCTGCACAGGGTCCTTATGTGAGCACAGACACAGGCTTACCTGTAGCATTGGTGGTGCAGTGGTAGATGTGGTTGTGTGTTGGCACAGGAGCTTGCTCTCCATGCCCAAAGGTTGTGGGTTCTAATCTTACATGGTCTACTGTGTTTTGTGTAGTTTAACCTAGCGAAAGGTCTACACAGCCTGATGTGATGTGATGTGTGTTGTGTGTATGTATGCTGCCCAACCATTGACAGTAACACAGACGTAAGTGAGCCACAGGAATTCTGGTGGCTCATTGGTAGTGGTCCTGTTCTATATACCCAGGGTTGTGGGTTCAAACCCAACTGTTTGGCTTGTCTTGTTATGTCATAGTCACCCTCTCCACATGGTCCGTATGTGAGCACAGACACAGTCTCAACTGGAGGGCCGGTGGTGTAGCGGTGTTGTCCGAGGGTGTGTGATACCAGACGAGCAAAGACGCAGGTTCAAGCCCTGGTAGAGGTGAAGAAGGTGGAAGAGAGAACCTACTGTGTCCCATGGAAGGAGGAGAGCGTCCAGATGCTGGCCAGCGAAGAGAGAGACAGCGGGGGGCTTACTTGGCCCCCCGACACTGGGAAGGGGAATAGCAGGAGGTTATGGGCTTTTTTCCGTCGTCCGACTTCGTTTCTAATACACAATGTAGCGTATTTAAATAAGGCTGATCTTGACAGGTACAGTCTCAAGTCAGTGACTATCCAACCGTGGATGCGAATCCTGTCAACAGCCACTTGTGGGGTTAGTACCCTGTATGTGCTCTGTAGGTTTAGAACCCTGTACCTCACATGCTTCAGACCAGCACCTTACCCCTGGACCACCAGTGCAGACACATGATGTAGTTCACATGCTTTACATGTGATTTTGTCTCCATGTCCATGTGAAATTCACCAAACCAACACTCAACTGGTTGAGGTACTGCTGGTCCAGTGGTAGTGCTCTGGATGGCACTGTAAGACTTGTCCTCTGCCAGGGCTTGAACTTGCGTCTCTGACACCACACACCCTTGGACGATACCGCTGCACCACCGGCCCTCCAGCTGAGACTGTGCTCACATACAGACCACGTAGACAGGGTGACTATGACATAACAAGACTATGATAGGTAGATTAACCTACACAAAACACAGCAGACCATGTAAGATTAGAACCCACAACCTTTGCGCATGGAGAGCAAGGTCCTATGGCAACACACAGCCACATCTACCACTGCACCACCAATTTATCCAAAGCCAAAGCAACTTACAATTATTTAGGCT
>CM059284.1:2331779-2336779 GCA_030347295.1 Setipinna tenuifilis | reverse complement strand
GTCCTCAACATCTTCATCATCATCATCCTCACCATCATGATGATCAAAGGTACTGCTTTGAGTGGCATACCTGTAGGCAGGTGTAAGCCGATCAGCGTAAGTGTGTAAGTGTGTGTGTAAGTGTGTGTGTGAGTGTGTGTGTGAGTGTGTGTGTAAGTGTGTGTGTAAGTGTGTGTGTGAGTGTGTGTGTAAGTGTGTGTGAGTGTGTGTGTAAGTGTGTGTGAGTGTGTGTATAAGTGTGTAAGTGTGTGTGTGTGAGTGTGTGTGTAAGTGAGTGTGTGTGTGTGTGTGTGTGTGTGTGTGTGTGTGTGTGTGTGTGTGTAAGTGTGTGCCACCGGGATTATTCTTGAGCACCTGCCAGCGACATGCAGCACGTTTCCATGACAACAGTAGACTTTTTTTTCCCCCGCTAAGTCCGCCACCACCGCCAGCAGTCACGGATTCACACACACACACACACACACACACACGCCAGCAGTCACGGATTCTTTATTCCTTCATTTTGCTTCCTCGCAACAATTACCAGCTTTCCCCCCCGCCATCTCACTAATCCCCCCCCCCCTCTGGAGCCCAACACACCACACACACACACACACACACACACACACACCACTCTGTCTGAGGGGCTACACACACACACACACACACACACACACACACACACACACACACACACACACACACACACACACACCACTCTGTCTGAGAGGCTACACACACACACACACACACACACACACACACCACTCTGTCTGAGGGGCTAGACACCCACACACACACACACACAGACCATTCTGTCTGAGTGACAACCACGAGACTAATACCTGTTAATGCCTTGTCCCAGTGTCCCAGTGCATTGTGATTCTGATGGTCTAAACTGGTGCACACACACACACACACACACACACACACACACACACACACACACCTGATACCTGTTAATGCCTTGTCCCAGTGCATTGTGATTCTAATGGTCTAAACTGGTGCGCCCACACACACACACACACACACACACACACACACACCTGATACCTGTTAATGCCTTGTCCCAGTGCATTGTGATTCTGATGGTCTAAACTGGTCTAAACCATGTGTCTGCATACATACATACTGTTAGGAATTGGTCTCCTCTGCGCACACAATACTACTAGGCTAACGTGGTCTAGGGGATTTTAGCCTACTCTTGGTCACACCCTTCATACAAAGGAGTTCCTAACCTGAGTGTGTTGTATCAGAACGTGAACGTGTGAAGATGTGTGAGACTAGCGTGTGGGTGTGTGTACCAGGGTTAGTGTCAGCTTACCCGAGTATGGAGAACCCAAGCTGCGGCACCATGCCGGACTAACCCAAGCTGGTCGGTCAGTCGTTCAGGTGAAAAGGGGGGGGGATCTAGGGGCACTCTAGCCCTCTAGCCCTGGAGTCTTTCAGAGACTTTGAGGCTGTTTGCAACACCCTGACATTTTCAAGTATTTCAACTAACTGTAAATATCTATGCAAAAGTGGCATATATGGTTGTATTCTGAAAAGCCTAACAAGAAATAATATGAAAGTAAAGTGAATGTAATACAAACACGTTTTATTTAAATTGAGTGTAAAAAACAACTGTACAAAAAACAGGTTTTAGAGGTCTTCAAACAGTGCAAGAAAACACACAATAAATATATCTAGCCAAGACTTTTGAAGTTTGAACCTTGTAAACAAAAGTGTTGGCTACATAAAAGTAAAAAGGGCATTTAGAAATGTTTTGCTGTTTTCATACAAAATGCAAAAAACTCTAGGATGGCGTCGGCGTCCAACACAAAAACAATATTCCCAGAAGCAACAAACCAAGTCTGACCAGGAGATGAGAGCCTGCCACGCTCTCCTCCACCACAGGCCTTCCACACACACACACACACGCACGCGTTCACACACACACACACACACACACACACACACACACACACACACACATACACACAGCCTACCATGCTCTCCTCCACCACAGGCCTTCCGGTCTCCGAGAACTCTGAGCACCCTCTTTTCCTGTGACCTCTTACCCTTTTATTTGCAGGCAGAGTAAACAAACACTCCCCCTGGTGGATGAGGTGTGTCAGTGTTTCATGTTGTGTCTACCTAATGCCATCGAGCCTTTGCCTATCCTAACAATACTTCTACACTGCTCAAACATTACTCAAATCAAATTGTTTTTTTTTAACACAAGGAGAAAGCACGCTCTCTTTCCCAAACACAGAGAAGTGTGTGTACATAAATACACACATGGTCGTGCCGACCCCTCCAACCCCACAGTGAGGGCAGACACACACACTACTTTTAAACACAAACACACACACACACACACATCCACACACTACTTTTAAACACAAACACACACACACACACTGGATACATATTCATGAGCCTAGCCCACAGACAGAGTACACACACTTATGTGAGTCACACACACTTTGCCACCAGTCATACCTTCACACACAGACTCTCTCTTTCTCTCTCGCTCTTCCTCTCTTTCTCTCTTTCTTCCTCTCTTTCTCTCTCTCTTTCTCTCTCCCCCACTCACTCACTCATACCCTCACACACACACACCCTCTCTCTCTGTCTCTGTCTCTCTCTCTCTAAGACAAAACCAGCTCAGTGTTCCCTGCATGGGTATTTGTTTAGTAAAATAACACGGCGAGCCTTTGCTCATGCAAAATATCCCCAAGCTTGTGTGTGGGGAGAGGGTACAGTCAGTCTCTTGTGTGTGTGTATGTGTGTGTGTGTGTGTGTGTGTGTGTGTGTGTGTGTGTGTGTGTGTGTGTGTGTATGTGTGTGTGTGTGTGTGTGTGTGTGTGAGTATGTCTGTGAAGTAGTGTAGTCTCTGTGTGTGGAGACAGACAGACACACACACACACACACACAAACACACACACTTCCTCCTCCCCCCACCTCCTCCTTCTCTTCCCTCTCTTTGATCCTTCTGCACAAAGTGGAACCGTTTTTCGGTGTGTTTGCTCTGCCTGCTCAGAGTGTGTGTGTGTGTGTGTGTGTGTGTGCGTATGTGTGTGTGTGTGTCTGTGTGTGTGTGAGTGTGTGTGTATAAGTGTTTGCTCTGTCTGCTCAGAGTGTGTGTGTGCTATTTGCAACCTCCCCTATGGGCTTTTGTGTTTGTCTTTTTTTAAACACAACAGGAAGTGGAAACTCTCAGACTCCAGGAGGCCGATTATGTACTTCCTGGTACGTGTCACTCATGTGGAGCAGCATCACACACACACACACACACACACACACACACACACACACAGATGCACACACACACACACACACACTCCTTACAAAGCCCTCAGAGAGGCACTTATTTATTTCCTTCTGTTTTATACACACACACACACACTCCTTGCCCTGGCCACACCCTGGTCACCATCTTCTTCATCATCTCAGCAGCGATTAGATGTACACCAGACAATCCATATGACATTCAGAAACATACACACACTCACACACACACACACACACACACACACACACACACACACACACACACTCACGCACGCACACACACACACACACACACACACACACACACACACACACACACACACACCAAACAATCCATATGACATTCAGAAACATACACACACACACATGCACACACACACCAGACAATCCGTATGACATTCAGAAATATATATCACTTGCCCTGGCCACAAACACTCACATACACACACACTCTCACACACACACACACACATCAGACAATCCGTATGACATTTAGAAATATATATCACTTGCCCTGGCCACAAACACTCACAAACACACACACACACACACACACACACACACACACACACACACACACACACACACACACAAACACACACCAGACAATCAGAAATATATCACTTGCCCTGGCCATACACACTAACACACACACACACACGCACACACACACACACACACAACAGATAATGTGTATGACATTTCCTTTCTTCCACAAGATGCCCGACTGATTCTAAGGCCAGTTTAGCTCAGTGACACACACACACACACACACACACACACCACAGTATCTGTAAATGATCAGTGTCCACACTACACACCTGGAAATGTCAATCATATGACCATTTATAACAGTGATCTCAGAAACCACGCAGTGATTTTTTCCATCCATGTCCATGTGAGGTACAGTATATCTCCTATAATAAAGCTATATCTAATTATTTGTATTATTGTCCCTCTTTCTGGTGTTATCATCATCACTCTCATGCCATGCTCATGGCAAAGCAATGACTTTAGGGTGGAGTCCCACTGGTGCCACCCCATGGCAGGTTTGTTAAATGTGAGGTTACTGAAAAGGTTATACATATTCTTTTCGAAATATTTAGGTCAATATTCCCAGTGGAGACAACAGGGAATTTGTGACCACATGTTCAATGCACACCACTTGAAGGGGAACAACAAGTCAGTCATAGCAGCGTTGAAGTACACAGCAGCATTATAATGTATTTGAGTTGCAGTTCCATTAGCTGACAGCAGGAGGCAGCAGTGTGCCACATACACACCTAGACAGCCAGAAGAGGATATGATGTCATTTCCTGTAGCTAATTAGTAAAAGCACACCTGCCCATGGAAAGACCTGTGGAAGCAGAGGACCCATGGTCTACCCACTCCTCAGCTGTGTGTGTGTGTGTGTGTGTGTGTGTGTGTGTGTGTGTGTGTGTGTGTGTGCTGAGGAACTCAATGGCATGTGAAGAGATTATTTGGATTTAAAGCTCAAACTGGAAGCTGAACTGACCCCCCAGCAGCACAGGAAGGGGAGGAGCCACAGTGGAGTCCAGTGGTCATCAGGTGAGTCACCACTCTGAGGATCGCATGCACACACACACACGCACGCACGCACACACGCGGAACACACACACGCACGCCAAAGCCATCAGGTAAGTCACCACTATGACCATCCACAACACTGTGAGCACACACACACACACACACACACACACACACACACACACACACACACACAC
>CM059284.1:2324279-2326779 GCA_030347295.1 Setipinna tenuifilis | reverse complement strand
TCTATGCTTACAGTAGGATACATGTCATGACCCATGTGATAAAAACTATGAGTAGAGCCATTCTAGACCCGTACAGTACCTCTGCTTACAGTAGGATACATCTCATGACTCATGGGGTAAAAACTATGAGTAGAGCCATTCTAGACCCGTACAGTACCTCTGCTTACAGTAGGATACATGCCATGACTCATGTGATAAATAATAATGTAGTCAGTACATCAGTCAGGTGACCTCTAGTCTCATCTAATGAGGTCAGAGGAGAGTCAGTGTGTACAGAAGTCTGTCCCACAGCAGCGGTGTTCAGACAATTATTCCCCAGACAGAGTGAGGAGCCCCATGTGTGAGGGGTACCCCATTATAGTACTGTTTTGGGGGGGCAGTGTGATGTGATGCTGATGGTGATGTGATGGTGATGTGATAATAATAATAATAACAATAATAATAATAATAATTATTATTATTATTATTATTATTAAGAGAGAGAAAGAAGTGATGGCACTGATGCTTTAGTGCCCCCTGTGTGTGAGGGGTACCCCATTATTGTGCTGTTCTGGGGGGGTGTGATGGTGATGTGATTGTAATGTGATGTGATGGTGATGATGGTGATTGTGATGTGGCGTGATGCTGATGCTGATGGCACTGATGTTTTAGTGCCCCCTAGGGGCCACATAGCCATCAGGCTCTCACTCTTCCATCTCATCCAGACTAAAGCCTCTTTATTAACCTCATGTGTTTAGCCTAGCGGTTGTTTATCACTCGTCAAGGCTTTTCAATGATGTGTCAGCCCACTGGGTTTAATCCAGATAAGAGACATGAGGATTTAAGAGATAGACAAGAGACAAAACGGATTTAAACTAGACTTAATATGCAGCCTAGGTGACTTAAAAGGATTTAAAGTAGACCAAATATGCAGTCTAGGTAACGTAAAAGGGATTTCAACTAGACCAAATATACAGGCTAGGTAACTTAGAAGGAATCAAAACTAGACTAAACATGCAGCCTAGGTAACATAAAAAAGGATTTAAACTAGACCAAATGTGCAGCCTAGGTAGCTTAAAAGGATTTAAAGTAGATGAGGGCGATGCAGTTAACACACTGCCCCTGAGCCATGGAGCTGTGGCGCTTTGGCCCTGCTGGAGATCTGGCTGCAGTGTGTGTGTGGGGGGGGGTTGTTGTCATGCTGTCACCGCCAAACATCACCTCTGGCCAGACCAGACACTCGCTCCCTCTGACGAACGCCGTTTCCAAATTCTATTTTGAGAGGCAGGCGATGGTGTTTTGTTGCCGTTCGATTCGGGCGATTCCTGGAAAGCCCCATCAGAGGAGTCGGAGGCTTGTTTATTGACAGACAGGTCAGCTTGGGAGACGAGCGGTCGAGAGACGAGAGACGAGAGACGATACAGACATCAGATAAACAACTACTGAAGGATTAATATGGGAATAGTAGATGCTTAATGTCAAATGTGGAATACAACCAAATGAAATATGGACATATAAATATATGGCTATAGAATAGAATAAAATGGAATATAATAGAATGAAATACAGTAGAATAGAATGGAATCGAGTAGAATAGGATAGAATACAGTAGAGTAGAATTCAGTAGAGTAGAATAGAGTAGAACAGAGCAGAATAGAATAGAGCAGAGTAGATTAAAGTAGAATAGAGTAGAGTAGAGTACAATGCCTTTTACTGTCGCTACAGACATGCACAGTGAGATTAAAAGCAGCTTCTGCTCCAGTGCAGACATGTATGTAGAATATTTACAGCACAGAATAGAGTTAATAACATTGCAGTAAAAGGATAAAGAATAAGGGGCGGGGGGGTGGGGGTGGGGGGGGGGGGGGGGGGTGCACACTTCTGAGGAGCTATATACATATTTAAATATTCTATACAAAACTAACAGCCACTAAACCAACTCTCTCCCTAGGTGCCTCATGCTTGTATAAGTCTGCCTGTGTAGGAAGTATGTGTGTCTGTAGTGTCCCTACTCTGGGAAACTCACTTAGCCACATGCATCTCCCTGTATGTATGAAGGTAGTCTGCTTACTCTGTGTTCCTAAACAGCACTGTTAGGTTATTATGTCCTCCTTTTTGTAAGTCACTTTGGATAAAAGCGTCTCCTAAGTGTAATGTAATATCCAAAAAGAATTAATGAGGTTTTATATAGTGTGGGTCATTATTACATTCATTGTAGATATGTTATATATAAGGACACTTCTATTATCCTGATGACCGAGGCGATAGCACCTATTACCAATCATAAGTGCCTGAACTTAATGTAAAACGAGGATTAATTAAATATATATTTTTAAAGAAGCTCAATGGATAAAATCAAGCACGAACCAAGAATCTTCATGCAGTAGCCTGACGGGCGTTAATGATGTTCTCATCTGGGTCTGTAGATGGCGCTGTTGTGCTTTACAAACACAGATGTCGCTTTCACTCACTGTTCCGTCATCCCTACACAGATAGGATAGAGGGAGAGGGGGAGAGGAAG
>CM059284.1:2301779-2304279 GCA_030347295.1 Setipinna tenuifilis | reverse complement strand
ACCACACACACACACACACACACACACACACACACACACACACTTGCACACCCCCATCACACACACACACACACACATTTACTCGCACACACACACACACACACTATCTTACACACTCTCCCTCTCTCTCTCTCTCTCTCACACAAACACACACACACATACACCATCTTACACACTCTCTCTCTCACGCACACACACACACACTCACACACACTATCTTACATACACACTGTCTCTCTGTTTCTCTCTCCCCCCCCCCCCCCCTCACACACACACACACACACACACACATCATCTCTCGTCTTCCAACTTTCAAGCTTTTAGCGTCTTATGTGCTTGTAAGGGGATCAGAACTGGAGGCCTAATTATTATTCTAATTGAAACTGACCCAGAGCGCTGGGGCGCCATGTGTGTGTGTGTGTGAGTGTGTGTGTGTGTGTGTGTGTGGGGGGGGGGGGTTAGTACCAGCGAGACTGTTTCCTTTCATTTCAAATCAGCCCTGTGTATGTGTGTGTGTGTTTGTGTGTGTGTGGGTGGGGGTGGGGAGGTTAGTACCAGCAAGACTGTTTCCTTTTATTTCATATCAGCTGTGTGTGTGTGTGTGTTGTGTTTGTGTGTATGTGTGTGTTTGCTAGAGACGGCTGCTTTCAGAGGGGTTCTACATGTAGCACTACTGTAATGGGCTATCGAGATATCACAGATGAAGGCAGACGTGTGTGTGTGTGTGTGTGTGTGTGTGTCTGTGCGTGTGTGTGTGTGTGTGTGTGTGTGTGTAAAGATATTTCACATATTTTTTGCTTCTGTCAGTCACATGATAACAGATGAGGCTAGTGACAACTGGCTCAGTATTGCCATTAGACACACTAACACTTTACCAGCTAACACACACACACACACACGCATACACTGTCTCACACACACACACACACACATACACTGTCTCACACACACACATACACAAACATGCGCGCACACACACACACACACACACACACACAAACACGCGCACACACACACATACACTGTCTCACACACACACAAACACGCACCCACACACACTGACACGTGCACACACACACACACACACACACACCTAAATAGTGCTCTTAATCTGCTGATGTGTCAGGCAGCCTCCAACGCCATTCACAGCTTCTCCTCTCCATCCATCAACAGCCCATAGCACTCACACACACACCCCTACACCTCCCAGCACTCACTCTGTGTGTGTGTGTGTGTGTGTGTGTGTGTGTAGCCATTCACTTCCCTTAGCATTTACTCTTACTTTCTCACCTTCTCACTGTGTGTGTGTGTGTGTGTGTGTGTGTGTGTGTGTGTGTGTGTGTGTGTGAGTGTCTCCCAGTATTTCCTCTCACTCATTTTAGCCATCACACTTTGTGTGTGTGTGTTAGAGAGAGAGTGTGTGCAAGTTTGTGTGTGTGTGTGTGGGGAGAGAGTGAGTGAGAGACAGAGAGAGAGAGTGTGAGTGCGTACAAGTGTGTGTGTGTGTGTGTGTGTGTGTGTGAGAGAGAGAGAGAGAGAGTGGAGAGAGTGTGAGTGTGTGCAAGTGGCCACAACAGGACTATATCAGGGTCACATCAGGGCCACATCAGGGCTACATCAGGGCCACATCAGGGCTACATCAGGGCTACATCAGGACTACATCAGGACTATATGAGAACTACATCAGGGCCACATCAGGACTACATCAGGACTATATGAGAACTACATCAGGGCCACATCAGGGACCAACACATCACAAGCAGGTGATTCCATTTTGATCAGGTACCGACGTCCTCTCCAGTTGAAGGCCCACTGATTAGAAGACATGGAAATGCGCTTTTTCTGTAATTACACCCTAACATGCATGTGCCTCTGTGTGTGTTATCTTTTGGCTGCTGCTGTGTGTGTGTGTGTGTGTGTGTGTGTGTGTGTGTGTGTGTGTCAGGCTTGTCCCAAATTCAGAATTGAATTGAGAATGACCCCCAAATTCAAATTCAATTCCTGAATTTCAAAATGAATTTGAATTGAAATTCAAACAGGAAGTGGAATTGCAATTCAAATTCGAATTGCAGGAAGTAGAATTGGAATTCCTTGAAATTCAAAGAAATTCATGATAATGAAAGTACCATTAACAAAGATTATATACAGACTTTTATGATTACACTATGAATTTAATATCTACTGCATATTAATATAGGACATTATCTCATGTCCACAGCATGATTTTGTACATTTATTTAACAGAAAAAGGCCCCATTTGCACAGCAATTTGTCACTTAATATATACTGATCCTTAAAATTGTAAACAGTGAAATGGAGCAATGTTTCAAAAAGACAAGACTTCATTTCCCAGAATGCTTTACTTTAACCTAATATCATGTGGCATCCATCCGCAACTGTTTCTCCAAGTAGAGCCACCACAGAAAACATTATTCCCCTGAGACCAGGGCCTACCAGATATACCATCGCCCACACAGATGGCATTCTGTCAGTGAGTTGT
>CM059284.1:2289279-2291779 GCA_030347295.1 Setipinna tenuifilis | reverse complement strand
CCCTCTCTCTCTCATTCTGTCCATCCATCTCTCCTCTACCCCTCTCTCTCTCTCAGTCTGTCCATCCATCCATCTCTTCATTAGACTGCTTCTCTCCTCTACCCTTCTCTCTCATTCTGTCCACCCATCTCTCCTCTACCCTTCTCTCTCTCATTCTGTCCATCCATCTCTCCTTTACCCTTCTCTCTCTCATTCTGTCCATCCATCTCTCCTCTACCCCTCTCTCATTCTGTCCTTCCATCCATCTCTCCATCAGCCTCCTCTCCTCTACCCCTCCCTCATTCTATCCATCCATCCATCCGTCTCTCCATCCTTCCTTCTGTCCATCATCCCTCCCAAGGCAAAGCCATTCTGTGCCAGAAGCGTTTGCTTCAAGATGGCTGCCATGCCCGTTGTCATGGAGACGAGTGAGAGGCCTCTGTGCCCTCTAATGCGCTGACCACTTCCTGTCCTGGGCCTGGCCCCTCCCCCTCTCCTATTCTACTTCCTGTGCCAAAGTTCACCTGAGCAGGTAATGCGTTCTATGAAGGTCCTATTCTTTAGAACCTACAGACACATTCAGAGAAGGCTATAATGCCTTTATTAAGCTTAATAGTGGTTGACCTTAGTAGTCATAACTATTTATACATACTTACGACTGCATTCATAAGGCAGGTAAAGATTTATAACCAAGAATGCACTATGTGACTTGAAGATGGAATAGGGCTTATGCCATAGCATTATAATGGCTTTGGAGTACACTGAAGGTTGTCGTTATAAGACCCTACAAATACATTCAGAGAAGGGTTATAAAGCCTTTATTAACTAAAGGCGTTGTGTACACTGTGTGCTGTGCCATAGAATCCCAATGACACTGGCTGCTGTTTGTCTGTTTGTTTGTTTGTTCGTTTGTGAATATGTTTATAGTTGCAAATACAAGCTGTTATATAAGGTGTCACCCCAGAGTCTTCATTTCCTCATCTGTCTGTTCCTTCTTTTCCATTTCCCTTCCTTCTTTCCTTCCTCCATCTATTCGTTCATTCATTTATTCCGTCTCTCAATCATAGATGACCTTTTCTGCATTCTGACCTAAATAATGATCTATCTATCTTCTCCATTCTGACCTGCACAATGATTAACACACACACACACTCACACACACACACACACACACACACACACACTGTGTATTGGCTCTTAATCTTTTAGCTCATCTTCGTTTGCTCTCTCACTGTTAAAACATGAGATTTGCTACAACACCATTATGCATATGCGCGTGTGTGTTACATGCATATGTGTTTGTGTGTTTATTTATGTGTGTGTGTCTGTGTTTGTTTTGGTGTGTGTGTGTGTGTGTGTTGTGACTGTGTTGTGAGAGTGCATGAGTGGGTGCCGTGGTGACGGGCAGCAAGGGAACACTGTTTCTCTCCGTCTGTTTGTGTGTGTGTGTGTGTGTGTGTGTGTTTGGGCTGCACATCTCACATCAGCACTGCCAAGCCTCCCGGCCGCAGGCTACCTTTGCTGAGGACAGCCAGGGAGATGATGTGTGTGTGTGTCTGTGTCTATGTGTGTGTGTGTGTTTGTCTGTCTGTTTGTGTGTGTGTGTGTGTGTGTGTGTGTGGGATGGAACAGAGTATAAACAGCCCTCGGACCACACTATGTAATCTCTGCAGCCTGCATCTAGATCTGTTCTGCCAGCGAATATCTAAGGTACTTGATGAAAAATATAATATAATGCATAACATATACACTACACATGGTCTGTGTGTGTGTGTGTGTGTGTGTGTGTGTGTGTGTGTGTGTGTGTGTATGTGTGTGTGTGTGTGTGTGTGTGTGTGTGTGTGTCTGCGTCTGCACTCCTAGCAGTGGAGGACGATGACATCACCACATTGGCAATGAGGGCAGGCAATTAAAGCCATCGCATCACTTTAGACAGCTGCATCTGCCTAGCAGAGACTGGTTGGGTGGGGGGGGGGGGGGGGGGGGGCAGATAGGGAGGCGGGGGGGGGGGGGGGGGTGGTATCAGGGTTAGAGGGAGGGGGGGGGCAGCGAAGGAGAGGGGGGGGGGGGGGGGGGGGGAGTTGCATCTGCCTAGGAGAGACTGGGCAGAGGGGAGAGGGGAAGCAGGGAGGCAGCGAAGGAGAGAGAGGGGGGGGGGGGGGGGGAAGGAGGGAGAAAGGGGGGGAGGGACGGGTAGTGGGAGCAAAGGAGAGAGAGAGTGGGAGGGAGGGATGGAGGGGGAAGAGTGAGGGTGGAAAAGGGAGAGAGAGAGGAGGAGAGGGAGAAAGTACAGAGGCTGGGGGGGACAGAAAGGGGGGAAAAGAAAGAAAAGAAAGTAGATGATAGAGATATAAGCAGAAGAAGTGGAAGAGGCAGATGGGGGGGTTAAAGGGAAAAGGTAGAGAGGGAGAGAGGGAGGAGAGGAAGAGGGGGAGAAGAGGAAGAGAGGGAGGAGAGGAAGTGAGGAAGAGAGGGAGAGAGGGAGAAACAGAGGGTCTAGAGGGACCGTATAGAGAGGACA
>CM059284.1:2274279-2281779 GCA_030347295.1 Setipinna tenuifilis | reverse complement strand
GAAAGGGATGGAGAGAGAGAGATGAGAGAGATAACGAAAGAGGAGAGAGATGGAGTGAGAGAGATGGAGAGAGAGAGAGATGAAAAGAGAGAGAGATAACGAAAGAGGAGAGAGTCGGAGTGCTGGAGAGAGAGACGGAGAGAGAGAGAGATGAAGAGAGAGAGAGATGGAGAGAAATGGAGAGAGAGAGATAGCGAAAGAGGAGAGTGTGAGTGCTAGCCGCCTGTCCTATTAGCATTCCAGGTGTCATGTGTGCAGTCGCAGCTGATTAGCGCCACAGCTCCTCACCTGAGAAAATTAAATATTGATCTATTTATCACGCCGCCTCACTCAACCCTAGTTATTTATTTATTATTTATTATTTATTTATCTCTCTCTCTATCTCTGCCTCCTGTGCTCACTCACACACCCCTATTTATTTATTTGTTTATTTATTTATGTATCTATTTTTTAAAAACTGTAGTGAAGTTTGAATTCTGCCTCAACACAGATCACCCTGCATCGACTGGACTGGATAGGATGGGATGCATCTGCTGGCGGAACCAGAGGAGGAGAGGAGAGGAGAGGACAGGAGAGGAGGCCTAAGGAGAAGAGGAGAGGAGACCGAGAGAAGACGAGAAGAGGTGGTCGAGAGGAGACGGGACCCCAGTGGATCCAAATGTGTTGCAGGTACCGTCACACAATGGTGCAATGCTGTAGTATTTTGTGGAGTTCTGAAGAACATTAGGGTCCAGGCCCGGACTGGGGACCAACATGTTCAGACACTTCACTCACTCACACTTCCACATGGCAGCGAATAAGATCATCACATAAATAAGTGTATGAATTGACACACCTCATGATGATGACTCTATTTTGCTAATGCTAGCGATGGCTGAGCCTACTCTTCTGACTGCCACTGCTTAAATCGCTTCTGTAGAGTTTGTTTATTTTACACTGTCTCTCACCCTAATGCTAGCGATGGCTTATTGAGAGTGGGGTTATTGTACACTATGCCTATAAAATTTATAAAACTATAAAATGCTAGGGATGTACAGGTTGTTTATTGTTTACTACAACATGGCTTCTGTAGACCGTGCTTATTGTATGCTAGCTCTAACCATAATGCTAGCCATGGCTGATTTGGAGTATGATTATTGTACACTACTTCTAAGCTTAATGCTAGGGATGTACAGTTTGAATTTTTATTGTTCACCACAGCTAATACGAATGCTAGGCATGGCTTCTGTAGAGTGTGTGTAGTGTGTATTTTACACTGTCTCTCACCCTCATGCTAGCGATGGCTTATTTAGAGTGTGGTTATTGTACTCTATACCCAACTATAAAATGCTAGAGATGTACAGTTTGAATGTTTCACTGCTCCCTTGTTCACTACAGCTAATGGTAATGCTAGCAATGGCTTTTGTAGAGTGTATTTGTTTTACCTGGATGGCTAATTTGGAGTGTTGTTATTGTACACTATGCCTAACTATAAAATGCTAGCGATGTACAGTTTGTTTGTTTATTGTTCATCACAGCTAACGCTAATGCTAAGCATGGCTTCTGTAGTGTGTGTTTATTTCACAGGGATGGGCTATTTGGAGTGTGGTTATTGTACACTATGCCTAACTATAAAATGCTACGGAGGTACAGTTTGTTTGTTTAGAGAGAGACTGTGTATGTGTGTGTGTGTGTATGTAAGTATCAGTGTTACTGTTTATAGTTCACTACAGCTAACACTAATGCTAGTGATGGCTTCTGTAGACCGTGTTTATTGTACGCTAGCTCCCATAATGCTAAGGGATGATGGCCGATGTAGAGACATCAGTGGCCTACAGTACCCCTCTCACTATGTGTACTGCTCAGATAGCCTCCAGAGTTTATTTATGCTACACCAACAGTACAAGTGTGTGTGTGTGTGTGTGAGTTTATTTATGCTACACCAACAGTGTGTGTGTGTGCGTGTGTGTGTGTGTGTGTGTGTGTGTTGTGTGAGTTTATTTATGCTACACCAACAGTGCAAGTCAGCACGCCTTCAATTCGGGTGATTCAAGTACTGATGGAAATACGAAGTGGCTTTTGTGTGTGTGTGTGTGTGTGTGTGTGTGTGTGTCACTTGCTCTTTCCTCCAGTCCTGTGTGTATGCGCCGGGCACTCTTGTTTTGTGTGTGTGTGTGTGTCTGTATGTGTGTCACTTGCTCTTTCCCCCAGCCCTTGTGTGTATGCGCCAGGCACTCTTGTGTTGTGAGTGTGTGTGTGTGTGTGTGTTGTGTGTATGCGTTCGGGCACTCTTGTTTTGTGTGTGTGTGTGTGTCACTTGATCTTTCCCCAGCCCTTGTGTGTGTATGCGTCGGGCACTCTTGTTTTCTGTGTGTGTGTGTGTGTGTGTGTGCATCGGGCACTCCTGTTCTGTAGTGTGTGAGTGGCTCAGATGGGGCTGTATAGCAGTCTAGTGTTTTAGTAGTCTTTGATTTTTATTCAATGAGAGGGCTTTAAATGTCAATATACCATCTCTCCCCTCCACTCTCTCCTCCTTTCTCTCTCTCTCTCTCTATTCCTTTCTTCCTCTCTCTCTCCCCCTCCTCTCTATCTCTCTCTTTCTCCCTCTCTCACTTCCTTTCTGCTGTTTTCTCTTTGCTCTGAGGATTTAATAGAGTAGGATGTCCTTGTTGGATGTTCTCCTGCATAATGCATAATGTACAGTGCTGTAGAGGTTTGAAAATAGTTGAATGAATGTTTTACACTCTTACTGTTCTCACACGCTGTCGGTGTCAGTGTGGCTTTGTTTATGGAAGGCCTGGCATATGAATGAAGGCTAGTGTGCAGTTATGGCACGGCTAGGCTAATGTGAATGAAGCATTTGAATGAGGGGTAGTCAGCATCAGAGACAGTAGGAGGCTAGTAGTCTACGTGGGGCAAAGATGGAGTGGCTGTCTGTAATGGGGTCAGCTTAATGCTAGTGATGGCTTATTTGGAGTGTGGTTATTGTACACTACCTATAACCCTAATGGTGGAGATGTACAGTTTGTTTATTGTTGAGTCCAACTAACGCTAATGCTAGGGCTGGCATATGAATGAAGGCTAGTCTGCAGTAATAACATTGCTAGGCTAAAGTGAATGAGGGCCAGTCAGCATCAGAGACACTAGGAGGCTAGTAGTAGAAAGATGGAGTTGTTGTCTGGAATGGGGTCAGGGCATATGCTAGGCTAAGGGGAATAAGGCATATGAATGAAGGCTAGTCTACTGTATAAGTGACACTGCACTGTGTGGCATGTCTACATACCTTAATGACGATGCTAGGCTACTGTTTATGAGAGCTAGTCTACAGTAATGATGATGCTACGCTAATGTTAATGAGGGGTAGTCTACCTTAATGACAATGCTACGCTAATGTGAATTAAGGCTAGTCTACAGTAATGACACTGGGAGGCTAATGTGAATTAGGGGTAGTCTACCTTAATGACAGTGCTAGGCTAGTGTGAATGAGAGCTAGTCTAACATTAGTGTAGCATCGTCATTAAGGTAGACTAGCTCTCATTCACACTAGCCTAGCATCATAATTAAGGGAATGAGAGCTAGCCTACAGTAATGACAGTGCTACGCTAATGTGAATGGGGGTAGTCTACAAAGTGACAGTGCAAGGCTAATGTTAATAAAGGGTAGTCTATAGTCTACAGTTATGATGCTGCTAGGCTAATGTGAATGAGGCGTGTGAATGAAGGCTAGTCAGCATCAGTGACAGTGGGAGGCTAATAGATGACCTGGAGGACAGATGGAGCTGCTGTCTGTAATGGGGTCAGCTTTAGAAATGGTGCTCTTAACCGGCCACCCACCAACCACACACACACACACACACAGTTTTTGTTACCCCATCCATTTACATTCCTGACAAGGTCAGTCACAGGAAAAGTACATTGTCACTCACACATACACAGCACACACAGGCATGTATGCAGGCACGCATGTACACGCACACACACATACACACACACACTTATAGCAAGGTGCATTCTGGCCCAGTACTCAGTGCATGGTGTATTCTGTCTGAGCACTGTGTGTGTGTGTGTTTGTCTGTGTGTGTGTGTGTGTGTGTGTGTGTACGGGTGTGTGTGTGTGTGTGTGTGTGTGTGTGTGTGGACAGCCTCAGCAGCAGGAAGCTAGAGCAGTTGTGACAGGCGTGATTGTAGCGGTCTCTTTTTGTCACGGCGAATCAGGATTCGTCCTTGGGATGACTGGGCCCGTCACCTGGCAACCCTCTCAGCCTCCACACCACGTTCCTGTCCCCACACACACACACACACACACACACACAAACACACGCACACACAGACATACACACACAGACACATACACACACACACAGATGAAAACAGACGCAAACACAAAGACAGACACACATACACACACATGAAATCACACACTGACATACACATACACACACACATGAAAACACACGTACGTGCACAAACACGCACACACAAACACACACACGCACATACACACACACACACACACACGCCGTCACAAAGTGGAAATGGGTGCAGACAGATTGCTTAATCTCCACTCTGTGAGCTGACATGTCTGACCCCAGGGTTGGCCGTGTTTAAATGGGCATCTCAGCACTAAAGTGCCCAGCTCAATCTGTGTGTGTGTGTGTGTGTGTGTGTGTGTAGGGCAGGGTTGGCTAGTGTTTAAAGTGGCCAGCAAAATCTGTGAGTGTGTGTGTGAATGTGAGTGTGTGTGAATGTGGGTGTGTGTGTGTGTGTAACAGGGGGGTGGCCAGCAAAATCTGCTTTTCCACTTGTTTTATTGAGACTGTTTGTGTCTCCTCTCCTCTGTCATCTATCACTCCCTCTTTCTTTCCATCCCCTCCCTTAGTATTTCTCTCACTCCTCTCTTTTCATTCTTCATTTCATCTCTCTCTATCACTCTGTGGCGCGCTCTCTATCCCTCTTTCTCCCCCTCTCTCTTTTTCTCTCTCGCTCTGTCTCAGAAATGAAGAGCATTTGTCTCTCGATCACTCTGTATCTCCTTGTCTTTCATTCTCTCTCTCTCTCTCTCACTCTCTTATCATTTCTCTATCCCTCTTTTTCCCCCTCTATCTCTCTCTGTCTCTCTCTGTTCGTTTCTCTCCACATCTACATCAGTCTGTATCACCCTCTCTATCCCTCTTTCTCCCACTCTCTCTCTTTCGCGCTCTCTCTCTCTCCATTTCTCTCTCAATCACTCTGTATAACTCTCTCTGCTTTTTATCCTTCTTCATATGTTTGTGTCTCCTCTGTCCATCTATCTCTCTCTCTCCATCTCTTTCTGTAGTATCTATCCCTCTTTCGCAGTCTCTCTCTCTTTATGTGTGTGTATGTGTGTGTGTTTGTGTGTGTGTGTGTGTGTGTGTGTGTACATGTGTATGTCTGGCTTTTGAGTGTTTTTCTGTGTCAGGCCGCTGGTTTGCATTTCTTCACATTTGCATTTATGCGTGTGTGTGTGTGTGTGTGTGTGTGTGTGTGTGTGTGTGTATGTGTGTGTGTGTGTCTGTGTGTGTGCATGTGTCTGTGGTGTAGTGTGTGTGTGTGTGTGTGTATGTGTCTGTGGTGTAGTGTGTATGAGTGTGTGTGTTTGTCTGTGGTGTAGTGTGTGTGTGTGTGTGTCTCGTCCCGACTAGATGTTATATCCTTCGCCTCTGGCCAGGTGTGTGTAAAGCGCTGGATTGCATTGTACAAACCAATCTTCTATTCTCCCACCCATCCCATCACACACACACACACACACACACACACACACACCCATCCCATCTCTTTCCACTTTGCTAAGCGCCGCGTTTGCCTGCGGAGACAAAACACTGACCTTTAAGTTTATAGTCCATTAGGGTGGCACGAATGTGTGTGTGTGTGTGTGTGTGTGTGTGTGTGTGTGTGTGTGTGTGTGTGTGTGTGTGTGTGTGTGTGTGTGTAAGTGTGTGTGTGTAGCCCATTATGGTGGCACGACCAACAGATCCACCTGGTGATCACTCACACACAACTTGATGAAACTCACCTGCAATGTGCACATCTCAAATGCATTGCCTGACCTCCACTAGTGTGTGTGTGTGTGTGTGTGTGTGTGTGTGTGTGTGTGTGTGTGTGTGTGTGCATGTGTTTGTGTGTGTGTGTATGTGTTTGTGTGTGTGTGCCTTTGTGTGCTTGTGTTTGTGCGTGTGTGTGTGTGCTGATTGTGTTTTTGGGTGTGTGTCTCTGTGTGTGCTTGTGTTTGTGCGTGTGTGTGTGTGTGTGTGCTGATTGTATGTGTGTGTGTGTGTGTGTGTTGATGTGGTATTACACCCCATAAAGATTGACTATGTGAACTTTAGAAGGGATAAATTGACTAGCGCAGTTTAAAGGGAAAAAAACGCCACAATAAATGCTTGTGCATTCTCGCCTGACAAAGCCAAATTAGATAGCGAGCCTTTTATTTCCCTCACACACACACACACACACACACACACACCTCCACCGGCTGCTGTAGCTGTGCCTGAGGAACACACACACACACACACACGTTTTTAGAACTACGCCTGGGGAGAACAACAAACACCCAGAGTACAGCTTTAAGTACAGCTCAGGAGATACACCCAAGCCTCACCAGACTCACACACACACACACACACACACACACACACACACACACAATACCTATACTCTCTTTTTCTCTCACACACACACACACCCATACCTATACTCACACACACACACCGATACCTATACTCACACATACACATACACACACGCACACCCATACATATACTCACACACACACACACACACACACACACCCATACCTATACTCACACACACACACACACACACACACACACACACAGACTCTCAGTGTTAGTTAGTGGGATGTCTGTGCATGAGTGAAGTTGAGGTGGTAAGTGGCCTTCAGTGCTAACGGCTCTAATGAGAGTGTGCTGGACTGAGGACCACCTGTTTCACACACACACACACACACACACACACACACACACACACACACTCACGCACGCATGCACACACACAGACACACACACACACACTTGTGTTCTTCAGTGCTAAGGGCTCTAATGACAGTGTGTGTGTGCTGTACTGGACCAGCTGTTTCTCAGACTTAATGGACTACCCAGCCACCCTCAGCCAACACACGTGGGGCACGCACACACACACACACACACACACACACACACACACACACACACACTCACACATGCATGCACACACGCACGCACACACACACACACACATGCATATGCATGACTACACACAGAGACAGACACACAGACACACACTTGTGTCCGGCTGATTTTCCCCATTCCCATAGGCTGTTGCAAAGACTCCTCTTCCTCATGGCATCCTCTTCCTCATAGCATGCTAGCACACTGAAGGCTGAAGGTTACTTTTGATTACTGATTATTTACATCCCTGATTGCTCCAGGCCACTACCTATATGAAAATAAAAGAAAAATGTGTGTGTGTGTGTGTGTGTGTGTGTGTGTATTATGAGTGAGTA
>CM059284.1:2256779-2259279 GCA_030347295.1 Setipinna tenuifilis | reverse complement strand
TGATTTGATGTGATTGTCTTTACCTGCTGAGGGTGTGTGTGAGTGTGTGAGTGTGTGTGTGTGTGTGTCTGTGTGTGTGTGTGTGTGGGTGTATGTATGCATGTGTGTGTGCATGTGTGTGTGTGTCTTTACCTGCTGAGGGGTGTGTGTGTGTGTGTGTGTGTGTGTGTGTGTGTGTGTGTGTGTGTGTGTGTGTGTGTGGGGCGGGGGTGGGGGGGCAAAATGAGTTTTAAAGTTGAGATTTAGAGATGCAGTGATTTACATGATGCTGTAATTACGCCTGCTGTGACTTCTTGTGAAATGATGCCAGTTATCCGACGCTGAGCAGAGCTGGGTTTGGGTTTAGATGAGCTGCCTATGTGTGTGTGTGTGCGTGTGTGTGTGTGTGTGTGTGTGTGTGTGTGTGTGTGTGTGTGTGTGTGTGTGAAGGAGCAGGTTCTTCATGAGGTGTAAATATGGGGGGTGGAGTGTGTGTGTGTATGTATGTATGTGTGTGTGTGTGTGTGTGTGTGTGTGTGCATGTGTGTGTGTGTGTGTGTGGGTGTGTGTGTATGTGTGTGTGTGCATGCGTGTGTGTGTGTGTGTGGATGAGCTGCCTTGTTACTCGCTGTGTGTGTAATATGCACCAGACCAGCCTCCATGTTGCCTGTACCAGATTCATACAGCGGAGTGTGTGTGTGTGTGTGTATGCATGCTTGCCTGTAATATGCACCAGCCTCCATGTTGCCTGTGCCAGCTTCATACTGCAGAGTGTGTCTGTTTGAGCCGTGCACCATCCAATTTGTTTCACTGTTTTTCGCTTTCTCGAGTGCGCCCGATCACACTCAAGGAGACGTCTAATGAAATTGTTCTCAGGTTTGTAGCTCAGACATCAGAGAAATGCAAAATATTTTTAGATCTAAAAAGGGTTTGGCGATGGCGTTAGAGAATTTTGAGAATCCAGAAGTTTTAGCGTGCCAGGTTTCTGTAGATGGCCCTGCATCCTGCAACAAGCCCCCTGCAGTAGCTCAGAGCTCTGTTTGTGTGTGTGCACGTGGGTGTGTATGGAAGTATAAATGTGCCAAAAGAATTGAATTGAAATGTTTAATGATGAAGTAAATAACTTGAATAAAAAATATTTGAAATGGAAATAATTTTTAAAAAGCCATTAGTATGTGGCATAATTATACATAATCTCTAATTCGGATTGACGAAATTGAGATCGATAAAATTCAAGCTGAGAAATTCAGATTAAAAAAAATCAAGTTGAGAAATTCAGATCGAAAAAACTAGGTCAAAGTTTACCGCGCAGATTCTGTTACTAGGGAAACTTGCTAACACCAGGGGGCGTCACGCTCATAGACACCACGGCCAGGTGTTCTGTCAAGTTATCCTACCCCTAGGATTCGTCCTACCATGGCTACTGCGCATGCGCAAAGTCCAAGCGGTTGGAATATTCGACAGACTAGTCTGTCAAACCGTGAATATTTATTGATCCGACATGTGTGTGTGGACGCACTTTTTTTTTCAACCCGCAAAAAAAAAAAAAACCCAGCAGCGTTGTCATGTGGACGAGCCCTGAGACACACACTACACACCTGAGATACACATCTACCTATGTACCACCTGTCCCGTCTACACAGACCAGGAGAGTCAGACACACCCTCCAACCTACCCTAACACCTACCTACACACTACACACCTACCTACACACTACACACCTACCTACACACTACACACCTACCTACCTACACACTACACACCTACCTACCTACCACCTACCTACCTAACACCTACCTACACACTACACACCTACCTACCTAACACCTACCTACACACTACACACCTACCTACCTAACACCCAGTGTACACATGAACCAGACCAGGAGACTGAGACATGGACTACATGCATACATACTTACCTGCACACCTACATACTTACCTATAGGACCTACACACTACACACCTACCTACCTACCACCTACCTACACACTACACACCTACCACCCACCTACCACCTGTCCAGCCTACACAGACCAGACCAGGAGACTGAGACACACACTACATGCCCACATACTTACCTATAGGACCTACACACCTACACACCTACCTCATTACATACTTATCTACATACTTACCTATACACCTACATACTTACAGACTACTACATACTTACATATTTACCTACACACCTACATACTTACATACTTACCTACACACCTACATACTTACATACTTACCTACACACCTACATACCTACCTCATTACATACTTATCTACAGTACCTACATACCTACATACACACCTACATACTTACATACTTACCTATAGGACTCACACACTACGCACCTACCTACCTACCCACCCATTCACACATGAACCAGACATGGACTACCTGCCCACATACTTACATACACACCTACATACTTAACCCCTATGAATGCTTAGGGACCCACTTGTGAAGCCCCTATTTCCCGTCCAAGGCTCTGTTTGTGTGTGTGTGTGTTTGTGTGTGTGTGTG
>CM059284.1:2246779-2249279 GCA_030347295.1 Setipinna tenuifilis | reverse complement strand
ACAGACAGACAGGCAGGCAGACAGACAGACAGACAGTCAGGCAGGCAGGCAGGCAGGCAGGCAGGCAGACAGACAGACAGTCAGACAGACACAGAGACAGACAGACAGACAGACAGACAGACAGGCAGACAGGCAGACACACACACACAGACAGTCAGACAAGTGCTCTGAACCTTGGTGAAAGGCGTCAGCAGTGGAGAGGTGGTTTCTTTAGTCGTGGTGAAGGACACGCTGTTGTGCCCGTCTGTATGGGCACCATTAGAGGACCGCAGATATAAAACATAAAGCCTCTCGCTCGCTCTCTCACTCTCTCTCTCTCTTGCTCACTCACTTGCTCTCTCGCTCTCTCTCTCACTCTCTTGCTCTCTCTCTCACTCCCTCACTCGCTCTCTCGCTCCCTCTCTCTCGCTCTTGCTCACTCGCTCGCTGTCTCTCTCACTCTCTCGCTCACTCACCCTCTCCCACACTCGCTCCCACACTCGCTCTCTCGCTCTCTCGCTCACTCTCTCTCTCGCTCCCAGCGTCAGTCAGCAGGAGTTAAAGTGCTGTAGAGAATGCGGCTGAAGAATTTAGCAAAAGTCTCTTCGCTAAAGACGTCTGGCGATGGGGCGCATGTGCTTTATGCTTTGGGCAGACGAGGCCGAGGAGAATTAGCAGCCGTACGCCGACCTTCCGACCGAGATCGTTTAGCTCAATGCAGATACAGAGCCAGTAAAGCAGAGGTGAGATTGTTTAGCTCATTGACGATACAGGGTTATTTAGGCAAAGGTGAGATCGTTAAGCTCAGTGCAGATACAGAGCTAGTTCAGCAGAGGTGAGATCTTTTAGTTTATTGCAGGTACAGAGCTGGTTAAGCAGGGGTAAGATTGTTTTCAGGGTTACTTCAGCAAAGGGACATACAGCATCGTTTGGCTCATAGTAGATACAGGACTAGTTCAGAAGAGGTAAGATCATTGGGTTCATTGCAGATACAGGCTACAACCTGAAGGTAAAGAGATGGCTTTTGTGTTCAGTAACCTGAAGGTATCAGGGATACTAAACTAGGTATCAGAGTATCACGGACACCAAATCTCTGGCCAACAACACAGATGTGCCTGTTTGCACAGGAGAAATACTGCAGCTGGGTCAACCTGCCTTCCAGTGCATGCTGCAGGAATAACCAAGAATTTGTACAGAAAATAAACAAACAAAACAGAAAAATAACCATGAAATCTGTAAGCTGGGCAGGAATGATTCCCGATGTCTGCGCTGTAGAGCGCACACACACAGACACACACACACACACACACTGTAGAGCAGCTTTGGGAAACTTTCGCAGAGAAATGTAGAACAACATAATCCATAACCTCTCCAGGAAATAAAATAAATATACACACACACACACACACACTCGAGAGAGTCTACCCAGCAGTGTGTGTAGTACTCTTATCATCGGTGTCAAGGATGGGTGTGTGTGTGTGTGTGTGTGTGTTCGTCTGTTTGTGTGTGTGTGTATGTGTGTGTGTGTGTGTTTGTCTGTTTGTGTGTGTGGATGTGTGTGTGTGTGTGTTTGTCTGTCTGTTTGTGTGTATGTGTGTGTATGTGTGCGTTTGTTTTGTCTGTTTGTGTGGGTGTGTGTGTGTGCATGCTGTACAGCAGTGTTATCGTTTGTGTCAAGGATGTGCTTGTTTAGAACAGATTCGCAGATACACACACACACACACATTTTTCTGTTCTGCTCCCCGCCGATACACACCTCCCTCTATGCCTCTCCTCCTCGCTAACATCTGCAGCAACAACAGTCTACACACACTTGGGGATGTCAAACTTGCTGCGTCAAAGATGCCTTCAACACACACGCAAAACACACACACACACACACACACACAAGCAAAAGCACATTTACACGCACTCACACACACACACACACACACACACATGCCTCTTTCCTTCTTTGTTTCTTCCTATACTGTGGCATTTCCTTGCCCTTTCATCTGACATGAAACCTTAAAACGGACCATATCCAGTGTTTGCTGTGTGTGTGTGTGTGTGTGTTGTGTGTGTGTGCGTGTGTGTGTGTGATATTCCCTGAAGTGCAGCTGTTTTTAGGTTCATTATAAAAGGTGAGATTCCTGCGTGGATGGGGAGCGATAAGGAGTAGAGAGCCTGTTTCATTAGTGTGTGTGTGTGTGTGTGTGTGTGTGTGTTTGTGTGTGTGTGTGTGTGTGTGTGTGTGTGTGTGTGTCTGTGTGTGTGTGTGTGTGTGTGTGTTTGTGTGTGTGTGTGTGTGTGTGTGTGTGTGTGTGTGTGTGAGGAGTAGAGAGCCTGTTTCATTAGTGTGTGTGTGTGTGTGTGTGTGTGTGTGTGTGTGTGTGAGGAGCAGAGAGCCTGTTTCATTAGTGTCTGTGTGCGCGTGCGTGTGTGTGTGTGTGTGTGTGAGGAGCAGAGAGCCTGTTTCATTAGTGTGTGTGTGTGTGTGTGTCTGTGTGTGTGTGTGTGTGTGTGTGTGGGGGGGGGGGTG
>CM059284.1:2179279-2181779 GCA_030347295.1 Setipinna tenuifilis | reverse complement strand
TATGGCATCCTGTACACTGAAACATATCTGGTCATGACACCTACTGTATGGCATCCTGTACACTAAAACACATCTTGCCAAAGCATCTGTGGCATTCTTTACAGTAAAACATATCTGATCATGACACCTACAGTATGGCACCCTGTACACTGAAACATATCTGGTCATGACACCTATAGCATCCTGTACACTGAAACATATCTGGCCAAAGCACCTATGGATCCTGTACACTGAAACATATCTGATCATGATAACTATGGCATTCTTTATACTGAAACATATCTGGTCATCACACCCATGGCATTCTTTATACTGAAACATATCTGGTCATCACACCTATAGCATCCTGTACACCGAAACACATCTGGCCAAAGAACCTATGACATCCTATACACTAAACTATATCTGGTCATGGCCTCCTGTGCACTGAAACATATCTGGTCATGACACGTATGACATCTTTTACACTGAAACATATCTGATAATGACTCATATGGCATCCTGTACACTAAACCATATCTGGTCATTGCAACTATGGCATCCCTTACACTGAAACATATCTGGTCAAAGCACCTATGGCTGCCTATGGGTCTGACCATAACAGCCATACCAGCCATGACTGTATCAAGCGACTAAATCAACCAATCAGGTCACGCTACCTGTGACTCAAACCCACCTGCTGGCCACATCTGTGAGACTTTAATGGACCCGTCACAGCATCAGTACTGACAGCTTGTGTGTGTGTGTGTGTGTGTAGGTGTGTGTGTTTGTGTCTGTCTATGTGTCTGTGTATGTGTGTGTGTGTGTGTGTGTCTGTGTTTATATGTGTATGCGTGTGTGTGTGTGTGTGTGTGTCTCGCCTGTCTCTAGGAATGCAGCCTGGTCTCATCAAATGGGGCAGAATGTCACGGTAATTCCTTATGTCTTTTCACGTGTCATTTTGATTCTGTTTTGCAATTTCATGTGTGATTTCATGCTGCCAGTCACCCTGCAGGTTTCCCATTGACTGGAACATAGCAGCTAGCTTTGTTAGCCTGTGTGGTGTGCTACCATTCTAAGCATTCTAAACCAATAGCTCTAACCCAAACCATCATCCATCCTCTGTCCATCACCTGCCCCTCCTTGAATCTCTATCATCTAACACACACACACACACACACACACACACACACACACACACACACACACACACACACATTCACAGTGTCTTATAATGATGTTCCCTGTCCCCATTCCCTAACCCTAACTTCCTAACCCTAGTCCCTAGCCCTATTCCCTGTCCCTATTCCCTAACCCTAATTCCCTAACCCTATTCCCTAACCCTAATTCCCTAACCCTATTCCCTAACCCTAATTCCCTAACCCTAATTCCCTAACCCTTATTCCCTAACCCTAATTCCCTAACCCTTATTCCCTAACCCTTATTCCCTAACCCTAATTCCCTAACCCTAATTCCCTAACCCTAATTCCCTAACCCTTATTCCCTGTCCTCATTGCCTAGCCCTAGTCCCTAGTCCTAGCCCCATTCCCTAACTGTAATTCCCTAACCCTAATTTCCTAGCCCTATTTCCTAGCCCCATTGACTAGCCCTCGTCCCTGTCCTCATTCCCTAACCCTAATTTTAATATTTAGTCCCTAGCCCTCATCCCTGTCCCCTATTCCCTAGTCCTTAGCCCCATTCCCTAACCCTAATTTCCTATCCCCATTCCCTAACCCTAATTTCCTATCCCCATTCCCTAGCCCTATTGACTAGCCCTAGTCCCTAGCCCTCATCTTTGCCCACTATTCCCTAGTCCTTAGCCCTATTCCATGTCCTCATTCCCTAACACTATTCCTTAGTCCTAGACCCTATCCATATTCCCTAGACCCATTCCCTAGCCCTAGTCCCTAGCCCTCATTCCTAGTCCTTAGCCCTATCCCCTGTCCTCATTCCCTAGCCCTCATCCCTAGCCCAGCCGCTATTCCACACTCCCATCACTGTTCCAGTCCCCATTCTCTTCATTAACCCAGCACACATCCTCCACACCAGTCAACCACATCTTATGTACACCCCTGCAGCAACAGCTGTGCTCTGAGGCCCAACACACACACACACACACACACACACACACACACACACACACACACACACACACAATGCAGCAGTGCTGAGGGGGCCATCAGGCGTAATGGCCATAATGATGAACATACATCACTGGCTTTGATTAAAAGAGGCCACACTGCTACTCCCACACACACACTACACACACATTACACACACACACACACACACTGCACATAAGCACCCACACACACACACTTCACACACTGCACACACACACACACACACACACACACACACACACACATGCTTCCCACACACACACACCACACACACATGGGGGGGTAGGGGATGAGAAGTCAGGGTTCAAAATAAAGTGTGAGAAAGTGTGTGAGTGAGAGAAATGAAACAGAGAGGGAAAGAGAGATTGTGTGAGACAGTAAGAGAGAGGTGAGAGAGA
>CM059284.1:2149279-2151779 GCA_030347295.1 Setipinna tenuifilis | reverse complement strand
GAACCGGGATGTCCGCCCCTGGTCTGCTCTTAAAGAGACAGTACAGCTCCCAGCCCAGTCCAGAACCCTCTCTTATGTGGGCTAATGAGCCCCATGGGCCGGAACATTCTAGAACGGCTTGTGTTCTACAACAGTTAACATTCTAACATTCTAACATTCCACATCATCATCTATGATCGCTGATATTCCTTAGAACATTCCGATATTCTGTAAGACACTTTTGCTCAAGTTTGATCTTTCTTCTTAATTTAAAGCAACGGTTTATTCATCTTTTGATGTAGGAAATACCCCAGAAATATAAACTTTATTTCACATAACTATTTTTAAATGACTTTTATCTTTGATAAGCATTGAATCCAGCCGGATGTGCCTTAAACCAGCCAAATGTTTGAACAGAGGATTACATGGACATCCCTTTAAAGCAACTCATTATTCCCCAGCACTGCATATGCGGAGGAGAGAAAGAAAGAAAGAAAGAAAGAAAGAAAGAAAGAAAGAAAGAAAGAAAGAAAGAAAGAAAGAAAGGCATTAGAGAATGTGAAGAGAAAAAAGAGAAAAAGGAGGGAATGGTGAGAAGAGGGTGGAGAACAAGAGAAGGGCTGCAGGGGGAAGCAGATGATGTATGAGGGAATAAAGGGAGGAGAGGAGAAGGAAGGGGAGAGGAGAAAAGGAGGAGAGAACAGTAGGAGAGGAGAGGGGGACGAAAATGAAAGAAGAGAGAGGAGGAGAGGAGTGGAGAAGGGAGAGGGGAGGAGAAAAGAAAGAAAGGCAGAGGAGAGGAGAAAGGAGGGGAATAGCGGAGAGGAGAGAGGGAATGAAGGAAAGAGGGAAGGAGGAGAGGAGAGAGGGAATGAAGGATAGAGGGGAGGTGTAGTGGCAGCTCCTTCTTGCTTTGCATGCCACTAATGGAGCGGGTGAATAATAACGAGTCTGACGCGACAAAATCTTCCAACTCAAAAAATCTTCGTTTAAAAAAGTTTACTAATGAAATAGACAAACAATACAAATACAAAACGAAACAATTTCTGTAGTTCTATTTAGTTTAACTTAGTCGGTGGTTCTCTCGTGGACTGGTGCGTGTGGTCAGAAAACTGTGTCACCTCCACCCGACCTTCTAAAATGAAAATCACACATGTCACATGACCTACACTACATTGTATCATGCGTGCATTGCGTGCATTCTAATAATGTAACAAAATAATTATATTCATAAAAAAATAAATTTCTTCATTTGGCTCTTACAGGAGGAGAGGAGAGAGGGAATGAAGAGGAGAGGAAAGGAGGAGAGCAGTGTAGAGGGGAGACGATAGGAGAAGAGAGGAAAAGAGAGTAGAGGATTGGAGAGGAGAGGAGAGAGGGAATGAAGGATAGAGGGGAGGAGAGGAGAGGAGAGGAGAGAGGGAATGAAGGATGGAGGGGAGGAGAGGAGAGGAGAGGAGAGGAGAGAGGGAATGAAGGATGGAGGGGAGGAGAGGAGAGAGGGAATGAAGGATGGAGGGAAGGAGAGGAGAGGAGAGGGGGCAGGCGGGTGACAGCTCTTGAGAATGTCAATGACACATAGAGGTGTGACAGGCTGCTCTTACAGACACACACAGACACACACACGCACACACACACACACACACGCACACACACACACACATACACACGCACACACACAGACACACACACGCACACACACACACACACACACACACACACATACACATGCACGCACACATACATATGCACACACACACACAGACACACACACGTACACACACACGCGCACACACACACACACACACACACACGGAGGTGTGACCGGCTGCTTTTGAGAGCTGCCGCCGCTACCATTAGTGATGACGAGCCTCACACACTCCCCCTCCCCCCCCCCCTCCCCCTCCCCCTCCCCCCTCCCCCTCAGAACACACTGACAGCAGGTTCCTGTAGCTGCCAGTGCTATTGTTCTACAGCCACCCACACACACACCCCGACCCCCCCGCCACCGACCCCCCCACCTCAAACCTTATCCCTCAACACAACCCCCCCCCCCCCACACACACACACACACGCACACACCCCACACACACAGCCCGACCCCCCTGCCAGCGCTATTGTTCTACAGCCAGCCACCCCCCCCTCCCCACCGACCCCCCCACCTCAAACCTTATCCCTCGACACCCCCACGCCTACCCTCACCCCCCCCTCTCCCTACACACAGGGGACAGGTGCAGAACAATAGCTGTGTGATTTCCATAACCTGCCGTTCCCAATGATGGCTACAGCTCATTATTACATCATCAAACGGAACCTTCCAGTGCCAGTGTTCTAATCCAATCAGAGCCATGCTGCTACTGAGCGCGCTCAGATAAGTGACTAGCTAGCAGTCCGATGCGGTGATGGAGGGCGTGTAATTAGCCTGGGGTGGGTTGGGGGGGGGGGGCAGCGAGGTTATCCAAGTGTCACACTAGAGCCCCCCACACACACACACGCACACACACACACACACACACACACA
>CM059284.1:2111779-2119279 GCA_030347295.1 Setipinna tenuifilis | reverse complement strand
CGGCTGTTCATGTTTTGTTTTTTTTTTTTCGCTCTCTCTGTTTCTCCTGGACGCAGGATACAATGTCATTCTGCCTGCCCGGTCCCTTTAGAAACTTGATTTGATCCCCCATATTTGGTCCTGAGCTCATGTCGAGTTCATCCTGATTTCATGATAAACCTTCATCTGATCACCTTCACCTGGACTTGGTTTCTGACTTTTATGCTGATTTGGTTGTGGTGTGTGTGTTTCTGTGTGTGGTGTGTGTGTTTGTGTGTGATGTGTGTGTTTGAATGTGGTGCGTGTGTCTGTGTGTGATGCATGTGTCTGTGTGTGTCTGTGTGTGGTGCGTGTGTCTGTATATGGTGTGTGTATCTGTGTGTGGTGCATGTGTCTGTGTGTGGTGCATGTGTCTGTGTATGGGGTGTGTGTCTGTGTGTGGTGCATGTGTCTGTGTGTGATGCATGTGTCTCTGTGTGTGTGTGTGTGGTGCGTGTGTCTGTATATGGTATGTGTATCTGTGTGTGGTGCATGTGTCTGTGTGTGGCATGTGTCTGTGTGTGGCATGTGTATTTGTGTGTGTCTGTGTGTGGTGCGTCTGGTGCGGAGACAAACCCCTTCATGAGTCACCCATAAACAAACATGTCCTCCTTTATTCTTCCTCCTCTTCCTCTTCTTTTTCTTCTTCCTCCTCTCCTTTCCTTTCCGCCCCGCGTTAACACAGCGCTATGTGACTTGAGCAGTGTTCTTATGTTAATAGAGCCATCTCTGGGGCCTGTGGATGCGCGTGTCGTTTCCATTAAAAGGCATGTTACAGGCAGTGCCAATCCCCCGAGGGCCACCAGCGTATAAATATCGATTTCTACACACACACACACACACACACACACACACACACAGACACGCATATAATCTCTCCAGCGCGGGCCCGTGTCACATAGGCCACCCCTGTAAGGCCATCCTTTCACACAGAACGCCCACCACCTACACTGCTGCGCTGCTAAACTCCTGTCAGGAAGAGGAGGAGGGGGTGGGGGAGGAGGGGGAGAAAGAGGAGGAGGAGGAGGAGGAGTAGGATGAGGAGGAGAAAGTGTTGACTGAAGGAATGGGGGCAGAGGAATGAGGTGGAGGAGGAGGAGGTGGAGGAGGAGGAGGAGGAAGAGGAGGGGGAGGAGAAGAGCGATTATGAATTGATCTCCGGTATCAATGGTGCACATGGTGCCTGGTGCTGTCTTGTCTCCGGCGGTTAGGACACAGATGATCCGGCTGCCAAATCATCATAACGACCCGCTTAGTGTGTGTGGGTGTTTAATGACTGACTCAGTTTACAGTCAGGTTAAAAGAAAAAGAGAGGAAAAAACAACCAGGCAAAAATATCATGTAAAATGAAAAAAAGTCTTTTGAGGCTGAACAGATATCATAACCACATAATCCACTGAAGTACTTCATATTTGGTTAAACTTCTGTTGCATACATACTTTATTTGGGTAAGATGGGCGACTAGCAAACTTCAAGAGCAAATAGAGAGGGTGTGGAGTTGGTAATGTGTATGGGTTTACCATTGGTTTACTATCTGTTACATTAAGATTAGTTTAGCTGTACATATTAACTTTGGCCACATTTGTACTTACTGCAACATAAAACAGAAAAGGAAACAAATATGTTTATTAAATAATGTGGCAATTAGCCTGATTAGGCTAGCCTACACATAGCCTACATTAGGCCTACAAATATATTACGCTGACTGTCCTAGATGCATACATCACTTTGGAAACGTATAAAGTGGAACAATGTATAAAAATGTATGGTTAAAATGTAACATGTCATACATTCAGCGACAAAGAGTGTAGATTAACACGGTAGCTCTGATGGTAGTATGAACATTTGAGTGGTTAATCAGCTGATTTCGTACAAACAATAACAGAATTATTATGCTGTCCTTATGTGTTAAATTGTCTATGATGTTTTTCGAGTAAACAATAATGTGTTGATAAATGGCAGGGTGGATCCACAGAATCGATGAGTGTTGAGAGAAAATGCAGTTTATTTAAATATTTGTGACAAATCGAAAAACACTGCTAACAGTCGTACATTGTAAGAGCCGTGGCAAGAGTAAATTGTTTACGTTCATCCTGTATGCCAGGAAGACTCGTGAGCTGATTAGCAACAGGTTGGAAGTTAACTCACGCGCCACGCACCTGCAGTTAATTAAGCGAAGCGGCGGGAAAGGCTTTAGTCAGCGGGGAAGATGGACAGGTAACTTTGACGTTGCTAGTCCATTTTGTTCAGAAATATTATGTTAACGTATTACCTTGTTGTTATATATTTTTTACACAACGGGTGTTATCTGTTATCCTTAAGGACTGAAGTGCACCGACTTGCTATTCTTGCGTTGGACTGTACACTTTCTAAAGGAGACAGGACTATGAAGAAGACGGCTCTGGCGAAGCTCGGCTAAAAAAAAGTAAACAGTTTACTGACAACTCCACTATAAACACATACAGTCGACCCTGAGGAAGTATGTTGTGTTTATTTGAAAACATAACAAAGTTGGAAATTAAACCATGACATTGAGCACTAAGTGTGTACATTTTTACATGACAGGTTACGAATGCAAATGGCGTGCTATTCATTGACGTTGGGCTACAACCATAGGCTACAACCTTTCTTGAGGAGACCTAGGAAGCTCAAGAAAAAGGTACACAACACTTGAATGTCACCTTCACTGTTCAAATGTATTTTTCTAAAACAGAAACGAGTCGACTCTACAGAAGTAGCTTGTTTGTGTTCAGTCAAAGATGAAACAGTAACACGAGTAAATGTAGCCTACGCCCAATATGATTCATATTATATAAACACATTTACAAATGACAGGCTACAAATACAACCGGTGTATCAGATAACACATTTTGGCCGGCTTTTTACTGGGTCCGAAACGGTATAACAGGCCAATTCAGAGCAGACACATTGACGCAAATTATTATCCAGAAATGCAGGCCTCCTCCTGCCTCCTCGACGCAGTGCACTTGTGAACGACACCGCAAATGGTTATTCAAAGCGCCCATCACATACTGTCTGGCATAGGGGCGGGATGCGCAGCTGCTAGCCATTGCTGGAGAAACAGCAGCCAGCCACGGCGGAGGATTGAGCAGCGACTTGGCCAGCTCCGCCCTTGCCTCGGTCCAAGACGCCTAAGTGGGGCGTGTCGTTGGGGGCGGGATTGAGCGCGGTCGGTGCTGATGCTGAGGCTGCTGCTGGCGCGTCTGTTCCAGGGGTGCAGGTAGAGCGGCTGGGCTAGCTCCGTTCGTTCGCATCAGCAACGGATGAAATAGCGGGGAAAAACTGCACTACACTGGCTTGCTGCTCCGGGAACTGGATAAAAAAAGAACAGAACAGATAACTGAAAAGCGCATCACCACGTCCAGGAATTTCTTTTTTTCCCCAGCAATTTTGACCTCCATCCCAGCTTGGAAGAAGGATTTCGGAAAACTAGACAGGTAAGGCTTTAGTTTATTCTTGGTGTGTTTGACTCTAAAAGCTTTTGATTTTTTTTTTTTTACCTTTCTTTTCTGCCGCTCGTGGTCGTGTCCGCCGTACTCCTTGGATCCACTGGCTGCGTGACAAAACATTGCAGCATGCGGTGTCATTTCGGGGACATTTGGTTAGTGGCTCGGGTGTTTCAAGTCCAGAGCGCGGTGCCTTGTCTGTGTCACAAGGCATTGCCAGCCCTTTCTAACAAACAGACGAACTTAAAAGCGTCTGCGACCTCAAAAGCCTAAAAAAATCAATGGCCAGAGCTTTGAAGGGACCCTGGCAGTGCACTGCCTCTGTTTGGGGATGCTTAGGAGCGGAGGAGAGGAGAGGGGCAGGCGGTACAAGTGCGCGGTTTGTCATTTGTCATTTGTCAGCGTGGGAAAATGCATATGTGTGTGAGGGAGAGATGCGTGCAAATGACCTCAGACATTATTATTTTCAACAGATGTTTTGTATGTAGTATGTGTGTGTATATGTGTTTTATATATATATATATATATATATATATATATATATATATATATATATATATATATATATATATATTACACATTAGTGTATGTGTGTTTATTTATGATTCCTTGTATGAGTAGCTGGTCGAAAAAAAACTAAGTGTGAATATATTCTACATAATTCATTTTTCTGTATTTCCCTACTGATTTTTTCCCACCTTGGGGTATACTGGTGTACGGTTTCCACAGATCCCACGGGCACAGACACTTCACTGGGGTATCACACTTTAAATCTCACGCTTATAATGATAAACGCGGAGAATAGTCAACAATGTGGAAAATGATCCTGTCGATCGATATTCGCAATTCCACGTTGGGATTGATTTACGTCTGCCAGTGGCAGTCAAGATCAGTGTCCTAGCCTTTTAGGTTTCTTTGAAGCAGACGAAGCCTGACGGCAAGTTTTAAAGCCCACCTCTAGGAAACAGTCTGTCTGTCGCTGCCTACCTAGCCCCAAAATAACTCGGATGAGAAGGAAGCTCCTTGAATGTGTTGTTGATACAGGCAGTAAATATAAGCACAGAGCCGCCTGGTAAATAGATGCTCAACTGCAAGTGTTGCAGGGAGGCAGCGGAGATTGCCTAAGTATTTCAGCCCGGTCCTGTGGTTATCCTCAGGGTTTTCTGTCGTTGTATGGTGTTGTATGGTGGCGCCTCGTTTCTTATTCTCTCTGGTCAGCTTAGGGTGGTGGTATGTTAGTATTTTAGTATTAAAAACATGCCCAGGGGCAGAATGTCATGCCGACAGTAGTCCCTAAACTGGTGTGTGACTGCTCTGTGTGAAGAAGTCAGAACGAAAGCGTCACCCACATTCTTTGTGAGCACTGTATATATTTCAGAATGTGGAGACGCTTATATGTAACAACTTGGGTATTTTTTCACCTCATTAAATTGTCGATATTGTGTGCGTTAACTTGTTTTTTCATGCGGAGTTTCGGAATTAAAAAGGCTGTTTCTTTGCCACCATACGTCAGCCCACTGGGGTGCGTAATGGGGTCTCGTTCCGAGCCGCAAAATTAACCAGCAAACAGACTCCGTGTTCCACGACGGATGAAAATATTTCACAAGCCGTCTGCTACCATTACAGCGACTTAAGCCGCCGCTGTTCTCCCGACTGTCGCATTCAAGATTCATTTGCAACGATTCAGACGAAAGTTTCGCCGTTCATATGCGGAGGTTTCCCCCGCGGATATGCCGGAGAGAGGAGCGAAACAAAGGTAGTATCTGACCGACTGTGTGTGAATGCTCAAATTCATGTCAACGCGCGCTCTCTCTATCCTAAGAATTTCAAGTGTTCTGCTTAGTAGACGACTGCGCCAGGGGTTGGCTTTAGGCTTAACACCAGGGCAGTGTCATGACTGTTTTTTTATATATATATATATATATATGAAATGTGTTCCGTCAACAAGCTTGCCATGTGGTCAAGTTTTTTATGGGATTTGTAACGCTCTAGCCAGCACTCGCGTCGTGAGGAGAGAAAAAGAAAGAGGTGTGAGACAGAGAGAGACGGACTCAGACACCTACGCAAAAATATTTCCAACAAAACAGTAGACCGACCGTCGCGCTGGAGCTTGAACTGAACACTAGACAAATGCATGTGCCGACAGAAGGAGAGGGACAGAAAGTCGATGTGCTTATGCTTGTTTCGCTGTCATAATTTATGCGTCGAGCCTCAGAGCGGACTCAGTGCTCAGTGCTAGACTCGGCTCTGAGGAATTTCAGCACCGTGGACAGCTCCTGTCCTCGCCGAGGGCTGGAGGCGGTATAGCCCTGCCCGCCTGCCTTACTTACACCCTGGCGCCCGTCTTCCAGCGCTGCCCGTGGGATAAACGAAATACTTGAAGTCAAATGCGAGCGAGCAAGCTCTTGTATTGTATTGCAAGTTTATCCGACATTTTCCTTGCATGTCATGTGCAGTGTGGATCAGGTGTGGACGCCTTACATTTTTTTTTTTTTTTACAGTGTTGCGATATTTGGCTTTTGTTTTTTTTTTTCGCCCTCTGCTCTGTAAGAAGCGTTTAATCACCCTGTGGGGGTGACGTCATCAGAAACTAATTGCATCATGTGTTTGTAATTGGGGCTCTCAGGCCATTTGGCTGCCATTGATCAGTGAACCCGCACCTGTGGTTGCGTAAGCCCCCCCACTCTCCCCCCACTCCCCCCCACCCCCTCCACCTCTCCACTGGGATACTGAGTATAGCGCAAGGATCGCTTTCAGGGAGGCTATTGAGCTGAAAGGCATTTTGAAGCATTTGCATTGAATGTTATTTTTATTCCGTGATCCTGCATACGAAGCAAAAAAATGTGTATGTAATCCCTCTAATGGTTTGAAGACAACGTTTTAAGAGTGTGCAAAACTGTTTTTTTACAAATAATTATGAATGATAATTATTGATATATCTATCAAGATGTCTACAACAACAACATTCATAATTAATTACATTAATCAAATATAATTATTACATTGCCCTGTATGGCAGAATAATGAGCATTCACAGTTTTGAAGAACATTGTAAGTAGTAAACTCAGTGGGCCAACTCTACCATATATGTGGTCAGTGAATACAGCATGCCATCTTACCTACCACTGGAGTCTCTATGCTAGCGTATTGGTGTTAATACCGTCAGCGGACTCAATATACAATTATATCCTGAAGTCATTATATTGGAGTATTGGTGTTAATATAGTCAGTGGATTGTAACTATACAACTCTAGCCTGGAGTAATTATACTAGAGTATTGGTGTTAATACAGTCAGTGGACTTAATATACAACCATAGCTAGGCAACTACAATCAGAGAAGTTAGTATACTAGCATGGGCATACTGCTCCACCCAGGTTGGCCAGGTAAGCATGAACATAGGTTGGCATGAATTACACAACACAGTAGTATGATCAGTTAGTGAGTTAGGGTGAATTATATAGCATGTGAATTGTGCAGTACGATGTAGTACGATGTAGTATGATGAGTTGGTGTGAATTATAAAGCACAGTATCATTATCAGTAGTGGTTTAGTGTGAATTATATAGCCCGGTAGTAAGGATCAGTAGTGTGCATTATATATAGCACCTGAATTGTGCAGCACAATAGTATGATCAGTTGGTGTGAATCATATAGCACAGTAGCATGATCAGTAGTGTGAATCATATAGCACAGTAGCATGATCAATAGGGGTCACTAGTGGGATAGTGTGAATTACATACACAGCAAATTCTATTGTGTTAAATTAACTCTGACACAATGCCAGTGCGGAGTTTAACACTATGCCAGTGCGTATTTCATCCCAATCTTTGTAACGTTCATTTAGTACTCCTATTTGACTCCTTTACAGTTAAATCTATTATTTGCATTGTAATTTCAACTCTAATTTTAACACTGTCGCTGGACACTGGAAAATGAACTCTAACATGGCACGGTAGTAAGGATCAGTAGTGGATTAGTGTGAATTATACAGCACAGTAGTATGATCAGTTAGT
>CM059284.1:2104279-2106779 GCA_030347295.1 Setipinna tenuifilis | reverse complement strand
TGTGTGCGTGTGCGCCTGTGTGTGTGTGGGGGGGGGGCGATGCAGCAGCAGCTCTGATGATGCATTGGGTTCACCTGTGTCCGCAGGACATCTGTGGAGTGTGAGTCAGTGTAGAAAATGCTTGTGGTGCTTTATACACACACACACACACACACTCGCACACATGCACACACGGCTTTAGGTATGTGTGTGAGAGAGGGAGAAAGGGAGCAAGTGGGTTTGTGCATGTACACACGAGTGAGGGTACGTCGTGTGTGTGTGTGTGTGTGTGTGTGTGTGTGTGTGTGCGCGTATTTCTTGGCTCATTCTGCTAAGGTCAGGTTTGTTAGGTTTGCACAGCTGTGATTGAGCCCCTGCCACAGCTGCAGGAATAATGAGCAAGGGAAGGTCAGCCATTAAGGACTACATTTCCCAGAAGGCCACTGGGTCCCAAAGGCCTCTCTATTTTGGTCCCTTATTCTTCCTGTGTTGTCACTGTGACACAGAGCCGCTGTTTGGCTTTTGAGCCTTTTCTTCATGGTCAATTATAACTTCCTCCAGATAAGCGCAGAAAGAAAACTGGCAAATAATAACTGCAAGTTTAGAGAGAGGGAGAGAGAGAGGGAGGTAGAGAGAGAGGGAGAGGGAGGGAGAGAGAGAGAGAGAGAGACAGGGAGAGAGAGAGAAAGAGAGAGAGCGAGAGACAGACAGAGAGAGAGACAGAGAGGGAGAGAGAGAAATATGACAGATGTTGTGTCAGAAAACTGTCGAAGAATGACGGAAGGTTTGCAGACAGAGCTGTATGACAGATGTTGTGTTGGGAAGGTTCAGTTATTCAGTATTTAGTGCCTTAGCTATGGTGGGATTTTCATCGCTTCACACACAGTGGACTATACAGTGAACAAATAAAGATTTCGGATTTCGCAGTAGTCACTAGTACTTAATAATAACTACTTATAATAAGCATTTATTTTGTTAACTCTTAACACTTTGTTCATCATTTGTTAACCATTGCTGTTACACTACTTCTCACCGGTAAATCATTTATAAACATACTGACACACATCTCTCTGGATGTGAGTTGGCTGTCTGTCTGTTTGTCTGACTGTTAGTCTTTATGCTATCTGCTATCTATTCCTCAGCCTGCGGCCTTTCTGTCTGTCTGTCTATCACCTTCTCTGTCTGTTTTAACATGTTTATAAATGATTTACTCATGAGAATTAGTGTAAAAACAATGATTGCTACCATTGCACTACCGATGAACAAAGTGTTAAGTAAGGGTTAAGAAATGCAACTTATTAGTTATTAAAAAGTGCTACCCAATATTCTGTTTTTTAAAACCATCATACTGATGTTATTATGAGGAATTTAAAGACATGAGGAGTGTGTTGGTGTTGCTGCTTTAGATGTAGATATCAGACTTGTGGAGTGTATTAAACAGCAGTGCACGCTTGTATCACGGGTCGCCTTGCGTGGGATGAAATCAATATATACAGAGCCTCTTAACACACCATCTATCACTCACACACACACACACACACACACACAAGCCTCTTAACACACCACCTATCAGTCATGCCTTAAGCTAGCCTGAGTGGTCTGACCTACAGAGATCACACACACACACACACACACACACACACACACATACATACACACACATGCACACATGTGTGCATGCGCGCAATTTCACACAGACACACACACACACACACACACACATGTGCATGCGCGCAATTTCACACAGACACACACACGCAATTGCACACACACACATACACACACGCAGACACAAAAATGTGCACACACACAATTACAACCAATCCCCCCTGCAGCACCCAGGGTGAAAGGCGAACTTGCAGTATAAAAGAAGAGCTCAAATTGAGAAGGCTGAACTACATGTATTTGTTCAGACGGTTCGGGGGAGGAAAGTGTGGTGTTTTGAAATGCGGCTGTGCCTGGTGGAAGAATATGTAGACTCAAGTGTTTGGGCTTTAACCAGAGAAAATAAATAGCTCGCTCAAGTCTGAAATGCATAACTTCACACAGAATGTGAAGACACAAGCATTCATTTACTGACTACGGGTGGGGAAAAAAAAAAACGTACAAAGCAGGAATTCACAGAAATTGTGAATCATCCGGCATGCGCTTCCAGAGCAAAAAGAGTATTGTATTTCATTGCAGGAGAAAAAGGAGTGTTATGTTACATTGCAGGAAAATAAGAGTGAACATGTTGAAGGCTGAGACAATTAGGGGTTAGGGGAGTTATCATTACATCATTGTGTGTGTGTGTGTGTGTGTGTGTGTGTGTGTGTGCATGCATATGTGTGTGTGTGTGTGTATGTCTGTGAATGTGTGTGTGTGCATGTCTGTGAAGGTGTGTGTGTGTGTGTGTGTGTGTGTGTGTGTGTGTGTGTGTGTGTGTGTGTGTGTGTGTGTGCATGCAGAGATGATCAGGGGTAAAGAGACCCATAGGGTTAGGGGTTGACTTCATTATGTTAGAGTATCAGTGTCTAAAGAG
>CM059284.1:2096779-2099279 GCA_030347295.1 Setipinna tenuifilis | reverse complement strand
GTGTGTGTGTGTGTGTGTGTGTGTGTGTGTGTGTGTGTGTGTGTGTGTGTTGTTTTGCCGTGGCACAGATGGCAGTAGTGCCCAGGCTCCACACTGCAGGCTGGTCTGTGACAGCTTGGTGTCATGGGACTCTCAATAAATCCTGTCGCTCTCTTTCTCACACCCGTGTACACACACACACACACACACACACACACACACACACACACACACACACACACCCTTGACACAAACACATGCACACACACCCTTGGCACACACATACACCCTCGACACAAATACATGCACACACACACACACACATACATGCATGCACACACAGCCTTAGCACATACACACACACACACACACACACACACACACACACACACACACACACACACCTCCTCCTCTTCCCCTTATCCTGTCTGGTCTGTCTCTCGTTTTGCTCTCTTCTCTCCTCTCATTCGCTTTGCTGCTGCTCTCTCTCTTTAAGAGGGGATTTCTTTTTTCTTTTTCCTCCTCCAACTTTGTCTCTTTTTATTCTCCCTCTTTGTTGTTCTTACAGCATCTCCCCAGCCTCTGCTCCTCTGATCTCCACACACACACACACACACACACACACACACACACACTCTTGGCCCCTGCTTCTGCTCCTGTGATCTCCTCTTCCCCTCTCCCTCTGCCCTCTGACTCTTATTTATATGCTTGGTCTTAGAGACACACACACACACACACACACACACACACACACTCACTCTTGGCCCCTGCCTTGCTGTGTCTTTTTAAACACAGAGGGAAAGGTCACCTCGGCTCAGGTCCATCAAACTTCTTTGGCCGTTTATCGATCTGCAGCACTTGGCAGGCAATTTTCTCCCAGGATCTCGCTATCTGCAAGTCACACACACACACACACATACACACATATACACAAACAAACACATACACGCGCGCACACACACACACAAACAAACACACGGTAGGATCTTGGTATCTGCAAGTTACACACACGCCACACACAACTACACACACACAAACAAACACACGGCAGAATCTCTGTATCTGCAAGTCACACACGCATGAGTGTGCGCGCGCACACACACACACACACACACACACACACACACACATGCACAGCAGGATATCGCTATCTGCAAGTCAGGCAGTTTGTTCTGGTTAGCTGTTGCTGTCTACAGTAACCCCAGAAGAACCCCCAGCCCCGTATAGGATCTCCATCCCTACTGTGAGGAAACAACACACACACACACACACACACACACACACACACACACACACACACACACGTGCGTGCACACACACACACACACACATACACACACACACTTCAGCCCTACTGTGGGGAGGCAGATAAGGGTACCCCTCTCCCCTGCAGTTTATGTGTGTTTGTGTGTGTGTGTGTGTGTGTGTGTGTGTGTCAGAGGGAGGCCTATCCGCCCTGTGCCCAAAGCACTCTTTGCTTCTCCTTTGACGGAAAAACACTTGCATCCACCCTCCTCTTCTATCTACAGTGTTCAAACTCCTCTTCTTGTCTCTCTCCTCCTCTATCTACAGTGTCGCAAATCCTCTTTCCCCACCTTCTCCTGTCTTCAAACTCCTCTTCTTTGCCCCTCCTCGTCTATTTCCTATGTTCAAACTCCTCTTCTTTTCATCACCCCGTCTAACACTTTTGTTTACTCCTCTTCTTTCCTCTCCTCCTCTATCTACAGTGTCCAAAATCCTTTTCTTTTCCCACCTCTATCTCCTATGTTCAAACTCCTCTTTTTTCCCCTCCTCGTCTATCTCCTATGTTCCAACTCTTCTTCTTTTCCCGACCCCTTCTAACACTTTTGTTTACTTCTCTTCTTTCCTCTACTTCTCTATGTAGTGTCCTTAATCCTCTTCTTTTCCCCACACCTCTTCTAACTCTTGTGTTCAACCTCCTCTTTCTTCCCCTCCTCCTTCTATCTCCTTTGTTTACTCCTTTTCTTTCCTCTACTCTTCTATCTCCAGTGTTCCAAATCCTCTTCTTTTTCCCTCCTCGTCTAACTCCTATGTTCAAACTCCTCTTCTTTTCCTCACCCCGTTTAACACTTTTGTTTACTCCTCTTCTTTCCTCTACTCCTCTATGTAGTGTCCTTAATCCTCTTCTTTTCCCCTTCTCCTCCTCTAACTCCTGTGTTCAAACTCCCCCCCCCCCCCACCTCCCCTATCTCCTTTGTTTACTCCTTTTCTTTCCTCTATTCTTGTATTTCCAATGTTCCAAATCCTCTTCTTTTTCCCTCCTCGTCTAACTCCTATGTTCCAACTCTTCTTCTTTTCCTCACCCCGTTTAACACTTTTGTTTGCTCCTCTTTTTTCCTCTACTCCTGTATTTCCAGTGTCGTAAATCCTCTTCTTTTCCCCTCCTCGTCTAACTCCTCTGTTCAATCTCCTCTTTCTTCCCCTCCTCCTCCTTCTGTCTCCTGTGTTCAAACACCTCTTCTTTTCCCACCTCCTCTTCCTTTCTCTCCTCCGTCTGCTT
>CM059284.1:2086779-2089279 GCA_030347295.1 Setipinna tenuifilis | reverse complement strand
AGATGGGCAGAGAGAGGGAGAGAGAGATGGGCAGAGAGACGAGGATTGAGAGGGAGGATTTTAGGGAGGTAGAGAGGTGGAGGGAGAGAGAGGGGGAGGGAGGAAGGAGGATTGAGAGGGAGGATTTTGGGGCAAGGGAGAGAGAGAGAGATGTAGATAGAAAGAGAGAGAGAGAGGAGAGAGGAGAAGAGACACTGGGCAGAAAGGCCGATAAAGTGAAGGCAAGGATGAGTGAGGAATCTGTTGGCTCTCTTGAGATTATGCCACTTCTGTGGGTGAGGCAGAGAATGACAAACACACTCCCCCACTCCCCGACACGCAGCGCGAGGGTGTGTGTGTGTGTCTGTCTGTGTGTGTGTGTGTGTGTGTCCTACAGAGCGAGGGTGTGTATGTGTGTGTGTCCCACAGAGCGAGGGTGTGTACGGCCGAGCCCTCTCCGCCGGCCTCCTGCTCCCCTGCGTGTGTGGCGTCCCCCTCAAGGTCACTTCCTGCCGGCTGCCCCTCCACTTCCTGTCGGCTCCGCTGCACTCGTGACCCGGAGATTCGTGTCTCCGGCAGAGAACATGCGCCGCACCGCAGACCCTCGCTTAATCAAAGCTGACACACACACACACACACACACACACACGCTGGGCTTCTGTCTCTGGAGAAGGGAGGGGCAGGAGGAGGATGGAAGTAAAAAAATAAAAGGGAGACAGGTGGGAAAAAGAGCATCTCTGCTTAAATGCCAAACGCACACACACACACACACACACACACACACACACTCACACACACACAGCGTTTAAACCTCGAAGGATGAGCAGGGAGGAGAACAGAAAGGCAAAAACCCAAAAAGTGGAGATTGGACACAGATAAGCACACACACACACACACATACGTTTGTGATCTCAAGGTTAGAGTCTGTGATTCTCGTGAAAGGTTGTTGATGTTTGAGTTCAACAGAATTTTTCAAAAACTGTTCAGAATTAAAATTTTAAAGAAAACACTTGAAACCGCAGTAGTGGTCTGTGTAATGTGTTAGAATCACAGACCACATGGATAGCACGGTGCAAGATGAACCACACTCTTCTTGGTTCCAATTGAAAGTGTGTGTGTGTGTGTGTGTGTGTGTGTGTGTGTGTTTGTGTGTGTTTGTTCTAGCTCCAATAGGAGGTTGTGTTAGAGTCCAAACCACACTTCGTAGTTCAAATAGAGGGTTGCTGTGTGTGTGTGTGTGTGTGTGTGTGTGTGTGTGTGTGTGTGTGTGTTTCAATAGCAGGGTGCTGTGTAATAGGTTTTGTGCTTTTCTGTTGCTCTTCTCTGCCAGTCCCAGTTCTGCTGCCTTTTCCCGTTTCTCATTTCCTTTGTGTGTGTGTGTGTGTGTGTGTGCGTGTGTATGTGTGTGTGTGCGTGTGTGTGTGTGTGTAGCAGCAGAAGAGAGGTGCTGAGGCCTTGGCTTGCTGCAGTAATTGCAGGGCATCTCTCATCACAGGCATACTGGTCTGACTAATTCAGTGCTTTCACCTATCTGTGTGTGTGCGTGTATGTGATAGTGTATGTGTGTGTGTGTGTGTGTGTGTGTGTGTTCAGTGCTTACACAGATCAGTGCTTCTGGAAGAAAGGATAGGGGAATTACAGGGCAGTCCGGGGGACATTCACACACACACACACATCCACATGCACGCATGCACTCGTACGCACACACACACCCTTTTCCCTTTTCTACCTTGCCTTTTCTTTTGGGTGTAGGTCTGTAACTAAATCTCATCAGATTCCAACCTCCCTTCACCCTTCATCTCTCCTCCATCTCTCCTCCTCTCCTCCTCTCCTCCTCTCCTTCTTTCCCTCTCTCCTCTTCTCCTCCTCTTCTCCTCCTCACCTCCTCTCCTCCTCTTCTTCTCTGCCTTGCCTCCTCTCTATTTCTCCTCCTCTCCAACTCTGCTCCTTTCCATCTTCTCTCCTTCTCTCCTTCTATACTCATCTTAATCTCTCCTCCTCTCTTCTTCTGGACCTCTCGCCCACCCTTTGTCTCCTCCTCTCTATTTTTCCTCCTCTCCATCTCTCCTCCTGTCCTCCTTTTCTCTCCACCTCTCCATCACTCCTCCTCTCTTTCTTTCTTCCTCTCCATCTGTCCTCGTCTCATCCTTTTGTCCTCTCCTCATCTCCATCCTCTTCTCCTCTCTTCCTCTTTCTCTCCATCTCTCTTGTCCTTTCATCCTCTCCTCCTCTCCATTTTCTTCTTCTCGCTTCTCTACGCCTTCTTCATCTTCCCTCTCCTCTCCTTAATCTTATTTATTCAATTCTATTTCCCTCCCGCTGCTCTCTCTCTCCCTTTCTCTCTCTCTCTCTCTTTCTCTCTCTCTCTGTCTTGTATCTGTCACTCCTTCTCTCCTTGCTTACTTCCCTCTGTGCATCTCCCTCCCTCCCTGCCTCCCTTCCTCTCTTCCTCTCTTCCCTTCCTCCTCTCTTCCTCCCTCCCTTTCCCTGCCTCCCACTCCCCTGCCTACCCTACCCTACC
>CM059284.1:2069279-2071779 GCA_030347295.1 Setipinna tenuifilis | reverse complement strand
TTGCAAGTAAGATAAGCTGTATGACCGTAAACCAGATACACAAACCGCTACACATCTGAACACAAACAGCCACTCGGGGCTGCCTCCCTTTTAATTCAGTTTCATTAATTTAAATGGCACCATTACCATCAGACACTGGCTGAAAGCGCTTTACAGAGACCAATGCGAAAAACCACTACACCCAGTCTCTCTAGGGAACTAGTGTGTGTGTGTGTGTGTGTGTGTGTGTGTGTGTGTGCTTTATGGAGACCAATGTGGAAACCACTAGGCCTCATTCCCATAGGGAAACGATGGGGAGATAACCCTCTTAAGTGTAACTGTAAAGTGGACCACAGATGCCTACTATTACTATCACGGCTTGGCTCATACTGCTCATGTTTTGGGGTGCTCTAAAATAGAGCTCAGTGCAGCTTTGGTTATCCATGTTTTGGGGTGCTCTAAAATAGAGCTCAGTGCAGCTTTGGTTATCCATGTGTTGGGCTGCTGTAAAATAGAGCTCAGCACAGCTTAGGTTATCCAAAACAGGTGGCCTGTCTCATGTTGTTTGACTCTATGCAACCTCAGTCCTGAAGGCAACCCTTAGTCTTAATTGTCTTTCTTATGTCTCATTTGAACTACAGATCAGAGTGGCCCGCTTCTGCAAACCTGCATAGTGCGGTTATAGTCCATGGACACCTGTGTGTGTGTGTGTGTGTGTGTGTATGTGTGTGCGTGTGTGTGTCTGCAGTGCGGTTGGACACCTGTGTGTGTGTATGTGTGTGCATAGTGCGGTTATAGCCTATGAACACCTGTGTGTGTGTGTGTGTGTGTGTGTGTGTGTGTGTGTGTGTGTGTGTGTGTGTGTGCGCATAGTTCAGCTAGAGCCCATGGAGGGATGCCAAGCGAATTCAGATGTGGCGTTCACCCCCCGTTACGAGTTGATGAACCACTGAAGCACTTTTGGAAACATTATGTTAAGGCTGAAGGAACTGCTGTCATTGGTCAGCTTCTCCGTTCTGCCCTGATTGGTCCAGAAAGCAGTAGTGTGCTGTGCTGCTGCCAGATTAAAACGAGGCAAAAATGAGGCAAAGAGTCATCACACTGCTTGTAACGCGAGCTGTGAAACCACCATGTGCAGAGAGGAAGAAAATAGATACTGTAGATGGATAGATGAATGAATAAATGAATGAATAAATAAATAAATAAATAAATAAATATCCAGGTGGGTTAGACTGGCACAGAGATAACTCGTGGGCCTTTCACTCTCACACACACACACACACACACACACACACAGGTGGGTTAGACTGGCACAGAGATAACTCGTGGGCCTTTCTCTCACACACACACATGTTCTGCCCTGATTGGTCCAGGAAGCAGTAGTGTCCTGTCCTGTCCTGTGCCAGGTTAAAATGAGGCAAAGAGTCATCACACAGAAAATGGCCGCTTCTGTGTTGTGGCTGGAGCAGTAAAGACAGGCATGCCGCTGATTTAAAGAACTGTAACACGAGCTGTGAAATCACCTTGTGCACGAAGGAAGTAAATAGAGAGATAAATAAGTAAGTAAGTAAATAAATAAATAAATGGACAAAGTGAAATCACCTTGTGCAGGAAGGTGATTTCACTTTGTGATAGATGGATGGATGGAAGGATAGATAGATGGACAGATGGATAAATGAATAATTAAATGGCCAAAGCTGATATGAGATGTTTTGTTGGCACCTAAGAGGAAAGGCCTTTTATACAGTTTATAGAGTACATTTACTCCCTGTGGTATAGACAGTGCTTTGGGTGGTTTTAGACTCACATACTGTAACTCACATACTGTGCTCACATCCACAACAGCTGTATAACGCTTATCAGATGAGCAATAGCAAACATTTGGGGGGTTTAAGGGGCCTTTGCTTTATAGCTGTGTATTGGCCTGCTGTTTTGGGGGTGGGTGGTTTTGGGGGGCTTTGCCTTACAGCCATGTAGTAATCTGCTGTTTGGGGGGCAGGTGTCTGTGGGTGGGGGGGTGGGGTGCTTTTAGGGTGCTTTGCTGTACTTAGCCGTGTGTTAGCCTGCCGTGGTCTGTGTAGTGTGTTTCAGGCTTCTTCTTCTGCAAGCTGCATAGCTTTTTCCCCTGATGGGCATTTTTCATTAGTCTGTAGTTTAGGGGAAAGCAAAGGAACATGCCAGTGTGCATATTATAATTATTATGATTATGAACACACAGTGTATTTATAGCACATACAGACACATGCACTGTTTTCAGCTTAAAGCTTATTTTAATGTATGGATGGATGGATACTGATCAAGGTCAATGTATCTTTGTGTGTGTGTGTGTGTGTGTGTGTGTGTGTGTGTGTGTGTGTGTGTGTGTGTGTGTGTGTGTGTGCATGTCTAACTGTGACCTTCACTGGGGACCAGACACACACATTTCAGAAATCAGTTATGAGTTGGCATACAGTTTAGCTCTGTGAGTCTCGCTGTGATTTGCTATTGGTGAATTGGCACTGGCCTAGATAGTAAATGTAAG
>CM059284.1:2036779-2039279 GCA_030347295.1 Setipinna tenuifilis | reverse complement strand
GTTCCATTATAAAGCCTAAATGCAGATGTGATGTGGGACACACAAGTGTGTAAACCTGCTGTGGCATCATGGGATAATGCAGTCAGAGTGTGTGTGTGTGTGTGTGTGTGTGTGTGTGTGTGTGTGGCGTCATGGGATAATGCAGTACGGTGCGAGGGCTTTGTGTGTCTCCTGTTTCCTCTCACGAGCTGATCTCGATGTAAAGCTGCAGTCAGAGAGTGTGTGTGTGTGTGTGTGTGTGTGTGTGTGTGTGTGTGTGACAGTCAGAGGAGGCTCAAGGCAGATTGGCAGCGTGACAAGCTGGCAAGCGTTCGTTTCCTTTTTTCTGCGTAAATCGGAGATTAACAGCAACAAGCAGACAGGCTAAATATAGACATGAGCAGCGTGGCACTCTGAGTGAAGGAGCAAACACTCAGGAAGAAGTATTGTTCTGTTGAAGGTGGTCATAGTCAAAAGGTGTCATTGTCAAAATGTGTCAAAGTGCATAAAATATGTATTATTAGTAGTAGTAGTAGTAATAGTAGCATTAGTAGCAAAGTAGGGCTGTAATAGCCTCAAACACAACAAATATGGCTACACTTGATTACTTCAGGTAGAAATACTAGTAGTCTTGGTAGTAGACTAGGTGTCTTGGTTAGTGGCAGTTAAGCCAATGCAATCGTCCAGAATGACTTCAGTTACCAGTTAGTGACGAGTGGTGAGATGTTTGTGGCCTGTGGGACTACATCATACGATGTCTTGGTTGTTTCAATTGCACTGCAGCCCCCCCAGCAGACAAAGAAAGATAATAACTGTCGTCTATATCACTGTGCAGCTGAACAGCCAAACCAAGATAAGATCATAGAATTGTTGTTTACACTTTATTTTACCGTCCCTGGTACACCAGTTAGGTACAGTGTAACAAAGTGTGTAACATTATTAAACAGTGTGTATGTACAATGTAAGTACATAACATCACATGCTGTTACATGTAGATACACTAAAAAGGAAAGAAATCATACAATAAAGTGGTACTGAATTCTTCTCTGACAAAATGGAAGGCCTGTGGTTCAGAACAGATAAATGAGAGACCTGGTGGGCACGCATCTGTCTTTTTAGATGCGCACCTTTAAAGGTCATTAAATTGCCATTTATACAGACATGTTTTAACTCTTGGTAACAGCTGGTACCATCACCATGGTGACATGGGAATGTTGACAGGAGGTGAACATTCTATAGAACACCAGGGTGCATCAAATACAATGTGGAACTCTAGAACCTTCCATTGTGGTAGAGCACATTCTCTTGTAGCATGTACAGTACAGACACTGACTCCATTGGCCTGGGCAGAGTGCAGTGGTTGACTGCTTCCTGTGTGAGGATAAGTGTGCTCATGACTGATGTGGTGATGGGAACTGATGGGAGTGGAGAGGAGAGACCTTCTAAGCTCTGTGTGTGTGTGTGTGTGTGTGTGTGTGTCCTGAGTGATGTGTTGATGAAGACTGATGTGAGTGAGGTTTCCTGGTAGCAGTGGTGCAGCCATGCTGAGAATTACTGGTGCTCACCCGTCACCCCTACCTACTGCCTGTGCCTGTGTGTGTGTGTGTGTGTGTGTGTGTGTGTGTGTGTGTGTGTGTGTGTGTCAGCCATGCTGAGAATTACTGGTGCTCACCTGTCACCCCTACCTGCTGCCTGTGCCGTCAGTCTGCCAACACTCTGTGAGCCAGGCCTGTGTGTGTGTGTGTGTGTGTGTGTGTGTGTGTGTGTGTGTGTGTGTGTGCCTATCCGAGACAGCTGCTGCCAGGCTTGAAGTATGTGCTGCTGACGTGTGTGTGCCTACGTGCTGCTGTGGCAATCACAGTTCAAGTGTGGGCACAACACACACTGAGTGTGTGTGTGTGTGTGTGTGTGTGTGTGTGTGTGTGTGTGTGTGTGTGTGTGTGTGTGTGTGTGTGTTTCTGTGACGTGTGTGTGCCTACATGCTGCTGTGGCAATCACAGTTCAAGTGTGGGCACAGCACACACTGTGTGTGTGTGTGTGTGTGTGTGTGTGTGTGTGTGTGTGTGTGTGTGTGTGTTTCTGTGACGCGTGTGTGCCTACATGCTGCTGTGGCAATCACGCTTGAAGTGTGTGTACTGCTGTCATGTGTGTCTGCCCGCTGCAGATGCTGTTAGGCTTGAAGTGTGTGTGCCATTACTGTGTGTGTGTGTGTGTGTGTGTGTGCCAACCATTGCTGTGCGAGTGTGTGTGTGCATGTGTGTGTGCCTACCTGCTACTGTGGTAATCATGCTTGACGTGTGTGCCACTGCTCGTTACTATTTAGACAACCATCTGCCTCACACACACACACACACACACACACACACACACACACACACTCACAATCTGGGAGTGTGGTCAAACTGGCTGCCTCTACCGAGGTGGTGGGCACTTGTGTTAAAAATGTTGTTTTGTTTTCGCCATGCTTGTAAAGTGTTCAGAGTCAAATTAAAATGTAGCCATGCTGTGGTGGTGTGAATGC
>CM059284.1:2026779-2031779 GCA_030347295.1 Setipinna tenuifilis | reverse complement strand
ATAAATAGAAATGTGTTCACACTCAGTGTATTTTTTATGTGTGTGTGTGTATGTGTGTTTGACGATGGAGTGTATGTGTGTGTTTGGTGTGTGTGGGATGAGGTAGATGGAGGGAAATGGAGAGGGGGCGGAAGGAAGGGGAGACCCCAGTGGTAGACACACACACACACACACACACACACACACACATACACAGAGTGGCAGACCCAGTCCCTGCTGAAATATTTAGAGTCCAAATGCATGTGATCATATTTCTGTCACCAATCTGTCTCGCCATTCATACCTGCAACAGACAGACACACACACACACACACACACATACACACAAACACAGACACACTGTCCCGCTATTCTAACATGCAGTGTTAATGTCAGGACTGATCTAGTAATAAAATAATATAAAATAAAAAAATAATTGTCTGATTCAGTGACAATTTGCGTTCACACACACACACACACACACACACACACACACACACACATACACACACAATCACCCAAAATCTCTCTCACATCAGCATGTCTGTGATAGTCGATGTGATAGAATGGTGTGTGAAACGCTAGTATTTTTGGGTTAGCCTTTCTGTGAATGTGGGCTTGGTTGTTTCCTTGTTTGCTTCTCTGTGCATTTCTGTCACACAAGTTAAGAAGCCTTTCTTTAATAAACACCTATGCTGCTAATGAGTCTGCCGCCACATCAAAACACACCTTTTAAAGGCGCCTGGGTCTCCGCTGATGTGTTTGCCTTCATTAGTTGTGAGGTTCAGTTTGCAATAGATAATTGACACTTTAATCACAAAAACAGATCCTCACTGCAGTAAACATTGCAGAAACGGCGTGTGTGTGTGTGTGTGTGTGTGTGTGTGTGTGTGTGTGTGTGTGTGTGTGTGCATTAGTGCAGTGTGTGTGTGCGTATGTATGTGTCTGTGTGTGCTTGTGTGTATGTGTGCAGTGTGTGTGTGTGTGTGTGTGTGTGTGTGTGTGTGTGTGTCTGCATGTGTGCAGTGTGTTTGTGCGTGTGTGTGTGTGTGTGTGCTTGTGTGTATGTGTGCAGTGGGTGTGTCTGTGTGTGTGTATGTGTGTGTTTGTGTGTGTGTATGTGTGAAGTGTGTGTGTGTGTGTATGTGTGTGTGTGTGTGTTTGTGTGTGTGTATGTGTGGAGTGTGTGTGTGTGTGTGTGTAGGCGTGTGTGTATTTATGCAAAGGGAAGAGCCTGTTGGGAAAAATGTACGCGTCGAAAATCTGTTTTAAATGCTTATGGCATTTGTTGCGTCGGCAGAGTAGTTTTAGTTTTTTGTGGCATTCTGAATGTTTGTGACTCATTTGAGTTCAGCTTACTTCTCCACAGAGATATGGTACATATGTGTGTGTGTGTGTGTGTGTGTGTGTGTGTGTGTGTGTGTGTGTGTGTGTGTGTGACTCATTTGAGTTCAGCTTACTTCTCCACTGAGATATGGTATAAAAACAACAACTGTTTTTCCCTTTCTCTGTTTTCCTCTGTGTCTGTGTGTGAATGTGTGTGTTTGTGTGAGTGTCTGTATGCGTGTGTGTTTGTGTTTGTGTGTTTGTATGTGTGTGTGTGTGTGTGTATGTGTGTGTGTGTATGTGTGCACGTGTGTGTGTGTGTGTGTGTGTGTGTGTGTGTGCATGTGTGTATGTGTGCACGTGTGTGTGTGCGCGTGTGTGTGTGTGTGTGTGTGTGTGAGTGCGCGCGCGTGTGTGCGTGTGTGTGTGCGTGTGTGTGTGTGTGCGCGCGCGTGTGTGTGTGTATGTGTGTGTGTGTGCGTGTGTGTGCGTGTGTGTGTGTGTGTGTGTGTGTGTGTGTGTGTGTGTGTGTGTGTTCTCTCGTGTGCATATGCATCTGCCTGCTGGCATGGGCCTCTTGAGGGAGCAGAGGGAGCGATGTTGGATTGCACTGCACTTTTAAAGCTTCACTAATTCTGCTTTCCAAGCTCTTTCTGTGTGTGTGTGTGTGTGTGTGTGTGTGTGTGTGTGTGTGGTCAGTGTGTGTATATGCTGTTTTTTTTTCTTTGGGGTGCAGATGCACAGGTGTGTTTGCCAGTGCATGGACCTGAGTTAGTGTTTTTCTGAGTGCCTGTGTGTGTGTGTGTGTGTGTGTGTGTATGTGTGTGTGTGTTTCTGTTGAGAGCACATGTGAAACCATCCAATACATACAGTGTTGGGCCATTTTCTTCCAATTTTTCCTCTGCTATAAGACATCCTCTTGTACTGCATTTGTTATGGTGTGTGTCGGTTAATTTAAATTATTTTACAAAAATATAAAATAATACTAAAAAGAGTGCCCCCCACAACTAAGCACATTCATGTCGGTTGAAATAATTTATAAAAAAATAAATGTTGTTGTTGATCTAGTACAGGTAGCAATGGTAGCGGAGCTCAGCTGTCTTGACCAATCAGAAGAGAGTAGCATGTTGAAGTAGACCAATAGGAACCAGCCTTTATGAGGTGGGCGGGTCCGCCAGAGGCCAAGTGGAGATGTGGATCACACACACACACACACACACACACACACACACGTTATCATCTATTTTAGGGGACTTTACCAACCCAACGACACACACAGACACACACACACACACACACACACACACACACACACACACACACACAACACACAGACGCACACGTTATCATCTATTTTAGTGCACTCAACCAACACCCCAACGACTTCACTGCCAGTTATAAAGCAGACATACAAGGTCTGCTTTAACAATTTTGTGGTGTTTCTGTGGAAATAGCTCACAGCTCTACACAAACTCATACACACACACACACACACACACACACACACACACACAGACACAGACACAGACACACACAAACAGACACAGACAGACAGAAATGGCAGGTATTTTGTGTAAAACTCATGAAATTTTAACAGGCCACCCACACAGACACACACACACACCACCCACACGCATACACACACCACCCACATCATTGGCCTTGCCCCCTGTTCTTCTGTGGTAGCCCTCTATCCCCCCTCTCTCTCTCCCTCCCCTCTACATTTGTCTCTTTCTCTCTCTTCCTTTCTCTCTCTCTCCCCCTCTCTCTCCTCTCCCTCTCCTCGCCCTCTCCCTCTCTCTTTCCTTTGCTTTCTCTCTCTCTCCCTCCCTGTCTCTCTCTTCTCCTCCTCTCTCTTTCCCTCGCGCTTTCTCTCTCCTCTCCCTCTCTCTGCACCCCCCCTCCCCTCACTCTCTCTCCTGTCTGTATTGTTTTTGACCACCCTTCCCTTAGGGCTCATTGGGAGCAGGTGGAGGCTGATCAGGACTGCTAATGCTTCTGCTGATGTTAATGCACCACCACTACTACTGATGGTGTTAATTCTAATACCAGTACTACTACTGCTGATGCTAATGCTAGCACTACCCCCACTACTACTGATGCTAATGCTAGCACTACCCCACTACTACTGATGCTAATGCTAGCACTACCACTACTACTGATGCTAATGCTAACACTACCCCCACTACTACTGATGCTAATGCTAGCACTATCACTACTACTGATGCTAATGCTAACACTACCACTACTACTGATGATAATGCTAACACTACCACTACTACTACTGACGCTAATGCTACAATCACCCCCACTACTACTGACGCTAATGCTAGCACTACCAGTACTACTACTGATGCTAATGCTAGCATTGCTACTACTACTACTGATGCTAATGCTAGCACTACCAGCAGCAGCAGCACTCTTAATGCTGCTACCGCTGCTGCTGCTGGTACAGCTGCTAGAGCGAATGGCCTGTGCCCTCCACAGTGATGTGTCCTGTGTGTGTGTGTGTGTGTGTGTGTGTGTGTGTGTGTGTGTGTGTGTGTGTGTGTGTCCTGGCTCTCAGGGTTGGGCATGTGTCTCTCCACTGCCTTTATCAGGGCATCATATCTGCTGGTCGCACTTGAGCACACTGTGGCCTGTGTGTGTGTGTGTGTGTGTGTGTGTGTGTGTGTGTGTGTGTGCATTCTTATTTGAGTGTGTGCTTGTGTCTGTTTCTGCTGCCACAGTAGATAAATTGCAGGTCTACTGTGTGTGTGTGTGTGTGTGTGTGTGTGTGTGTGTGTGCTTTCTTGTCTTTGTGTGTGTAAAGGATGGATGGGAAAAAAACTCCTTTGATCGTGTCTTTGCACTCCAGAAGAACTCTGATGCCCTTCCAAAGTGTACTCACATCCGGGTCAGAACACAAGAACATCTCTGTATCTGAGTGTGTGTGTGTGTGTGTGTGTGTGTGTGTGTGTGTGTGTGTGCGCACCCAATTAAAGAAAAATAAATAAATAAAACTTGAGCTCTCAGCACACTTTGAGCATCCACCCTCCAGCTATAAGTATGCACAGACACACACACACACACACACACACACACGCACACACACACACACACTCTTAAAAGATGCAATTTTCTGTGTTGTGTTGTATCATTTTTTGGGCTTTCACCTGATTTCTCTCAAACACACACATGTCTACCTGGAGAGAATCGGCCTCAGTCCTGCAAGTTTCTATGGAAACAGAAAATGCATTCAGTTTGTCAGAAAGGATACTCACTGGCTCTATTCTTTAGAACTGCACACACACACACACACACACACACACACACACGCACACACACACACAGAAACACACACACACACACACACACAGAGGCTTGCCTGCTTAATACTAAATTAGAAGCATGAGGGCACTCTGGTCTCATCTCTGGTTTCCTTCACGTTATACAGATCAGGAGCTCCCTAGACTCAGTGTGTGTGTGTGTGTGTGTGTGTGTGTGTGTGTGTGTGTGTGTAGCGAAGGGGAGGAGAAGTCGCCCCACCGGGATTCAAACCCGGGTCTCCCGGGTGCCAAACGTGTACTCTGACCGCAACGCCAAAGAGCCAGGCTCGTTGGGATGGCAGTCAGAGCACACCCACAACTCTAGTGATGGTCACTCCATCACACTACCTTCCCCTTCGGGAAGCGCAGCCATGTGCTTCACACATA
>CM059284.1:1976779-1979279 GCA_030347295.1 Setipinna tenuifilis | reverse complement strand
AGTGACACGCGCAGCCAGGCCGCCACTTCCTGCGGGAGACGAGAGCAGAGTGGAGTGTGTGAGATAGCAGAGGCAGGTGTGTATGTGTGTGTGTGTGTGTGTGTGTGTATGTGTGTGTGTGTGTGTGTGTGTGTGTGTGTATGTGTGTGTGTGTGTGTGTGTGTGTGTGTGCGGCAGCACCGGCAGGGAGAGGCAGGCAGGTAGGTTTGTGTGTGTGTGTGTGTGTGTGTGTGTGTGTGTGTGTGTGTGTGTGTGTGTGTGTGCAGCATCCCCATCTCCACTGGTCCGTGGGGCTTAGCCGAGCGGGCGTGTCCCAAATCACTCCCTCATACACTCTCCTCACACACACACATGCTCACACACTCTCCTCTCTGGAGTGTCCTTCAGAGATAGCACGCTAGGGTGCATCCTTCAAAGATAGCGAGCAAAGGCTGAGGTGCATCCTTCTAAAGAAGGGGGAGGGAACTGGTGTGTTTGTCCAAACTGAGAATATACAAACAGGCACACATGCTCAGACACACACATGCTCACACACACACACACACATGCTTACACACGTGTGCACACACACACACACACACACACACATGCTCATACACACACACACACATACACACAGCACACACACACACTCTCTGGAGTGTCCTTCAGAGATAGCACTTGGGTGCATCCTTCTAAGGAAGGAGGGAAGGAGGGGAGGGAAGTGGTGTGTGTGTCCAAACTGAGAATATACACACACATGCACACATGCTCACACACACACATGCTCACACACACAAACACACACACGCAAACACACACACATGAGTGTCCTTCGAAGATAGCACTCAAGGCTGTGGTGCATCCTTCTTAGGAAGGAGGGGAGGAGGGGAGGAGGGGAGGGAGGTGTTGTGCGTGTTTGTGAGTCTGCATCCAAACTGAGAAGTTATGAAAGGGGAGTAATACCAGAAGGGGCAATTTTTCTGTATGTAGTACATTTGATAGCATGCACACACACACACACACACACACACACACACACACACACACACACACCAACAGAAAAATGTAGGGAATTTAGTGAGCTGTACTGTAATAAAAGCCGGAAGAAACAGAAGTGTAAAGAGCCAAGGGCAGTCTCCTCTGTAGGGTAATAAAGAACACAGGCAAACACACCAGCATTATTCACTAATGGAATACACACACACACACACACACACACACACATGCTCACACACACACACACACTCACATGCTCACACACACAGCATACACACAAACAGACACAACACACACACACACACACACACACTTGTTCGCTTATACACATACACACACAAACACACACATACACACACACACACACACTTGTGCGCTTATACACATACACACACAAACACACACACTCACAAGGCCCAGTCTTATTCACTAATAGCATACAGAAGGCCTGGGCATTATGGACTCCCAACTGTCTCCAGGGACAGAGGCTCTGCGGTTGGTGCTTGTGTGTGTGTGTGTGTGTGTGTGTGTATATATGTGTGTATATGTGTGTGTATGTGTGTGTGTGCAGGGACAGAGGCTCTGTGGTCGGTGCCTGCCTCTTTGACTCCAAATCCCATAATGCCACAGTGACATGTTAAATCGACCAATCGATGCTGAAATTGGCTGGGGAGCTCCCCTTACCTTGCCCTCCATTAGTATGGCCTGTGGGGGGGTGTGAGAATGGGGTGTGTGTGTGTATGAGCCTGTGTGTGTGTATGAGCCTGTGTGTGTGTATGAGCCTGTGTGTGTGTGTGTGTGTGTGTGTGTGTGTGTGTGTGTGTGTGTCGTAGTTTGGTGTAGAGTTGGATGTACCCAGTACTATTCACAGATAGAGAGGTGTGGGACAGCCACAGAATAAATCTGCAATCACAAACCAAGATGTACCTGTATCACTCTATCACTCCTTCTCTTCCTTCCTTCCTTCCCTCTTTCCCTCTTTTCTTTCTCCTCTCAGTCTTGTTGTTGTGCAACCTTTTTGCATTTGCAACCCTGTTGCTGGTGTTGGGCAGACATTGCATCAGTGTGTGTTGTGTTTTTTAAAGAGCAGCAAATGTGAATGCTGTCCATATTCTCAGGGCGCTGTGTGTGTGTGTGTGTGTGTGTGTGTGTGTGTGTGTGTGTGTGTGTGTGTGTGTGTGAATGCTGTCCATATTCTCAGGGCGCTGTGTGTGTGTGTGTGTGTGTGTGTGTGTGTGTGTGTGTGTGTGTGTGTGTGTGTAAGTGCTGTCCATATTCTCAGGGCGCTGTGTGTGTGTGTGTGTGTGTGTGTGTGTGTGAATGCTGTCCATATTCTCAGGGCGCTGTGTGTGTGTGTGTGTGTGTGTGTGTGTGTGTGTGTGTGTGTGTGTGTGTGTAAGTGCTGTCCATATTCTCAGGGTGCCGCAGCTAAAATGGTGTGGAGACTAAGACGAGCCTAAGCTGTTGGGTTCTGTAATTGCTGTGTGTGTATGTGTGCGTGTGTGTGTGTGTGTGTGCATCA
>CM059284.1:1966779-1969279 GCA_030347295.1 Setipinna tenuifilis | reverse complement strand
CATTTCTGTGAGGCGCATCTTAAAAAAATAATAAAAAGCAGTACTTAAAAAGTAAAAGTAAGCAGCACTGTGCAACTTTTTCAAATAATTAATCATCTTCATAAGTCGGTAGATGCTTAAATGAGTCACTACCAGGCGACTCTCTCGACTGCTACTGCTGTCTGTGGACAGAATAACACAATGCCTGCAATATCTGGGTGGCACCCTCAGACTCACACCGTCTTGAATATTGCGAAGAACAGGAAATTCTGAAGGGCGGTAGTTCTTTGTGATCTTGTTTACAATTTAAAAGCCCGTTGATGAGCAAGCTATAGAGGCATTAGCAGCTGGACCCTGTTGCCATAGTTACTGGGGGCAGTGGGGGGTACAGTACCACCCTGATCAAGACCCAGCACCCCCAAAAGAGACCCAGTACCCTATAAGAGACCAAAATTACAGGTTAAGGGTAACAACATATGAATGTACTTAATGCTAAATGTCAATTATAGTACCCCTCATAAAAGGTAGAACCCCCCAATAATAGAGGAGTGGTTCACACTCTGCCTGTCACATACACATGACACGGGAGATTGGGGGGGACACAGTGATGCAGGACAGGTCACAGTGATGGAGAGCAAATCAGAACTCAGATCAGAACTCAGACAAACATCACCTAATAAATAACACCAGAGTGGCTGGAATGATGGCAGTGAGATGTGTACACAGATGAGTGTGTTGAGAAGTGTTTCATCTGCTTATTTGATTTTAAAGAGTTCCTGCAGTGTAGAACACCTTAACTAAAAGCTCCCCTGTGATGCTGTGATTTAACAGATGGAGAATGTGTGTGTGTGTGTGTGTGTGTGTGTGTGTGTGTGTGTGTGTGCGTGCGTGCGTGCGTGCGTTTAAGTGTGGGTGTAAAGGCTGCCTTGCAAAGCTGTGATTTAGCTGAAGGAACAAGAAATAGAAAAGAGCGGTGTGTTGGAGAGTAAATTGTAGTCGCGGTAAGTGACCACACATAAAAGACGGAGCTGGCCAGTGATTGACAGCTTGCACTTGGGAGAATGGATATGGAACAGTATAGGACATGGATGGGAATCTGGCATACTGAGGAAAGAGCACATTGCTCCCAATGTCGTCAAGAGAAGTAATGGGAATGTTGAGTGGTCCTATATTCCCAGAGGTGTAGGGCCAGAGAAATAGGAATGGGAACGGAATATTGATTGCTACTGTAGCTGGTATCAAAATGGAACAGCATGGAACACGGTTGGGAATCTGGTTTATTAAGCAAGGAGACGAAGGGAATGTCGTGAAGAATACAAATATTCCTGACGTAGCAGTCGGAGAGAATGGGAACGCTCACCAGTAATGTATCCCAATGCTGTCAGGAGGAATAATGAGAGGGTGGAGTGGGAGGATATTCCCGGAGGTGTAGGGCGAGACGTGGGAATGTTAAGTAGTGGGGAAGGAATAATGGTAGTGTATTCCCAATGCTGTTGGGAGGCAGAATGGGAATGGCGAGTGATCGGTACAGTTGTATGTATATTCCCAATGTGGAGAGAAGTGGAATGTGGAGTGATACATAGTATATTCCCGATGCTGTTGGGAGAAAGAATGGGAGCGTTGAGTAATAGGTACAGCAGTATATTCAGCAGTTGGTGGAGAGAAATGGAATGTCGAGTTGCATTGCAGCTTAGAGAGTGTGGGAATATTGAGCATTAGGAAAAGTAAATAGAATAGTGGTGTATTAATGTATTCCTGATGAGGCTAGGAGGAGGCAGGGAGCGGGAATGGGGCTGTCTGTGGAGCGGAGTGATGTGGGCTGGGAATGGGGTCTATGGAGCGTGGCGGAGAGCAGGAGAGAGGGAGAGAGGGAATGGAGGAATGGTGATGTGTGTGTGTGTGTGTGTGTGTGTGTGTGTGTGTGTGTGTGTGTGTGTGTGTGCGTGGCGGAGAGCAGGAGAGAGGGAATGGAGGAATGGTGATGTGTGTGTGTGTGTGTGTGTGTGTGTGTGTGTGTGTGTGTGTGTGTGTGCGTGCGGAGAGGAGAGCAGGAGAGAGGCAATGGAGGAATGGTGCTGTGTGTGTGTGTGTGTGTGTGTGTGTGTGTGTGTGCATGTGTGTGTGTGTGTGTGTGTGTGTGTGTGTGTGTGTGTGTGTGTGTGTGCGGAGAGGAGAGCAGGAGAGAGGGAATGGAGGAATGGTGCTGTGTGTGTGTGTGTGTGTGTGTGTGTGTGTGTGTGTGTGCGTAGCAGAGAGCAGGAGAGAGGCAATGGAAGAATGGTGCTGGGCTATAAAGCTATCTGTGAGCTCTTTGCCGGCGTAAGTGATTGACACATTAAACTGCCACCCGAGAGTCATGGCTGGATACAGGTAATGGGGCTCACTTAGACATAATGAGGATGGGGGCGCGGGGTGGAGGGGTGTGTGTGTGTGTGTGTGAGGGGGATGGGGCGCAGGGTGGAGGGGTGTGTGTGTGTGTGAGGGGGATGGGGCACGGGGTGGAGGGGTGTGTGTGTGTGTG
>CM059284.1:1961105-1964179 GCA_030347295.1 Setipinna tenuifilis | reverse complement strand
ACGATTGCAGATCCAGGCCTTCTATCCATCAGTAGACTGTGTATGTGTGTGTGTGCGCGTCTGTGTGTGTCTGCGCATGTCTGTGTGTGTGTTGTGTGTGTGTGTGTGTGTTATTAATACCGGTTGTGGTTGTTTCTTCTCTGATGCTAAATGATGCTCTATTACTGAAAGACAAAATGGCAGTGCTCCAGAGATCAAAGGCTCCTGCTGTTTCTGGACAGTGTTCAGTATTTTTACACACACACACACACACACGCACACACACACAGACAGGGAGAGAGACAGAGAGAGAGACAGAGAAAGAGAGGACAAAATTTGCAGATATACAAATAGGATGCAGATAAAAACGTAATTTCTAAAGATCTCTAAAGATGTACGTCATGATATAAAGACGAAAAAGACACCTGAATAAGGCATATAAACACCTCACACACACACACACACAGAGGAAAAAGGAGAGGGTATAGAACTGCACAGGCACATACATACCTACATAACTTAACCCCCCCCCCCCCACACACACACACACACACACAGACACACACACCTTCTTGTATGCTCGTAGCATATTGCACCCCTATAAACTTACTCTCTCCTTCTCTATCCCTCTCTCCTCTTGTAGGCTCAACCCCGCTGGTTGTGGTGTGTGTGTGTGTGTGTGTGTGTTTTGTGTGTGTGTGTGTGTGTGTGTGTGTGTGTGTGTGTGTGTGTGGTGCAGATGTACTCCCTGCTTTTCTTCCTATACACCCCTATATGCTTTCTCTCGCTCTCTCATCCCCTTCTCTATCCTTGTCTCCCCTCTAGTCTGTGTGTGTGTGTATGTGTGTGTGTGTGTGTTTGTGTGTGTGTCTGTGGGTGTGGGTTGTGGTGTGTGTTGTGTGTGTGTGTGTGTGTGTGTGTGTGTGTGTATATCCCCCCTATCTCATTTTCTCTGTGCTGCAGAAGTACCCCTCCTCTTTCCTTGCTACCCCCTCCTGCTCTCCTCCCCTCTCAACCTCCCTCCATCCCTCTCTTCCTCTCTTTCTCTCTTCCTCTCTCCCCTCCAGTGTGTGGTGCAGATGTACCCTCCACACACCGGTACACACACACACACACACACACACACACACACGCTCGCTCTTTTCCTTTCTCTGTTCTCCAGATTTTCCTGCGGTCTATAATCTCCCTTGCCCTCCTCCTTTTCCCCTCTCCCCCTCTTTTTCTCTCTCTTCTCTCCCTAATTCCTCTCTCCCTCTCTTCCTCTCTCTTCCTCTCTCTGCTGTGGAATGTTTTGCCGACCACCTCTCCCCCTTCAAACCCCTCCAAATACACACACACACACACACACACACACACACACACACACACACAGGCTGCTGCAGGCTGCATTGGGGTGTCCCAGGGGTGTGTGTGGGTGACAGGTAATGAACGAGGACACTCATAGTAACACCAGCCTGAGCCCAGACATACATTTTTAATCTCCCCCCCCCCCATCCTGCTATACCATGCTATGCTCTCTCTCTTTCTTTCTCTCTTTCTCTTTTTCTCTCCCCCTCTTTCTTTTCCCCATCCTCCTCTGCTATGCTATGCTATGCTCTCTCTCTTTCTTTCTCTCTTTCTCTTTTTCTCTCCCCCTCTTTCTTTTCCCCATCCTCCTCTGCTATGCTATGCTATGCTCTCTCTCTTTCTTTCTCTCTTTCTCTTTTTCTCTCCCCCTCTTTCTTTTCCCCATCCTGCCCTGCTATGCTATGCTATGCTCTCTCTCTTTCTCTCCCTTTCTCCCTCTTTCCCTTTTTCACCCTCCCTCTCTGCACCCCTGCCATGCTATGCTATGTTATGCTCTTTCTTTCTCTCCCTCTCTCTTTCTCTCCCCTTCTTTCCCTCTTTCTCTCCCCCTCTTTCCCTCTTTCCCCCTCTCCCTCTCTCCACCCCTGACTTGCTGTGCTTTGCGCTCTCTCTTTCTCTGTCTCTTTCTCTCTTTCTCCCTCTCTCCCCCTCTCCCTGCTTCCCTCCCTCCCTCTTTCTCTCCCGTCTTCCACTCCCAAGCACACACATTCTTTCTCTCTTTCAGCCCATTCCGTCTCTTTCTTTACCTCCCCTCCTGTCCCTCTTGCTCTTTAATGCTCTCTCTCTCTTCTTTTACTTCTCTCTCTCCTTTTTTACTTCTCTCCCTCTCTCTTTTATTCATTTCCCACTCTTGTGCCATCAACGCCCTCTCCTTTCCTCTCTCTCTTCCTTTCTGCCTCTCTCTCTCTCTTTCTCTCTGTATTTCTCACCCCCCTGCCTCTTTTTCTCTTGCGCCCCACCTTACATCAAACCTCTCTCTCTCTGTCTCTCTCTCACACACACACACATACGTGTTCATACCCTTGTCCTCTATCTCTCTCTGTAATATCCTGCTTTTTTACTGTATCATTCTCTAAGTTCCTCTATCCACGTTTTTTTTCTCATCACCCCTTTCCTTCACCCTCTCTCTCCTTCCCTCCCTCTCTCTCCTTCCCTCCCTCTCTCCACCTCACTCTCACCTCTTCTCCTCTCCTTCTCCCTCTCGCCCCTCCCTTTCTCTCTCCCTCCCTCCCTCCCTCTCTCACTTTTTCCTTCCCTCCCTCTCTCCCTCTCTCTACCTCACTCTCACCTCTTATCCTCTCCTTCTGTGTTCTCTTTACTTCTGACCTCCCTCTCTACCTCTCCTCTTCTCCTCCTCCTCCCATCTCCTCATGCCCCCCCCCTCCCTGCCTCTCTATCTCCATCTCTATTTCTCTGTTCTATCTGTCCTCTACCCCATTCTCTCCTCTCCTTCTCCTCCCATCTCCCCATCTCCCCATCCCTCCATCCCTCTCTCTGTCCCTGCCCCTTTACCCTCCCCCTGCCCCCACCTCCAGCCGCTAGGGCCCTGCCCCCCCTGCTGTGCCCGCCCTCGGTGCTCCTCTCCTGGGACTGCATCGCTGCTGTCCTGCCTGACCCCGCTGGTGGCATGCATGGAGAGGCCAGGAAGCAATGATACTGTTTCACTGAGCACGGACAACACCCTGCTCTCTCTCTCTGTCTCTCTCTCTCTCTCTTTTTTTTCTCTCCCTCTCTCTCCAACCCCCCCC
>CM059284.1:1948605-1951105 GCA_030347295.1 Setipinna tenuifilis | reverse complement strand
TGCTAATATGTAGACACTCACCTATACACACAGTTATACGCTTGCATAAGCACACACACACACACACACACCCTTACACACACACACACATCTACCGGTGCACACATTTTACTTCTTTATTTTCTTCTTCTTTAAGATTCAGTTCTCTGGTGTAACCCTAATGCACTCCTGTGTGGTCATGATGTGATGTACCGTTAATGTGGCCCTGATGTGGCCCTGATGTGGCCCTTATCTCGCCTTGATGTGGCCCTGATGTGGCTCTCATGTAGACCTGATGTATCGTTGATGTGTCGTTAATGTGGCCCCGATGTGTCCCTGATGTGGCCCTGATGTAGCCCGGATGTGGCCCTATTGTAGACCTGATGTATCGTTAATGTGGCCCTGACGTGGCCCTGATGTGGCCCTGATGTAGCCCTAATGTGGCTCTGATGTGGCCTTTATGTAGCTCTTATGTGGCCCTTGTGTCGCCCTGATATGGCCCTGATGTGGCCCTGATGTAGCCCTGATGTAGCCCTGATGTGGCCCTGATGTAGCCCTGATATGGCCCTCATGTGGCCCTGATGTGGCCCTGATGTAGCCCTGATGTAGCCCTGATGTGGCCCTGATGTATCGCTGATGCGTCGTTAATGTAGCCCTGATATGGCCCTCATGTGGCCCTGATGTGGCCCTGATATGGCCATCATGTGGCCCTGATGTGGCCCTGATGTAGACCTGATGTCACCCTGATGTAGCCCTGATGTAGCCTTGATGTAGCCCTGATGTAGCCCTAATGTGGCCCTGATGTAGCCCTAATGTGGCCCTGATGTGGCCCTAATGTGGCCCTGATGTGGCCCTGATGTAGACCTGATGTATCGCTGATGCGTCGTTAATGTAGCCCTGATATGGCCCTGATGTGGCCCTGATGTGGCCCTGATGTGGCCCTGATGTGTTCCCTGGCTGTGGTGACAGGTGGCCTGTGCCATGTCAGTCCCGTGCTGAGTGGAGCGCAGAGGAGCCGATGGCCTGGCTAGCCCTGCCACCTTGCTGTGCAATGTCGATAAGAGTGTGTGTGTGTGTGTGTGTGTGTGTGTTTGTGTGCTCATATTTGTGTGTGTGTGTGTTTGTGTTTGTGTGCAGGTGTGTGTAGCCGGCATGGTGTTGGGTGTCGATAACAGTGTGTGTATGTGTGTGTGTGTGTGTGTGTGTGTGAAGCCGATAAGGGCTTATCCTGGCTATGCGGCCTAGGGTACGTTAAGGGGATGGGCATCGCCCTGCTGAGCATAGGGGAAGTGACACGCGCAGCCAGACCACTTCCTGCGGGAGAGAGAGACGGGAGATGGGAGACGGCAGTGGAGTGGAGAGGAGTGGGTGAGATAGCAGGCAGGAGAGGCAGGCAGGTGTGTGTGTGTGTGTGTGTGTGTGTGTGTGTGTGTGTGTGTGTGTGTGTGTGTGTGCAGGCATCCCCACCTCCACTGGTCCGTGGGGCTTAGTCGAGCGGGCGTGTCCCAAATCACTCCCTCATACACTCTCCTCTCTTCAGAGATAGCACGCTGGGGTGCATCCTTCAAAGATAGCATGCAAGGCTGGGGTGCATCCTTCTACAGCGGGGGGAGGGAACTGGTGTGTGTGTTTAAACTAAGAAAATACAAACAGGCACGCATGCTCACACACACATGCTCACACACACAAACAAATACATACACATACACACAGCACACACACACACACTCTGGAGTGTCGTTCAGAGATAGACACACACATGCTCACACACGTGCGCACGCACACACACACACACACACATGCTCATACACACACACACACATACACACAGCACACACACACACTCTCTGGAGTGTCCTTCAGAGATAGCACTCAAGGCTTGGGTGCATCCTTCTAAGGAAGGAGGGAAGGAGGGGAGGGAAGTGGTGTGTGTGTCCAAACTGAGAATATACACACACATGCACACATGCTCACACACACATGCTCACACACACAAACACACACACGCAAACACACACACACGAGTGTCCTTCGAAGATAGCACTCAAGGCTGGGGTGCATCCTTTTAAGGAAGGAGGGGAGGAGGGGAGGAGGGGAGGGAAGTGTTGTGCGTGTTTGTGAGTCTGCATCCAAACTGAGAAGTTATGAAAGGGGAGTAATACCAGAAGGGGCAATTTTTCTGTATGTAGTACATTTGATAGCGCGCACACACACACACACACACACACACACACACAGAAAAATGCAGGGAATTTAGTGAGCTGTACTGTAATAAAAGCCGGAAGAAAGAGAAGTGTAAAGAGCCAAGGGCAGTCTCCTCTGTAGGGTGATAAAGAACACAGGCAAACACACCAGCATTATTCACTAATGGAATACACACACACACACACACAGCATATACAGCACACACACACACACACACACACACACACACACACACACACTCTCTCTCACACACACACAAACACACACACTTGTGCGCTTATACACATACACACACACACACACACACACACACACA
>CM059284.1:1936105-1941105 GCA_030347295.1 Setipinna tenuifilis | reverse complement strand
CACACACACACACACACACACACAGGTAGTAACAGTAAAGCACTTGCAGGTGTTGTGCAGATTATAATGGCCTCTTCACCGAAGCGATGCCCCGCTGTTCTCCTGAAGTCACAGAGATTGCCATGGATATGATTGTGTGTGTGTGTGTGTGTGTGTGTGTGTGTGTGTGTGTGTGTGTGTGTGTGTGTGTGTGTGTGTGTGTGTGTGTGTGCTGTTCCCCTGAAGTCACAGAGATTGGCAGCCCACAAATGCTGCTTAACCCAAAGGGCCCTCCACACAAAAGGCTCATGACTGCATGAGTGTGAGTGCGTGTGACTGTGTGTGTGTGTGTGTGTGTGTGTGTGTGTGGTGGTTTCTCATGAGGTGTGTATGTGGACTGCGGTTTTACATCAAGCTTGGAGACAGGAAGCAGGCATGCTGGTGAATAAGTTGTCATGGTAGGATGCAGGAGCCATGTGTGTGTGTGTGCGTGCGTGCGTGTGTGTGTGTGTGTGAAGCACGGAGGCTGGTGAATAAGCTGTCATGGTAGGATGCAGGAGCCGTGTCCGTGTGTACTGCTTTACCTGTAATAGGCGTTTACCTGTGATGATCGTTTGTAATTATAATGGTTTCTTTAGCGTGTACAGTTTCTGACTCACACACAGGCATAGAGACAAGCACACACACACACACACACACACAAGCACAAACAAGGTATTATACACATTTTTTAGATAATACTGTTTGCATAGGTTCATTGCAGGTTCACATATCACATAGATGCGGTGAGATCACACACCCATACACACACACACACACACACACACTAAGGCAGTCAATGTAAGTGAAGAGAGGCATTCTCCTGCCACATTGATATTCACACACACAGGTAGATACACATGTTCACAAACACACACACACACACACACACACACACACACACACACACACAACCCCCCTGCTTTGCACACTGCTGGCTCCAAAGCCGCTCATCTAGATTTAAACTAGATTTCCTCCCAGCATGGCAGAGAGACAGGTATATGAGAACACACACACACACACATATACACACATGCGCACACACACACACACATACACGCATGCACATCCACACACATGTGCACACACGTGCACACATATAAAACATAAAAGTCAGAATCACTTCTTATGAAAGAAAGAGAAGGGGAGAAGAGGAGTGAGAGAGACAAGGAGAGAGAATGAGAGAAAGAGAGAGAAAGACATTTACATTTTTAAATGAGCTTTGTTTACAGTTTGCTTCCATGCAGAGACTGCTGTGCTGTGCTGTGCTCTTCAGTGGAGGGTTCCTGGAGAGGTAGAGGAGGTAGAACAGGGGACACAGGGGAAGAAAAGACGAGGAGGAGGAGGAGGAAGAGGAAGAGAGAGGATGCTGAGAGGAATTGTGGGAGGATATGTGAGTGGGCTGAAGGACACACACACACACACACACAAACACACACACACACACATATGCACACACACACACACACACTCACATGCACAGAAGAAAAATGTACCCAATCTGAAGGCAATGTACTGAATCTGTGGACAACACTAATAAACACAGTGAGATCAGTCATTGTGTGTTTGTGTGTGTGTGTGTGTGTGTGTGTGTGTGTGTGTGTGTGTGTGTGTGTGTGTGTGTGTGTCAAGAGCTATACAGCACAAAACATTTCTGTGAGGCACATCTTAAAAAAAGAAAAAAAGTAATACTTAAAAAGTAAGCAGCACTGTGCAACTTTTTCTAATAATTAATCATCTTCATAAGTCGGTAGATGCTTAAATGAGTCATCACCAGCCGACTCTCTCGACTGCTACTGCTGTCTGTGGACAGAATAATACAATGCCTGCAATATCTGGGTGTCACCCTCAGACTCACACCGTCTTGAATATTGCGAAGAACAGGATCAGGGGAAATTCTGAAGGGCGGTAGTCCTTTGTGATCTTGTTTACAGTTTAAGAGCCCGTTGATGAGCAAGCTATAGAGGCATTAGCAGCTGGACCCTGTTGCCATAGTTACTGGGGGCAGTGGGGGGTACAGTACCACCGTGATCAAGACCCAGCACCCCCAAAAGAGACCCAGTACCCCATAAGAGACCAAAATGTCAGGTTAAGGGTAACAACATATGAATGTACTTAATGCTAAATGTAAATTATAGTACCCCCCATAAAAGGTAGAACCCCCCAGTAATAGAGGGGTGGGTCACACTCTGCCTGACACATAGACATGACACGGGAGATGAAGGGCACACAGTGATGCAGGACAGGGTACAGTGATGGAGAGCAAATCAGAACTCGGATCAGAACTCAGAAAAACATCACCTAATAAATAAGACCAGAGTGGCCAGAATGATGGCAGTGAGATGTTTACGCAGATGAGTGTGTTGAGATGGCAGTGAGATGGCTACACAGATGAGTGTGTGGAGATGGCAGTGAGATGTGTACACAGATGAGTGTGTGGAGATGGCAGTGAGATGTGTACACAGATGAGTGTGTGGAGATGGCAGTGAGATGTGTACACAGATGAGTGTGTGGAGAAGTCTCTCATCTGCTTATTTGCTTTTTAAGAGTTCCTGCAGTGTAGAGCACCTTAACTAAAAGCTCCCCTGTGATGCTGTGATTTAACAGATGGGGTGTGTGTGTGTGTTGATGTGCGTGCGTGTGTGTGCGCGCGTGTGTGCGTGCAAGTGTGGGTGTAAAGGCTGCCTTGCAAAGCTGTGATTTAGCTGAAGGAACAAGAAATAGAAAAGAGAGTAGTGTTGGAGAGTAAATTGTAGTCGTGGTAAGTGACCACACATAAAAGACGGAGCTGGCCAGTGATTGACAGCTTGCACTTGGGAGAATGGACATGGAACAGTATAGGACATGGGGACAAGGGAATCCGGCATACTGAGGAAAGAGCCCATTGCTCCCAATGTCGTCAGGAGAAGTAATGGGAATGTTGAGTGGTCCTATATTCCCAGAGGTGTAAGGCCAGAGAAATGGGAATGGGGAAGGAATATTGATTGCTACTGTAGCTGGTATCAAAATGGAACAGCATGGAACAAGGTTGGGAATCTGGTTTATTAAGCAAGGAGACGAAGGGAATGTCGTGAAGAATACAAATATTCCTGACGTAGCAGTCGGAGAGAATGGGAACGCTCACCAGTAATGTATCCCAGTGCTGTCAGGAGGAATAATGAGAGGGTGGAGTGGGAGGATATTCCCGGAGGTGTAGGGCGAGACATGGGAATGTTAAGTAGTGGGAAAGGAATAATGGTAGTGTATTCCCAATGCTGTTGGGAGGCAGAGTGGGAATGGCGAGTGATCGGTACAGTTGTATGTATATTCCCAATGTGGAGAGAAGTGGGATGTCGAGTGATGCATAGTATATTCCCGATGCTGTTGGGAGAAAGAATGGGAACGTTGAGTAATAGGTTCAGCAGTATATTACAGATGCTGTTGGTGGAGAGAAATGGAATGTCGAGTTGCATTGCAGCTTAGAGAGGATGGGAATATTGAGTATTAGGAAAAGTAAATAGAATAGTGGTGTATTAATGTATTCCTGATGAGGCTAGGAGGAGGCACGGAGCGGGAATGGGGCTGTCTGTGGAGTGTAGTGTAGTGATGTGGGCCGGGAATGGGGTCTGTGGAGCGTGGCGGAGAGCAGGAGAGCAGGAGAGAGGGAATGTAGGAATGGTGCTGTGTGTGTGTGTGTGTGTGTGTGTGTGTGTGTGTGTGCGTAGCGGAGAGCAGGAGAGAGGCAATGCAGGAATGGTGCTGGGCTATAAAGCTATCTGTGAGCTCTTTGCCGGCGTAAGTGATTGACACATTAAACTGCCACCCGAGAGTCATGGCTGGATACAGGTAATGGGGCTCACTTAGACATAATGAGGATGGGGCGCGGGGTGGAGGGGTGTGTGTGTGTGTGTGAGGGGGATGGGGGCGCGGGGTGGAGGGGTGTGTGTGTGTGTGTGTGAGGGGGATGGGGGCGCTTGTGTGTGTGTGTGTGTGTCTGTGTGTGTGAGGGGGATGGGGGCACTTGCGTGTGTGTGTGTGTGTGTGTGTGTGTGTATGTGTGTGTGTGTGTGAGACGGGGATGAGGGCGCGGGGGTGGAGGTGTGTGTGTATGTGTGTGTGAGAGGAAGGAGGGGGGCAGATATGGTCTGCTCAGGCATTAAGTACCATTGATGTGTGATGGAGATGTATGTGGGTGGAGATGTGTGTGTGTGTGTGTGTGTGTGTGTGTGTGTGCGTGTGATGGAAGAGTGTGTGTGTGTGTGTGTGTGTGTGTGTGTGTGTGTGTGTGTGTGTGTGTGTGTGATGGAGATGTATGTGGGTGGAGATGTGTGTGTGTGTGTGTGTGTGTGTGTGTGTGTGTGTGATGGAGATGTGTGTGATGGAAGTGTGTGTGTGTGGGTGGGTGGGGGGTAGGGGGGAGGGGGGCACATGCCGTTGTATTTTTTCTTTTATTCTTTCTTTCATCCTTCTCTTGTGCTTCTCATTTCTATTCTTTCAATCATGTTCAATCATCTCCTGCTCTGCTTGTCTGGGCATTGCCACTCTGCAGTAGGGCGCATCAGCAAATCACCTGATCTTCACTTCTGTCTTTTGATTATCTCCCCTTTAATGCGCCCCTTTACTCAATACTTTCCCACAACTGCATTTTCTCCCTCTCTCTCTATCTCTCTCCATCACTCCCTCTCTCTCTGTCTCTCCCCCTCCCCATCTCTCTCTATCTCTACCTCCCTCCCTCCCTCCTTCCCTCCCTCACTCCCTCTCTCCCTACCCCTCTCTTTATTTCTCACTCTCTCTCTTTCTCTCTCTCTCCCTCCCTTACTCCCTCTCTCCCTCCCTCCTTCCCTCCCTCACTCCCTCTCTCCCTACCCCTCTCCTTATTTCTCCCTCTCTCTCTGTCTCTCCCCCACCATCTCTCTCTCTCTCCCACACCCTCTGTCTCTCTCACTCTCTTTCTCTCCCCCACCATTTCTCTCTCTCTTTCTCTCCCCCACCCTCTCTCTCTC
>CM059284.1:1898605-1906105 GCA_030347295.1 Setipinna tenuifilis | reverse complement strand
AGTCTTAGTCTAATATCACGACACGAAGACGTTGGCAAGGTTGCGGGTTGCTGTGTTGTTGGATACCGTGTCAGAGACTGGTATTACGACACTAGACGGACTGATCAAAGCTAGTTATTAAGCGTGCTAACTGGGATTAAACTTCTCACCAGCACAACACAGTTTATTTTTAAACTGATCTCACATTCAAATATCTCTCACTACCCTGACAATAATAGACTTGTTATGATATATAGCAAAGGGTTATACCAAAATATATAAATATATATACATAGGGCCATGCAATACCTGTCTCCTGATCTCCTGATTTGCTTGTGTGTGTGTGTGTAGTAAAGGGGAAGTTATACTATATATGCACCAGGTGAGGCTTTGTTTTAACTCATTCATTACCATTGACGTCTGCAGACGTCATTTCAAAAAGTAACGGCGCTTACCATTGACGTCTTCCGACGTCAAACACGTTTTTTTACAGTTACGCATCGTGGGGCACCTCATCTATGTTGTGTAGAAATTTCAGGCTTCTACGGCTTTCGGAACTGATCCTATAAGAGTCAGAAGTCTCATGTGGTCACTCATGTGGTCACTCTCTGGTGGCCACCAGATGGTAGAGCTGACCCTCTGGGACTGCTATCAATGTTACGATATTTTGTAATATGCACGCTACCGAATCCGATCACTGTGATGAAACACTGTATGAGTAAGATCAAAGATGCACTGGCTATAGCCTACACTTCATTTGCAACCGTGCTAAACAAATAAACAAAAGATAAAGGAATAAAATATAGATGAAATAAAAACAGTCTTCAGATTAGTCTGGTCTGGAGAGCTCTGACACCTCATGCTCACATTGCGGAAAGGGATCCGATCATAGATGGCAGCACTGCGTTTGTCTGTATTTTGATGTTTTTTCACGTCGAGGAAGATGCTTGTGTATATAAACCCAAGACAATCAGATGTAGCTAGCATACGACAATGGTGAAGCGTACTCGTGGTGGACGGGAGAACATACTCTTGCATATGTTTGTGTTTTACTTATTTTGCCTGTGTATGTAGTATTTACATAGTTATTACCGCTACTTGCTGTAGGAATGGAGACACACACACACACACACACACAAAGAAACACTTGAATGAATGCTAGGTTTTTTTGCATTTTGCTTTTACTAGCTACTACTGTTTTTGACTATGAAATATAGCCCCCTGGTGGCTGAATTTTGTCATGTTATATTTACATGGTTACAGTACAGTATTGTTTGTATAGGTGGACAGTTATGACAGACATGAATCATATTTTTGTGACAGGATTTATGTATATAGGCAAATAAACTTTTTATTTTGCCAAGTAAAATGTCGAAGAAATGTATTCATCATGTACAATTCAAATTATTATTTTTACTGTCTAAAACCATTTTCAGTGTTTTTATTCGTATTTATGTTGTATTACATTTGGATGAAATGTTTTAGATGCCAGTAATGCAAAAATATGGCCATCAAAAAACATTTTCTGCTTAAAATGTTGGTTTTCACAAAAAGCCATTTTTCTCAGTTTTTTGGTCTGAAAGCAGCATTTTGGGGAAACCCACCTCTGTTCTATGCATGATTGCAAAGGAATGGAAAGAGCTATCAACACACCGTTTTTTTTAGATGAAAGATGAGACTTTAAGCTTTATTTTGATGTCTTTGGTGTTGACATAGACAAATAACTCAATTTTCTGTTGGGCTTCAAAAAACACCCAAAATGGTGAAAAATGGCTGGCACCACGGGTGGAACAATTTTGAAAATGGCTGGCAGTCAATGAGTTAAGTGGAACAGCCCCCTAACCAGTTCATTAATACCTCCAACCTGAGAACTCCCTCCTCAAAGGAAGCAATGTGTGTGTGCTTTTTAGGTTAAAATATCCCCAGTTTCTGCCACTTTGTTCCAGTAATGAACAACACACCAGCCAAGTCTTAGTCTAATATCATGACACGAAGACGTTGGCAAGGTTGCGGGTTGCTGTGTTGTTGGATACCGTGTCAGAGACTGGTATTACGACACAGGATGGACTGATCAAAGCTAGTTATTAAGCGTGCTAACTGGGATTAACATCTCAGCAGCACAACACAGTTTATTTTTAAACTGATCTCACATTCAAATATCTCTCACTACCCTGATTGCGCAATTAGACTTGTTATGATATATAGCAAAGGCAAAATATATAAATATATATACATAGGGCCATGCAATACCTGTCTCCTGATCTCCTGATTTGCTTGTGTGTGTGTGTGTAGTAAAGGGGAAGTTATATATATATAGCAAAGAGGAAATTGTAGGGGGACGTGACATGATTGCACTTACTTCTTCTCATTATTTTGTGTAGTCTATGCTCTTGACATTAATAGCGCCCCCTTTTGGCATGGCTGCACATCTCCATTTCGGGTACAGACAGAAGCCCTTTTATGTCTTTCTTTTTTTTCTTTTTCGTTTTTTCTTTTTTGGGGGTGTGTGCTCCATTCCAGAGACGTCACCCGCGGTGGCTGGGGGGGGCTTGGTGGGTGCCATGGCAACGGCGGTGGGATGTCAGTGTAGTGGGGCGGGGGGCGTCGGGGAGAGTCGTACATCAGCAGGATAATTGCGCTTCACCCCCCCTGGCAACCAGAGGAAGACCCCCCCCCACACACACACACACACACACACACACACACACACACACACACACTCCCCTCCACCAGTGATTGATGAACCCGCAATTAAGTCGCCCCGTATACATAAATAAGGCAGGAAGTAATGAGAGACACACTTCCTGTGCGGAGCCTGTGGGGGGGTCGGGGGGTGGGTGGGTCGATGGCGGGTGAGGGGGTAGGGGTGAAGGGGCGGTGGGTGTGTGTGGGTGTGTGTGTGTGTGTGTGTAGATGAGAGGTTGTGTTTAGCGGAGTGTTCTAGAACTCTGTCCTGGCGTTCTCCTTCCAGCTTGTCTCTCTCCCCATTTTTAATGTCCTACATGTTAGTGTGTGTGAGGCTGTTTAAAGCACACCTTCCTCCATTGGTGCCATTGTTCATAGCTAGTTTTTTAAAGCACACCTTCCCTTCTTATTTTCAGTCCTTATTCTTAGTTTAGTTCTTAGCAGACTTTATTTCCACTGTTAGTATCTAGTCTACAGAATTACACAGTGACAACCCAGCAATGACACAAATCATCCATCATATTATATACCTCCATTTCTGAAAGGCCACACCCTTGGCCAGCTCGCCCCGCCCACCTCTGTTTTGATTGGTAGTGGAGGTGGTAGGGTTTGCTAGTTAATCCTTTCTGATTGGTCATGGTAGTGATAGGGTTCTCCTACATTGCTTCCTATAGGTTGACTGTACTGAAAATGGGTGTGCCATACTGCAGGAAAAGTCATTTGTGGTGTTACATGAACAGCAAATATCATATAACCCGAACCTATATATTTTAACATGCTGTGTAGGGGCTATACTATGATAAGACATTACCTACACTTGGAGTAAAATAAGGACAGAATAGGTGAATATGCAGCAACAGCATTTTAGGGAAAGGAGATAAGATATTATATAACACTAATATACAGGACATTCTTATAAATGTTACTTTAGGACTTTTAAATGTAATGTAATTTAAGCTGTATAATGGGAGTAGATCTAGTGCATGAGGAGAGTAAAATGAGAGAGATTAAATTAAATTAAATTAAAATAGCTGCATATGCGATAGCAGGTGTTAGAGGGGACGGAGATACAGTTAAGCCACGTTCAGACTACACGACTTTAAAATCGTATCCGATTTTGACGTCGGACTGTAGCGCACACATAAAGAGAATCGGAAGACAGACAGTTTGTTGGCAAGGATCCCTCTCGCGGTTGCCCGACGTTCTATTTCCAGTCGTAAATATCAAACATGTTTGATTTCTACGATTTCCAGTCGGCGACTAGTTGAGCCGGCAAAATTCCATCTTAGAACGTCGCACACGACGGGGGAAACTTGCCCGACAATCGCTTGCGATGGTCTTCGGAGGAACATTCCACAGATTGTCGTACCGATTCTCGTAAGGGCATAAGAGGCTTCTGTGGTCATTTATCTGCCGTGTCCTGTGTGCAGGTTTTAGTACATTTACATCCACAGAAGCTGCACACCACAATACAAAATAAAAAACCAACAAAACTACATACCTCACTCAATCAACTGGTTCATGAAAAAAGCTTTTCTGAGGCAGTACTGAAAAGGGTTGCGTGTTACTTTGTAACTTTAAAACCTCTGGAAATGAAAATACATTATGGCGTTATGTAACTTATGAGACGGCCCTTATGTGTGTCAGGGTGTGTGGCCAGAGTGTGTGTGGTGTCAGGGTGTGTGCAGTGTTAGGGTGTGTGGCCTGTGTGTGTGCGTGTGTGTGGAGTCAGTGTGTGTGTGTGTGTGTGTGTGTGTGTGCGTGTGTGGAGTCAGGGTGTGTGGCCAGTGTGTGTGTCTGTGTGTGTGGTGTCAGGGTGTGTGTCCAGTGTCCCATGAATAAATCATCATGCTGACCCTACCACAGCACCCAGCTACATCCGGCCACATAATGCCATTACCACAGGAAGAGACCTGTCACACACACACACACACACACACACACACACCTGTCACACGCACATGCACACACCCCCACAACACACAGATGCACACACATGCGCGCACACACACACTTGTCTTTTCATGCACCCACAGACCCCCACAACACACAGACAAACACACACATGCGTGCACACACACACACACACACACACACACACACACACACACACACACACACACACACACAGATGCACACACACACAACACACGTCATATTGGCCAATGTCACCCGCTAGGTTGTGTGTGTGTGTGTTTCTCCGTAATGTTGCCCATGCTGTGTGTGTGCTCTTTGTATTAGTGGGCCGACAGAGCAGTAGGCAAGAACAGTGGCCTGATGGGACTCTTATGTGTGTGTGTGTGTGTGTGTGTGTGTGTTCAGTAGGCGAAAGCAGTGGTCTGATTGGACTGTTGTCTTTGTAAGGCTGCCAGGCCTGCTTGTCATTGTCGTGTGCCCTCCTTGTGTGTGTGTGTGTGTGTGTGTGTGTGTGTGTGTGTGTGTGTGTGTGTGTGTGTGTTGCATTCATGGGCTGCTGTGTGGCCAGACTACAGCAGGATTAGCAGCATCTAAACACACATCCCTAGCCACATGTGCACAGGCACACACACACACACACACACACACACACACACAGTCGCATACATACACACACATGCACACACCCTTGCACATATCCCCAACCACAGTGCCAACCCCCTCATGAGTGTTCTTTTGTGTTTGGTACACACACACACACACACACACACACACACTGGCTCTTGGGGAGTAGGTCTATAAGTAGAACATGATGGAGGCGGGCTGCTTAATTAAAACTTTGAGCACCACCCTTCACCACCCACCCCTTCAGTTACACACACACACACACACTTGCATGCCCGTGCACACACACACACACACACACACACACACACACACACACACACACACACACACACTCACATACAAGCGCACAAACATGCACACATACACTCGCATGCACACACACTCCCACACACACACCAATACACACACACACACACACACACACACACACACACACACACACACACACACACACACATACTACCCTTCCCTACCCAGTGCTCTAGGCTATATGGGAGGTGTGTTGTTGGCATGGTCGGCGTAGCAACCCCACTGGGGGGGGCGGGGTGTGGAACAGGGTGGGGGAAGGTGGCAATCAGAGCGGATCAGGGTGGCAGCATGAGCCCACCAATCATGTGACGACACAAACATCTCAGCCAATCACAGCACAGTACAAACATCCCAGCCAATCACAGCACAGTACAAATACCCCACCGAGCTGGCATCTGCTCCCTTCTCTCCTCTCTCTTGTTCTCACTCTCTCCCTCCTTCTGTCTTTCTCTCCCTCCCTCTGTCTCTCTCTCCCTCCCTCTGTCTCTCTGTTTCCCTCCTTTTCTCTCTCTCATTCTCTGTGTGTGTTTCTATTCTAGTCTTCTCCCTCTCCATTCCATTGTCTGTTTTTCCCTCTCTCCCTCTCTCCCTCTCTCCCTCTCTCCCTCCCCATCCCTTTGTCACACTCCCTCTCCCCCCTCCTCTTTCTCACCTGCTCATTCCCCACCCCTCTCTCTCTCTCTCTCTCTCTCTCCCCCCCCTCTCCCTCTCTCCCTATTGCGCTCTCTCTCTCTCCCCCTCTCTCTCTCCCTCTCTCCCTATTGCTCTCTCTCTCTCTCTCTCCCCCTCTCTCTCTCTCCCTCTGTCCCTCACTCTCTGTCTCGCTATCTCGCTTTCTGTGTGTGTGTCTCTGTCTCTCTCTCCTCCCCTTTCTTCCCCCTCTCTCTGTGTCTCTCTCCCAAACACACACACACACACACACACACCTTGGTCTCCACCCTGTGCCCCCCACCCACACGTTCTTAGTTCTTTTCTCTCTAGCTATCTGTTTATCTCTCTATTTCTATCTTTCTCCCAGCCTCTCTCTTTCTTTCTCCCTCTCTCTGTTTGTTCTCCTTAGATCAGCATTTTACTCTTCTGCTCTCCTTTAGACTCTCTTTCCACCCTCTCCCTCTCTTTTCTCCTCTTTCTCTCCCCCTCTCTCTCCTCTCCCTCCCCCCTCTCTCTTCTCCTCTTTACTCCCTCTCTCTTCTCCTCTTCTCTTCTCTCCCCCTCCCTCCCTCTCTCCTCTCCCTCTCCCCCTCTCTTCTCTTCTTCTCTCCTCTCCTTGTACTCTCCCCTCTCCCTCTCTCCCCTCCTGCCCCCCTCTCCTCTTCTCTTCCTTATTCCTTTCCTTGTACTCTGTCCTCTCCTCCCCCTCTCTCCTCTCCTCCACCTCTCTCCTCTCCTCCTCTTGTCTCCTCCCCCCTCCCTCTCTCCTTTCCCTCTCCCCTAGCCCCCTCTCCTGTCCTCTTCTCCTCTCATCTCCTCTCCTTGTACTGTCTGTTCTGATCTCAGGTTGACTCTGGTCTTCTCTCTTCTCTTCTCTTCTCTTCTCTTCTCTTCTCTTCTCTTCTCTTCTCTCTGCTCTCTCCATCTCTTCTCTTCTCTTCTCTTCTCTTCTCTCTGCTCTCTCCATCTCTTGTTTCATGTTGCTCTTTCTTTGCACTGCACCTCTGCTATTTCATCCACCTGTGTGTGTGTGTGTGTGTGTGTGTGTGTGTGTGTGTGAGAGAGAGAGAGAGAGAGAGAGAGAGAGAGAGAGAGAGAGAGAGAGAGAGAGAGAGAGAGAGAGAGAGAGAGAGGAACAGTGTCTGTGTGTGTGGGTGTGTGAGACAGAGAGAGAGAGAGGGAGTGTGTGTGTCTGTGTGAGTGTGTATCTCGCTTGCTCTGTCTGTTTTCTCTCTTTTTCTCTCCTCCATCTCTTTTACTGCTCCCATCCTCTTTCTCTTGTTATTCATCTCCTTTACTCTCTCTCTGTCCATTGCCCCCCTCTCCCTTACT
>CM059284.1:1807642-1812642 GCA_030347295.1 Setipinna tenuifilis | reverse complement strand
ATGCCATTCTCATGGCTTGATAATCTGCAGGCAATCAAAGTCAATGGCATGCATGAGATGCAATAATGGTAATGCATTAATTCATGGTTGATTTTGTGTGTGTGCGTGTGTGTGTGTGTTTGTGAGGTTCACAGATGTGGGTGTTTTGTGGTCACAACTTGGAAGGATGCATGCGTGTGTGTTTGTGTGTGTGTGTGTGTGTGGGTGTTTGTGATTGTGTATTTGTGAATGCATCTGACACTTTAGCCTGTCTGTGTGTGAGAATAAGCTGTGTAACAAACGCACGCCGCCAAACACACACACACACACACACACACACACACACACACACACACACACACACACACACACACACACACACACACACACACACACACACACACACAGTTGGACCATGTTCCAGCTACAGCTGGTGCTACGGAGACAGAAGAGAAAAAAAAGAAAAGCGTCTCTTCCACGCACACACACACACACACACACACACACACACACACACACACACACACACACACACACTCACTCACTCTCTGCCACGCACGGCCACTCTAATGGGGAAATTATGATTGCCCACCATCTGTCACTCACTCACATTTGGCCAATCACAGAAATCCATTTGCGTTCCATCACCGCCCACAGTCCAGTAATTCGCCGAGCCTCTGGAGCTCAAGGGCTGCGGTCTGTGTGTGGGTCTGTGTGTGTGTGTGTGTGTGTGTGTGAGAGTGTGTCTGGCGGATTAATCAAGGGCGTTTCAAAGGCACACGCCAATAGCTACAGTCTATCACTGTCATGAAGCACACACACACACACACACACACATAGACACACACACACACACACACACACATAGACACACACACACACACATATATAGACACACACACACACACACACACACATACTACACACACACACACACACACATACACACACACATACTACACACACACACACAGACTCACACACACATAACACACACACACACAACACACACACACACACACACACACACACACACACACTGCTGCAGAGGTGTGTAAAGCCAGCTCTGTGTGCACAGTAATGGTGCAGATATCCAGTGTGATGAGAGTGCAGAGTGGAGTTTTGCCAATTAGATATTAATCAGATCAAATATTAGATACGGCACACGGATGACTTGGACTGTGTGTGTGTGTGTGTCTGCGTGTGTGTGTGTGTGCGTTTGTGTGTGTGTGCGTGCGTGCATGTGTGTGTGTGCGGTGTGTGTGTGTGTTTGACCCTATGAGAGTAGTGTGTATGTGTGTGTGTGCCCGTGTGCGTGTGTGTGTGTGCGCGTGTGCCTGTGCATGTGTGTGTGTGTGTGTGAGAGAGAGTGATGGGGTTGGGGGTTAGGCTTGCTGTCTGGTGTTGTGTGATTGCTGTAGGGGGGCACACGGATGACTTGGACTGTGTGTGTGTGTGTGTGTGTGTGTGTGTGTGTGTGTGTGTGTGTGTGATGGGGGTGGGGGTTAGGGGTGCTGTCTGGTGTTGTGTGACTGCTGTAGGGGGCGTATTGAGTCATTAATGAGAGATAAAGAGCTGCATTGATTAGTTAAACACTAAGAGCACACAGATACACACACACGCAGACTGATGTATGATCTGAAAGACAGCTACGCACAGACAAGCTGAACAGAAGGAACATGTCAGCAGCAATAGAGAGAGAGAGAGAGAGAGAGAGCGAGAGAGAGAGAGAGAGAGAGAGAGAGAGAATAATTGAATAGACTGCATAATTTAATGTTAAGATATGTAAGTTCTTTAACCACCCACAGACACACAGTGCACCAGTCTCAGTCTTAGTCTGTCTTAGTTATCTATCTATCTATCTATCTATCTATCTATCTATCTATCTATCTATCTATCTATCTATCTATCTATCATGTCCATGACGATCAGTCTGATGTCTCCGTGGCGACCAGTGTTGTCATCGCCATGGCTACTGTCTGCAGGAGACATCTTGATGAGCAGCTGCCTCTTTTCAGACACATTTCCGCCCTTTTTGTGCCTTCACACACACACACACACACACACACACACACACACACACACACACGTGTCCGCACACACACACACACACACACACACACACACACACACACACACACACGTGTCCGCACACACACACACACACACAAACACACACATACACACACACACACACACACGTGTCCGCACACACACACAAACACACACATACACACAGTGTATGTTGAGACCTCCATCTGCGTGGATGTATATTTATAGGGTCCTTACCTAAGAATGCCAGCGTGAGTCCCGGATACTGACTCACCCAGCCTGGTCACACACACACACACACACACACACACACACACACACACACACGCCACTATATGCACTTTTGTACGTGTCCATTTACATACACAGAAAGAAGAGGGGACATCTGTGATGGAGTGAATGAGTCGTTGAATGAGTGGATTCACTTATCCGATGACATCACTCATGTAGAGGAGGACAGGGTGAGAAAGGGCTAAGTGTGTGTGTGTGTGTGTGTGTGTGTGTGTGTGTGTGTGTGTGTGTGTGTGTGTGTAGGACAGGATGAGAAAGGCCTAAATGACTCTCCTGCTGTGAAAGAGCTGAGTTTAGACCTGTGTGTGTGTGTGTGTGTGTGTGTGTGTGTGTGTGTGTGTGTGTGTGTGTGTGTGTGTGTGTGTGTGTGTGGGGGGGACAGGATGAATAAGAGCTAAATGACTCTCCCGCTGTGAAAGAGTGGGGCTTAGACCTGTGTGTGTGTGTGTGCACGAGTGTGTATGTGTGTGTGTGTGTGTGTGTGTGTGTGTAAATCTGTGTGTGTGTGTGTGTGTGTTAGGCCTGTGTGAGTGTGATTGCGGGAGCCTCATTTTAGCCCTGCCTCTGCTACTGAATCCGTCCGCTCTTCAATCCATTATCCAGCCTGCTCTGAGATTGATTTTATTCCCTGTCTGCCTGTCTGCCTGTCTGCCTGCTCCATTGTTGGCCCTATCACTGGGCTGCAGACGGGCTGCACTGCTGTAATTGCTTCTCCACACTAATGTGGCCCACCGGTGCTGATGCTGCCGCTACTGATGCTGCTGCCGGTACTGATGCTGGAGGTGGAGGTGGTGGTGATGGTGATGGGGATGGGGCCACCATAGACGCCACTTACACAGGTGCGGGCAGCCATGGACTAAAATATAAAATAGATGAAGATGTTAAGTATCAAAGTGATTTAGTGGCATGGTGTGGCTTAGCCCTGGTTGGGGGCCCGCACACGCACACACACACAGACACGCACACACACACACACACACACACACACACACACACACACACACGTTGAGTGACCCTGGCGGTGGTACCTGTGGTCGTGCAGGTGTCTGAATTCTATTTGCAGTTGCCATGGAAAGTGACCATTTTGATGGTCATGCAGAAACATGGTAGTCTGACCAGACAACACCAGTTGTACTCTTTTAGTTGTTTGAAGCAGACAACTCTCTCCCCCTCACACACGCACACACACACACACTCACTCGTGACACTGTTTCTGCTAGGATGTCTCCTCCTGTTTGTTTAGTTAACACCATGTGCTGGTCCTTGTGCCCCTCCTTGTCCATCTGCGTCTGGGATTGGCTGTCTGTCTGTCCCAGGCCGTTTGGCGAGAGGAAGCAGCAGTTGATTGGCTCTCAGCCTGTTTGTTCCTGCCCACTCGTTAAGAGGGAGCAGCAGGTGATTGGCTCTCAGCCTCTCCTAGCCCAATCGGTGAGAGGGAGCAGCAGGTCAGGAACGCTTTAGACTCTCAGTGCTCGACTGTCGCTTTCTCGCCTCTCGGTGGCGGTTTGAGGCGAATATGTTGTGACACTAAGCGGCCAGATGTATTCTGGGGCGGGTGCGGCGTGTGTGTGCCGGGTTAAGCACTGCTGTAATATCTGCTGCCGGGGAGTCGATTGGATGATTGGATGTGTCAATCAAAAGCCCAGGCTGCTTAAGATGCGGATAGGAGGGCAATCGTCAGAGACACTTTACGTTTGTGTGTTTGTAGGGTTGTTTGTTTGTTTGTTTGTTTTGTTTGTTTGTTTCTCCTGCTGCTACTGTGCTCTAGCTTCTGTGCGCTGCATCGCTGTCTCCCGCATAGGGGCTCAGGCTGCCTGATTGACCCCTGACCCCTAACCCCTCACCTTTCCCTGTTTGTAACCTTTGACCCCCACCCCTATACACACACACACACACACACACACACACACACACACACACACACACACACACACACACACAGACACACACACACATCGTATGACATGAGAGTGCCAGAAGAGTGCTGGTTTAGGGAAAACAGGTCTACAGACACTCCATTAGAGAGACTACTGTGTTAGAGACTACTGTGTCAGACAGACTACTCCGCAGGAGACCACTGTTAGAGGCTACTCTACTGTTAGAGGCAGGCTAGGCTAAGGTTGTTTTGTGCCAAACAGTTCTGTGTGTGTTCCATGAGTACTCCAGAGAAGAAAAAAGCGTTTGAGGCCGCAATGACCCGTGCGGGGGGTTGCACCGCGCCAAATGCTTTTTTCCTTCCGCTCTCTCCCCTACTCAACCCACTCAAGAGGTGTCTGTTCGTTTTCTCTTCTCTCTCTCTCTCTCTTTCCCTCTCTAGCTCTTTCTCTTCCTCTGTCTTTCTCTTCCTCTCTCTCTCTTTCTATCTCTCTCTCACTATGTCTTTCTGTCTGTTTCTTCTCTCTCTTAATCTTTTACTCACTTTTATTTACTCTATTTTTCTTTATCTTTTACTCTCTCTCTTCCTTTTTACTTTATCTCTCTTACTCTCTCTCTCACTCTCTCTGTCTCTCTCTCTCTCAGTCTCTCTCTTTCTCTCTCTCTGTCTCTCTCTCTCTCCTCTTTTCTTCTCCTTTTTATTCTCTCTCTCTCTCTCTCTCTCTCTCTCTCTCTCTCTCTCTGTCTCTCTCTCTCTTCTGTTTTTTCTTTGAGTTGACCTCTGACATCCGCGTCTGCCCTGG
>CM059284.1:1782642-1785142 GCA_030347295.1 Setipinna tenuifilis | reverse complement strand
GGGGAGAGGCTGGGGGGGGGGGGGCTTTTCGCTAATGTCGCTAAGTTTGGAGGGCTAATAATTAATAACCGCCCTCTCCTGTTCACGGGCACCAGCTCCTCTCCTTTCCTCTCCTCTCTCCTCTCCTCTCCTTTCCTTTCCTCTCTCCTCTTCTCTCATGTCCTATCCTATGTTCTCCTCTCCTCTCCTCTCCTGTCCCCTCTTCTCCCCTCCTCTCCTCTCTCCTCTCTCCACTTCTGCTCTCCTGTCCTTTTTTTTCTTACCTCTACTCTCCTCTACTCTCCTCTCCTCTCCTACCTTCTCCTTCCTTCTCCTCTACTCTCTCCTTCCCTACCTCTTCCCTCTCCTCCCCTCTCCTTCCCTCTCCTCTCCTCATTTTCCCCATCCTCTCCTTTCCTCTACTCTCCTCTCCTCTCCTTCCTTCTCCTCTACTCTCCTCTCCTCTCCTCTCCTCCTCTCCTCTCCTCCTCTCTCCTCCTCTCCTCCTCTCCTTTCCTATCCTATCTTCTCCTCTCCTTCCTTCTCCTCTCCTTCCTTCTCCTCTACTCTCCTCTCCTCCTCTCCTCCTCTCCCCCTCTCCTCTGCAGTGTGTCCTTCTGAGCTGTGCTGGATGATTCCAAACTGCACATATTGCATTTCAGTGACACTAGCTGCCGGTGACATTGCATTTTTCACTCGGCCTGGCAAACAATAATTAATGTCAGCCATATGTGTGTGTGTGTGTGTGTGTGTGTGTGTGTGTGTGCGTGTGTGTGTGTGTGTGTGTGTGTGTGTGTGTGTGTGTGTGTGCGTGTGTGTGTGTGTGTGTGTGTGTGTGTGTGCGTCTGTGCCCCTGCCCCTGCGACCCACAGCTATTTATACAGCTCTAATAGCCAAATAGCCAATTACTGCGCTGAGATAGCGAGATAAGCGGAGATGTGTGTGAGTGTGTGTGTGTGTGTGTGTGTGTGTGTGTGTGTGTGTGTGTGTGTGTGTGTGTGTGTGTGTGTGTTTTGGGGGGGGAGGGTTCTACCAGGCTAGTCATGGGAGGCCGGATATGCACAAGTCAAACACAGATGCCCTTGGGTTTGTGCGTGTGTGTGTGTGTGTGTGTGTGTGTGTGTCACCACGTTCGGTTTGTCGCTCATTTCCAAACAAGATGCAAATTCTATGGAGACCTTTGTCAACTCTCTGAAATGTACACAAATCAAATGTCCAGAAATGAAATGTACACAAATTAAATGTGCTATTAATTTTTTTTTACCACTGTAGTTACAGTATTTTAGTGATGTGTAAGTTGCAGCTCAATAAAAAATATTACACAGCAAAAACCCCACATATGAGCATGATTCACACAGTTAGAGATGCTTTGCCACTACATAAACTTGCCCTTCTGCCCTTTAGCCTATAGGCACATTGAGGACACGTATGGACGCATACTGATGCCCATTAACCTATAGGCACATAGAAACTTATGGATACATACTGATGCCCATTAACCTATAGGCACATAGACACTTATGGATACATACTGATGTTCATTAACCTATAGGCACATTGACACTTATGGATACATACTGATGTTCATTAACCTATAGGCACATTGACACTTATGGATACATACTGATGTTCATTAACCTATAGGCACATTGAGATATATATGTACACTTATGGATACATACTGATGCCCTTTAGCCTAAGGGCATATTGGGGAACTGCAACCAGTAGCGGTTTTAGGCACGGGACAGGAGGGCAGCAGCCCGGGGGGGCATTTTGTGGGGGGCGCCACGAGCGCTTAGGGAAAAAAAAAGTAGCTCTGTGTATCATATCGCTGCTAACTGCTAAGAGGTGATCTCACCCAGGGAGGAAAACTGCCACTGACTGCAACTAAGAGCTGCAACTTGTGCCGTTGTCTTATGCAACAGTGTTGTTTTGTAAAATGTGTTTACAGTTTGCCGAGCATCATTAGGCTCAGAGATTATCATTATGCTCACAGACGGGAGTGTGTGTGTGTGTGTGTGTGTGTGTGTGTGTGTGTGTGTGTGTGTGTGAGGAACCCCATTAGGCTCAGAGATTATCATCATGCTCACAGACGGGAGCTGGGCTGAGATAGCGGCATGGGATTGGGTGTGATGAGGAACCCCAACAGTGTGTTCCTGGGGTGAGATAGCAGTGTGTGAGTGTGTGTGTGTGTGTGTGTGTGTGTGTGTGTGTGTGTGTGTGTGTGTGTGTGTGTGTGAGGAACCCCAACAGTGTGATCCTGGGATGAGATAGCAGTGTGTGAGTGTGTGTGTGTGTGATAGAGGAACCCCAACAGTGTGTTCCTGGGGTGAGATAGCAGTGTGTGAGTGTGTGTGTGTGAGTGTGTGTGTGTGTGTGTGTATGTGTGTGTGTGTGTGTGTGTGTGTGTGTGTGTGTGTGTGTGTGTGTGTGTGTGTGTGTGTGTGAGGAACCCCAACAGTGTGTTCCTGGGGTGCCGTGTTGCTAGCCAGGGGTTCTGTACGAGCCATTGAACATATTT
>CM059284.1:1750142-1752642 GCA_030347295.1 Setipinna tenuifilis | reverse complement strand
TACCTAACACCTGCTAATATAATGTAACTTCCAGGCCTGTCAGTTCAGTTCCATATCCCTACAGTTTGATGATGGCTACACAAAAATACATTCAAAATACAACACACAAATTAACCCACACACAGACACACTCACACACACACACACACACACACACACACACACACACACTCACACAGTTGTCACACACTCTGATCCACCAGGACAGACTCCAGGTTCTCCATGTTGTGTTGTCCAGTTCCCGTAAATGATTCTGGCACTCTCAGTATCACGGCTCCCACATGGAGGGACACACACACACACACACACATACATACACACACAAGCCACACAGACAGCCTTTCTTTATTAGTCACACACACACACACACAGCATGTTTGTCAGCCCATCTACTCCAGCAAGGACACACCTTCTGTGTGTGTGTGTGTGTGTGTGTGTGTGTGTGTGTGTGTGTATGTGTGTGTGTGTGAGAGAGAGAGGAACAGTGTCTGTGTGTGTGAGAGAGTGTGTGTGTGTGTGTGTGTGTGTGTGCAGCCATCAGCAGTTGTTGTCCCATCTGCTTTGGCATGTGGTGTGTGCCCATGTGTGCCACTGCTTAGTGGAGCCCGACACTGTGGCCAGCCAGGCAGCGATTGCCAGTCAGGGCTGGTGTGTGTGTGTGTGTGTGTGTGTGTGTGTGCGTGCGTGCGTGTGTGTGTGTGTGTGCGTGTGTGTGTGTGTGAGTGTGTGTGCATAACAATAGCCTGTGAGCTGGTGGGACCATTGTGTGTCTATATGTTTGTGTGTGTGTGTGTGTGTTTGCTTGTGAGTATATGGTGGGCGGTTGGGGGAGGGGTGCAGGGAAGGTGTGTGTGTGTGTGTCCATTCTCTGGACTTTATATTGGCTTGTGTTGTGTCAGTGTTGTTGCCATGGCAAAGTGTTAAGGCCAGGATTGGCTCAAGCTCAGACGCCAGGGGTCAAACCCAGAGACGCCAGGGGTCACATTTAGACTCCCAAGGTCAAATGTAGAATCTAGAGGTCAGACAGAGAGGCTAGGGGTCAAACCCAGACTTCTGGGTTCAGATGTAGACTGCAGGGGTCGCATGAAGACTTTAAAGGTCAAATGTAGCATGTAGAGGTCAAACACACACACTAGGGGTCAAACACAGACTTCAGGGGTCATCATGGATGGATGACTTAATCATTGTCTGTGAAAGACACACACACACACACACACACACACACACACACATATATAATCATTGTGTGTAAAATACGAGTGGTAATGCCCAGGCTCTGGAGGGCACTGCTTCACATCGCCATGGCGATGAGCATTATACATGTATATGTGTATGATGAATGCTGTTGACCTGCTTATGTATTTCTACATTATCTACTGGTGTGATGAATGCTATTGACCTACTTCAGCATTGTATTGCGTATGAATGTCTTGCTCTGTGACTTGACACCATGACTGTTCCAACATGGTACATGCATAAGGAACACACACATGCACACTTTTGAAACACACAGATGCACACTTTTTAAACACACGTGCGCACTTTTTTAACACACACACACACAGACACACATTTTAAACGTTTTAAACACACATATACTTTTTAAACGTTTTAAACACACAGATGCGCCCACTCTGCTGTGCTATTGCGCTGCTCAGGGCTAATGCTCAGTGCTGACACCTTGTTAGAGGGATTCAGACTGGAAGATTCATTCACACTTTATTTCCCAAAGCCCCCTTGCCTTCCTCGCTCTCTGTCTCTGTGTCTGTCTGTCTGTCTGTCTGTCTGTCTCTCTCTCTCTCTCTCTGTCTCTGTCTCTGTCTGTCTCTGTCTCTGTCTCTTTCTCTCTCTCTCTCTCTCTCTTTCTCTCTCTCTCTCTCTATCTTTCCCTCCCTCTCTATCTCTCTCTCTCACTCTCTCCCTCTCTCTCTTTCTCTCCCTTCTCCTTCTCCCTTCTCCTCTCCGCCCCCTCTCTCTATTCCCTGCTGTCTGTGTTCATCAAGTCAGATGTCCAGAGGATATTCTTGACGCGTGTGAAATATATGCGATATGAATGAGTGGAGACAGTATTGCCAATGTCAGGCGTTTGTGTTTATACGGGGTACTGATATCACATTTTGCCAAATGCAGTATTAATGGTGAGAAGAGATATAAAAAAACTACAGTCTAGTCAGATGGAGTAATGGTGTAATGGAAATTCTGCATAATACTGTAAGCTAAGCTGTTGTATGACTTACAAACTTGCATCACACACTTGCAATATTGCTCCACTCTTGTAGCAAGTCATCACACTGTGTACAGCTTGATTTGAAGTGATAGATTTTAAATTCTCTTTCTCTACCTCTTTCTATCCCTCTCTATCGCTCCCTCTCTCCCTTCCTCCCTCCCTCCCTGTCTTTCTTTCTGTCTGTGTTGATCAAGTCAGATGTCCATGGGGTATTTCTGATACCTGTTTAAATATATGAGATATGGATGAATGAAGACATAACTGCTAATGCCA
>CM059284.1:1640142-1642642 GCA_030347295.1 Setipinna tenuifilis | reverse complement strand
GCAGTATTTCTGCATGATGATGGAGTGTTTGAGTGTGTGAGTGTGTGGTGCGGGTGTGTGTGAGTGAGTGTGTGGCATGGATGTGTGTGTGGGTGAGTGTGTGTGTGTGTGTGTTTGAGTGTGTGAGTGTGTGGTGCGGGTGTGTGTGAGTGAGTGTGTGGCATGGATGTGTGTGTGGGTGAGTGTGTGTGTGTGTGTGTGTGTGTGTGTGTGTGGGTGAGTGAGTGTGTGGCACGGATGTGTGTGTGTGTGAGTGAGTGTGTGGCACGGATGTGTGTGTGGGTGAGTGAGTGTGTGTCAGTGTGACTGTGTGTGGCGTGGGTGTGTGTGAGTCAGTGTGTGTGTGTACGGGTGTGTGTGTGTGAGTGTGTGGTGCGGGTGTGTGGCACGTGTGTGTGAGTGAGTGTGTGTGTGTGTGAGTGTGTATCGCCGGTGCTGTAAAGCTGCGCTGGAACGGCCGCCCCCATTGACCTACGGCTGCGGCACACACTGCCCTGATTTACGAGCACCCAGCCAGCAGCAACGGCCCACACACACACACACACACACACACACACACACACACACACACACACACACACACTCGCGTGCACACACACACACACACACACACACACACACACTCACACACACACTCACTCACTCTCTCGCACACACACACATACACAGTCTCTCTCTCTCGTCCACACACACTCACACACACACACACACACACATTTTGTTGTTTAGGTGGTTTTGGCCAGGCTGCCGTGCTCTGCCGGGGCCAGGGCTGTTTTGGTCACATGGTCTGCGGTGGCCCAGAGCAGATGTTGGGCTGTTTAGTTAGAGTTTGGTGACACGTGCAGTTAATGTGTGTGTGTGTGTGTGTGTGTGTGTGTGTGTGTGTGTGGGCTGTTTAGTTAGAGGTTGGTGACACGTGCAATTAATGACCACGAGCACGTCAGATAGGCCTGGGACTCAGCCCTGAGAATAGCTGTAAAGCATGGGTATGAGGTGGGTATGGTGTGTGTGTGTGTGTGTGTGTGTGTGTGTGTGTGTGTGTGTGTGTGTGTGGCTATGTTACAACATCTTACGTAGCATCAGATGATGTGAGTGCAGCCTACAGACTCAAAAGTGTGTAACAAAAGTTATTATTGTCATTTGGTGACATTTTGGGGTCCTCGTACAAGCTCCCTCTATTTGCATGCTCTGCAATAGCAGCAGAGGATGGATATGTAGTAAGACAGATAGATAAACAGTGAAACGACTTCAACATCTTCTAAAAGTAGTCTAGTTGCGTACAACTTAGCTGATTTGACAGATAGATGTACTTTATTATAACATTTTCAAGAATCCTCTCTCCAAAGAAACCTCTCAAGATACATCGCTGTCTACAGAGTGAGGTATCAGCTAGTAAGCCGCCATGGTAACAATGTCTATATTTCTGTCCCTCCCCTGGTCAGGATATGTGATGTCCCTTGTACCTTCTTGCTGCCTGTCACTGGACCAGTGCCCCGTGTGTAGTGATGGTGACGCTCCTGTCCAGTCTGTGCTGTGTTCGATCAGCTATGTGCTGTATATCCATACTAACACACACACACACACACACACACACACACACACACACACACACACACACACACACACACACACACACACACACTGACTTCCAGTTATCTATCGGCCCCAGCACCCATGCATGCCCTAGATAACACTGCATTCTTAGTCTTTTAATCAGTTCCTTTATTTGTTTATTTATCTATTTACTTTGACTAGATCAATGACATTATGGAGTATATATGTATATGTATATGTTCAATAACACACGTATACGCATACATATATGAACGGCTCTTATACATGGGTAGCTTAACCCTTAACCCTCCTCAGTGCCCACAGCAGGAGCTCATATGTTTATTTACCTATTTGTTTATTTATTTATGTGTTTATGTTTATCTCTCCTACAGTAACATACTAAAACAAACTAAAATAATGACCTCACGCCCTACCTGCTAAATTCAGAGAAGAGAGAAGGAAAGAGTAAGAGCAGAAGGAGTGTGCCATTGTCTGCAGAGGAAACGGAGGACGACACGCATACACACACACACACACACACACACACACACACACACACACACAGCCTTTAGACCTGGGCTACCCAACATGAACCCCACTTTGGCCTGCCCTCAGTGTCAATTACCCTTCCATAATTGGGCAGTACCACCTTTTCCAGGGGAGGTGCTACTCTTACATTTCCCATAATTACATTAATATTTCCCAACCCTGCTATTTTTGTCTCTTTGAGGGTCTTGATCAGGGGCTACCCTACCCCCCAGCACTCCCTGTTTGACTCCAGCATTTACATATTACATTAGTACTGTAATGTGAACTATGTGCCTGCCCTACTCCTCCCCAGGCCCTGTGTTAACACTCAGGGCTCTTGTCTGGATGGAGCAGTGAGCTGCATTGATGGTGTACATTTAAAAGCCTGTAACAGTGGTCTGCACTAACTGGAGACATT
>CM059284.1:1625142-1630142 GCA_030347295.1 Setipinna tenuifilis | reverse complement strand
GTATGTCAGCATCTTCAATAAGCTGCATCTCTGTGAGGGACGATCATTTAGCTGCTGTTGTTTAGCACTTTAGTTCAACTTACATGACTCTGGTTTTTGTCTTCCCACTAGAATGCTGTGCAGAGGAACATTTCATTTACGCTCGAGACCCAAGTGAAGTGTTTTTGGCACATGTACTCAGTATTTGCAGTATAATGCAGAGAGAGAGACAGAGAAATAGTGATGTTTCCAGTGTCCTAACTAATTCATTTAGCTTCTGTTGTTTAGCACTTTAGTTCACCTTACATGACTGTGTGTTTTGGTCTTCCCACTAGAATGCTGTGCAGGGGAACATTTAATTTAAGCTCAAGACCTTAAGACCCAAGTGATGTTTTTTTGGTAGTCAGTATTTGCAGTATCATGCTGAGAGAGAGAAATAGTGATGTTGTCAATGTCCTTTTGCAGTTTTACGATAGTGTGTTTGTTTGCGTGGAGTCTGTGTGAGTCATAATAAAGAGACAAGCAGACACAGAGAGGAGTGTGAGAGAAAAGGGATAGGGAAGGATGATTTCCTTTTGAAGTTTTACAATAGTGTGTACACTAACTAGCACTAACTGATGCATCACTAACTAATTCAGCACTAACTTATGCAGTGCTAACTGACGCAGTGCTAACTGATGTAGTGCTAACTGATGTAGTGCTAACTGATGTAGTGCTAACTAATGATACGCTAACTTATTTAGCGCTAACTGGCCTAGTGCTAACTGGCGCAGCGCTACCTGACGCAGTACTAACTGATGATGTGCTAACTGACCCAGCGCTAACTTATTCAGTGGTAATTTATGCAGTGCTAACTGACCCAGCGCTAACTGACCCAGTGCTAACTGATGTAGTGCTAACTGACCCAGTGCTAATTTATTCAACGCTAACTGATGATGTGCTAACTGATGATGTGCTAACTTATGCAGTGCTAACTGCCGCAGTGCTAACTGATGTAGTGCTAACTAATGATGTGCTAACTTATGCAGCGCTAACTGCCGCAATGCTGACTGTCGATGCGCTAACTGACTGCTCTCTTCCCCTTGTCCCCTGCAGCTGGTGTGGTGACTGTGGTTACCGTGGTGATGGTGGTTACCGTGGTGATGGGTGGCTGGCAGCTGGATGACCCTCCTGTTTGTGTGTTCTGATTAACCCCCCCTGCCCCCCCCAAGGGCAAATACAGCCATATACCCCAGAGCCAAGGCAAAATACAGCCATATACCCCAGAGCCAAGCGCAAATACAGCCATGTACCCCAAAGCCAAGGGCAAACACAGCCATGTACCCCATAGGCAAGGGCAAATATAGCCATGTACCCCAGAGCCAAGGGCAAACACAGATATATACCCCATAGGCAAGGGCTAGTATATCCATCATAGCCTACTCTAGAACCTCAAACACCTGTGTGATAGGGACTACTGTCTTGACTGGCATTAAACACCTGTCCTGTAGAGGCTCCACGGACATTGAACACCTGTCCAAAGACACTCCAGAAGTGGACTTCTGCAGCCAGATGCCCAGCAGAGACTCATGTCAGGACATCCCAGTCTACACACTACACCTCAACCCATATAGATAGATAGACAGACAAACAGATGGACAGACAGACAGATAGACAGATAGATAGACAAATAGATAGACATATGGACAACCAGACAACCAGACAGGCAGACAGACAGACAGACAGACACATAGACAGATAGATAAATAGATAGACAGACAGACAGACATTGATTGATTGATGACTTCTGTCAGGTAGACCTTCCCATGCTAGTACACTGCAGTGTCCCCCATAAGGACCTGTCAGCTTCCGGGCTACCGTGACCTCTGAGGTCAATCATATAACAGGCCCTCGCTTGCCAGGTTCACCTGATGACCCCTGACCCCTGAGCAGCCCCTCCCCCCTCCGCCCGCTCCGTGCTCAGGCTGACCAACAGCACGCGGGCGTCTCGGAGGACCAACCTCGCCGAGCCGAGCCGAGCTTTTTCTCTTTTTTTTAGCAGACATAAAAATGGATTGCCCTGTACCAGGGGGAGTACGGATGCCAATACAGTATGTGCAGCAGCCAAACAAACAAACAAACAAGTAAACAGACAAACAAACAAGTAAACAAACAAAGCAGCAGAGAAACGAGGCGTAGCTGGAGAAAGTGGAGTAGGCCGATTCGGCTGGGCTGGGGATGTTCCTTCAGAGTGCTGTTGTCAAGGCACACTCACAAGCCCACCTGCCTACACACAGTGCGTATGTGTGTGTGTGTGTGTTTCTCTGCAGGTGTGTGAGTTCCTGTGTGTGTGTGTGTGTGCAAGCCCACCTGCCTACGCACAATGCTCCTGTGTGTGTGTGTGTGTGTGTGTGTGTGTGTGTGTGTGTGTGTGTGTGTGTGTGTGTGTGTGTGTGTGTGTGTGCGTGTGTGTGTTCGTGTGTATGTGTCTGCAGGTGTGTGTGTGTGTGTGTGTTTGTGTGTGTGTGTGTGTGTCTGCAGGCATGTGTGTACCTGTGTGTGTGTGTTCCTGTGTGTGTGTGTGTGTTTGTGTGCCTACACACAATGTTCCTGACTGTCATGCACAGCAGTGTGTGTGTGTGTGTGTGTGTGTGTGTGTCTGTGTCTGCAGGCTTAGGAGGAAAAGCTGTCTCTGTAATGGAATTCAAATTCCGAGTCAAGTGGCCCACGGCTGGGTTACTGCAGAGCTCGGGCGTCATGACAACGGCCAATCACAGCGCAGGCCTCAGGAAGTGACCAATCAGAGCGCAGGCTTTAGCAGGCGACCAATCAGAGCAGGCGTGTAGAGGGTCCAGTCCAGTGTGTTGTTTGGTGATGAATATGGAGGAGCAAAAGGGACGAAATTCTGCCTCTTGTGAAGGCGGCATCATGATGTGGCTGCAAACTAACAACAAGTCTTTCTTCTTTTTATTTATTTGTCTCTCTCTCTCTCTCTCTCTGTCTCTCTCTCTCTCTCTCTCTCTCTTTCTCTCTCTCTCACACACACACATACACACACACACACACACACACACACACACACATTCTTTCTCTCCCTTACACACACACACAAACACCCGCACACACATTCTCTCTCTCTCACACACACACACACACACACACACACACACACACACACACACACACACACACATTCTCTGTCTCACACGCACAAACACACAGAAGAAATCCAGTCTGGAACACCAGGCTCATTAGCAGTGGGAATGCTAGCATGATCGCTAGTCCCATGCAACAGTGGCATGTCTGGCTAAGGGCCCCACAGGTCGAGCATAACGTCCTAACGCGTGCTGCTCTCTAACATAGCTATCAGGAGGAGCAGGGGCGATTTTAGCATCTGGTCTTTAGGGGTGCCCGGCCCCCAGTGCTTATCACATAACACTATTATTATATATAATATATTATTCATTTTGCACTGAGCCAGGGGGTGCCGAGCAGTTTCACGGGGGTGCCTTGGCACCCCTAAAAATGGTCTAGATTCGCCCCTGAGGAGGAGGATTGCTAGTCCTGTGCAGCAGCGGCGTGTCTGAGGAAGGGTCGAGCATAACGTGTCAGGGAGAGGAGGCTAACGTGTGCTAACGTGTGCTGCTATCTAACATGGCTATCAGGAGGAGGATTGCTAGTCTCATGCAGCAGCGGCGTGTCTGAGGAAGGGTCGAGCATAACGTGTCAGGGAGAAGAGGCTAACGTGTGCTGCACTCTAACGCAGCGATCAGGAGGAGGAGGCTTTGATGCAGACATGTCTCCTCCGCTGCCTCCCTAATGATGGGGCCATGCAAGGCTAACGCCTCATTAAAGCGGAATGACAATAAAATAAACATGTGCCAAGCAGCGGTGGGGGAACACATCAAGGAGGGTTCTGATCCGTATTAGAACAACTAAGGAGGGAGGCACAAGGATAAGTGCACCGATTGCACTTCTGAAACGTGCCTCTCTCTTTCTCTCCCTCTCTGTCTCTCTGCCTCTCTCCCTCCCTCTCTCTCTGTCACGTTCTCCCTCCCTCTCTCTCTGTCTCTCTCTCTCTCTCTCCCTCCCTCTCTCTCTGTCACGTTCTCCCTCCCTGTCTTTCTCTCTGTCTCTGTGTCTCTCTGGCTCAGAGTAGTCATCACAGACTATAAATGATGTATACATACACCAGTCTGCTGCGGCTCTGTGGTCGGTGTCTGTGAGGCTGTGTGTGTGTGTGTGTGTGTGTTTGCTAAAGCTCTGAGATGGGTGTGTGTGAAGCTGTGTGGTGGGTGTCTGTGAGGCTGTGTGTGTGTGTGTGTGTTTGCTAAAGCTCTGTGGTGGGTGTGTGTGAAGCTGTGTGGTGGGTGTCTGTGAGGCTGTGTGTGTGTGTGTTTGCTAAAGCTCTGTGGTGGGTGTGTGTGAAGCTGTGTGGTGGGTGTCTGTGAGGCTGTGTGTGTGTGTGTGTGTGTGTGTTTGCTAAAGCTCTGTGGTGGGTGTGTGTGAAGCTGTGTGGTCGGTGTCTGTGAGGCTGTGTGTGTGTGTGTGTGTGTTTGCTAAAGCTCTGTGGTGGGTGTGTATGAAGCTGTGTGGTGGGTATGTGTGAGGCTGTGTGTGTGTGTGTGTGTGTTTGCTAAAGCTCTGTGGTGGGTGTGTGTGAAGCTGTGTGGTGGGTATGTGTGAGGCTGTGTGTGTGTGTGTGTGTGTTTGCTAAAGCTCTGTGGTGGGTGTGTGTGAAGCTGTGTGGTGGGTGTGTGTGAAGCTGTGTGTGTGTGTGTGTGTTTGCTAAAGCTCTGTGGTGGGTGTGTGTGAAGCTGTGTGGTGTGTGTGTGTGTGAGGCTGTGTGGTGTGTGTGTGTGTGAGGCTGTGTGTGGGTGTGTGTGTTTGCTAAAGCTCTGTGGTGGGTGTGTGTGAAGCTGTGTGGTGGGTGTCTGTGAGGCTGTGTGTGTGTGTGTGTGTGTGTGTTTGCTAAAGCTCTGTGGTGGGTGTGTGTGAAGCTGTGTGGTGTGTGTGTGAAGCTGTGTGGTGGGTGTCTGTGA
>CM059284.1:1607642-1610142 GCA_030347295.1 Setipinna tenuifilis | reverse complement strand
GGTGGTGGTGGTGGTGGGGGGGGAATATGGTGGTGGGGGGGGGGGGTGCTATGGTGGGGCTGGCCTCTCCTAATCACTGCTGTGAGTCCCATTGAGAGCTGCTGATCACTGGCCCAGCAGTAATTGCATTTTAATAGACAATTAAGGGCCACTCGTAAATCACACACACACACACACACACATGCACACACACACATGTATGCGGACACACACACACGGGTGCACACACACAGACACACACACACGGGTGCACACACACACACACACACACACACACATACAGACACACACACACACACACACATACAGACACACACACATGCACACACACATGCGCACACACACGCATGCACACATCCGCTTTACCGCCCTCGAATGACATTTACACACAGAGAGACATACACAGAGACGTACGCGTGCACATACATACAGATAAACACACGCACACACGCATGCAAACACACACACATACACACACACACATACACTAACACACACATAAAGGCACATGAACACACACACACACACCCACACACACACACACACAGACAAAGGCGCATGAACGCATACCTAAACAGGAACAGGGTCAGTGACACTCATTAATTAACAAACAGTGGTTTCCTTCACTGGTGTGATCTGAGCATTCATTAATTAAACATCAGATAATTAAGGATCAGAAAATTACTTACAAAGACACACACATTAGGCCATAAGACAAACCCCAGAAACGTGTGGGTGCACGCACACACACACACACACACACACACACACACACACACTCACACACACACACACACACACACACCAGCCTAAGGTTTTTAGGTGACAGGATACACACGTGGACAAAATTGTTGGTACCCCTCAGTTAAAGAAGGAAAAACCCACAATTCTCACTGAAATCACTTGAAACTTACAAAAGTAACAATAAATAAACATTTATTGAAAATTAAATAAATCAAAATCAGCCATTACTTTTGAATTGTTGATCAATATAATTATTTAAAAAAACAAACTAATGAAATAGGGCTGGACAAAAATGATGGTAACTTAACCATTAACCCATTAACCCATAACTTAATATTTTGTTGCACAACCTTTTGAGGCAATCACTGCAATTAAACGATTCCTGTATTTGTCAATGAGCGTTCTGCAGCTGTCAACAGGTATTTTGGCCCACTCCTCAAGAGCAAACTGCTCCAGTTGTCTCAGGTTTGATGGGTGTCTTCTCCAAATGGCATGTTTCAGCTCCTTCCACAGATGTTCAATGGGATTCAGATCTGGGCTCATGGAAGGCCACTTTAGAATAGTCCAACGCTTTTCTCTCAGCCATTCCTGGGTGTTTTTGGCTGTGTGTTTTGGATCGTTGTCCTGTTGGAAGACCCATGACCTGCGACTGAGACCAAGCTTTCTGACACTAGGCAGCACATTTCTCTCCAGAATGCCTTGATAGTCTTCAGATTTCATTTTACCTTGCACACATTCAAGACACCCTGTGCCAGATGCAGCAAAGCAGCCCCAAAACATTACTGAGCCTCCTCCATGTTTCACCGTAGGAACAGTGTTCTTTTCTTCGTATGCTTGGTTTTTGAGTCTATGAACATAGAGTTGATGTGCCTTACCAAAAAGCTCCAGTTTGGTCTCATCTGTCCAAAGGACATTCTCCCAGAAGCTTTGTGGCTTGTCAACATGCATTTTTGCAAATTCCAGTCTCGCTGTTTTATGATTTTTTTTCAGCAGTGGTGTCCTCCTTGGTCGTCTCCCATGAAGTCCACTTTGGCTCAAACAACGACGAATGGTGCGATCTGACACTGATGTACCTTGGCCTTGGAGTTCACCTTTAATTTCTTTGGAGGTTGTTCTGGGCTCTTTGGATACAATTCGAACGATGCGTCTCTTTAATTTCTCATCAATTTTCCTCTTGCGGCCACGTCCAGGGAGGTTGGCTACTGTCCCGTGGGTCTTGAACTTCTGAATAATATGAGCCACTGTTGTCACAGGAACTTCAAGCTGTTTAGAGATGGTCTTATAGCCTTTACCTTTAAGATGTTTGTCTATAATTTTTTTTCGGATGTCCTGGGACAATTCCCTCCTTCGCTTTCTGTTGTCCATGTTCAGTGTGGTACACACCTTTTCACCAAACAGCAGAGTGACTACTTGTCTCCCTTTAAATAGGCAGACTGACTGATTATGAGTTTGGAAACACCTGTGATGTCAATTAAAGGACACACCTGAGTTAATCATGTCACTCTGGTCAAATAGTTTTCAATCTTTTATAGAGGTACCATCATTTTTGTCCAGGCCTGTTTCATTAGTTTGTTTTTTAAAATAATTCTGTTAATCAACAATTCAAAAGTGATGGCTGATTTTGATTGTTTAATTTTCAATACATTTTTATTTATTATTACTTCTGCAAGTTTCAAGTGATTTCAGTGACCATTGTGGGTTTTTCTTTCATTAACTGAGGGGTACCAACAATTTTGTCCACGTGTGTATATGCTTT
>CM059284.1:1542642-1545142 GCA_030347295.1 Setipinna tenuifilis | reverse complement strand
GAGCAGAGTTGGGAGATCATTATTCATTCATCCCTTCATTCATTCATTCATTCCTTTATTCATCCATCCATCCCTTCCTTCCTTCATTCATTCATTCATTCATTCATTCATTAATTCTCATCCTCTGACTCCTGTGTGTGTGTGTGCCTGGGTGTGTTTCTGTGTCTGTGTGTGTGTGTGTGTGTGTGGGTGTGTGTGTGTGTGTGTGTGCCCATTCCAGGGCAGGCAGTAGGGAGGAGAAAAGTGATTGACTAATGCAGCGTGCTTGTGCTTGCCGGTTACTGTGGTGGATGACAGGCACATGCGTGTGTGTGTGTGTGTGTGTGTGTGTGTGTGTGTGCCTGCGTGTGTGTTGCCCATGATCACTGTGATGGATGACAGGCACATGCACGTGTGTGTGTGCGTGTGTGTGTGCGTGTGTGTGTATGTGTGTGTGTGTGTGTGTGTGTGTGTGTGTAGCCCATGATCACTGTGATGGATGACAGGCACATGCAGAGACGTGACAGCTGCCAGCCAGGAGACAGATTGGGCACAGTACAACTGTATGCCTCTAGGTGTGTGTGTGTGTGTGTGTGTGTGTGTGTGTGTGTGTGTGTGTCTGTATGTGTGTGAGCATGAGCGTGAGCAAGAGAGAGAGATTGGGCACAGTACAACTCTATGCCTTTAGGATCTGTGTGTGTGTGTGTGTGCGTGTGTTCGTGTGTCTGTGTGTGTCTGTGTATGTGTGAGCGTGAGCAAGAGAGAGATTGGGCACAGTACAACTGTATGCCTCTAGGATGTGTGTGTGTGTATGTGTGTGTGTGTGTGTGTGTGTGTGTGAGAGAGAGAGAGAGAGACATAGAAAGATAGCGAGAGAGACAGATAGGTAGAGAGAGAGAGAGAGAAAGAGATAGAAAGATAGAGAGAGAGGGACAGGTTTAACACTTTATTAAATTATTGTCAGATAATCCCACAATTCCACATCAAGCAGAGCTCACATTCCGCTCTGAACCTGAAAGGTCCCCCGCCCTCCATCACACGTTTAAAACCACCATCAGCATCCCAGTGACATGACACAGCACTCAGACAGACACAAAACAATTGGCATCAATTGGCATCAATTGGCATCGAAAATGTTATGTCATAGAGCACTTTTTTGTGAATGTCCTGAAAGGGCCTCGCTTCTAAAAAAAAAAACACAGGGGCCCAGCCCCTCTTAATAGCTCCCACCACCAGCCTGCCTCATCCTGCTTTTGATTTATGACACACACACACACACACACAGGCACGTTTTGATTTATGTCGCTTGTAGTGACGCTTACAATGCTTCTCCAATCAGAACATGATAAATAGTCGGCCGGACCTAACTGTTGTATAACATTGTTTTATGTCATTTGTGGGTTTGTCAGGTCGCTCAGGTTAGTTTGCTTAGACTACATGACGATCTGATGTGAGTGCAGGTGTGTGTTAGTTTGCTCACTCAGACTACCGGACGATCTGGTCTGGTAAGATGAGCCTTTGTGTTTAGACAGAGACATTAGTCTTGTGCGGTGAGAGAGTTGGGGAGTGTGTGTGTGACAGAGGAGTGTGAGTGTTGGGGAGAGTGTGTGTGTGTGTGACAGAGGACTGTGAGTGTTGGGGAGAGTGTGTGTGTGTGTGACAGAGGACTGTGAGTGTTGGGGAGTGTGTGTGTGTGCTTGGTGACTGCAGGATAGTATAGCGTGTCTGCTCTGTGTGAGTGTGTGTGTGATAGGAGTGTGAGTGTTGGGGAGTGTGTGTGTGTGACAGACAGAGGAGTGTGTGTGTAGGGGAGTGTGTGTGTGTGTGTGACAGACAGAGGAGTGTGTGTGTTGGGGAGTGTGTGTGTTATGGAGGACTGTGAGTGTTGGGGAGAGTGTGTGTGCTTGGTGACTGCAGGATAGTATAGCGTCTCTGCTCTGTGTGTGTGTGTGTGTGACAGAGGGATGTGAGTGTTGGGGAGTGTGTGTGTGCTTGGCCGACTGCATGGCGCATGGCTGCTGGTGTGACTGCAGGGTAGAGGAGTGTGAGTGTTGGGGAGTGTGTGTGTGTGTGTGTGTGTGTGTGTGTGTGTGTGACGGAGGAGTGTGAGTGTGTGAGGGCAGTGTGGCGTCTCTGCGTGAGGGCGGATGTTCCACATGATCGCCTACATTCCAGAACACCGCAATTCATCATCCTCTTCTCCTTCATATCACACAACGTCACACACACACACACAGGTCACACACCACTGACCACACACACACGGCCCACACACACCACACCTGGAACAATTACTGCACACACACACACACACACACACACACACACACACACACACACACACACACACACACACAACACCCCAAACCTGGAAAATGTACTGCATACACACACATACATACACACAAACACACACACACACACACACACACACACACACACACACACACACACACTCATTAGATTGGTGGGGCTTTGTGAGGAAACAGACGGCCTCTAATTTAGCAGGAAGTTGAGGCAT
>CM059284.1:1527642-1535142 GCA_030347295.1 Setipinna tenuifilis | reverse complement strand
GGCCATACTGTAAATAGCCACAGAGAATAGCATTAGCATCTATAGGGCACACACTAGCCCATCAGTCATAGCATTAGAGCGCTAATAAACACACTGATGATGCATGCATAGCCTGCACAGGGTGTGTGTGTGTGTGTGTGTGTGTGTGTGTGTGTGTGTGTGTGTGTGTGTGTGTGTGTGTGTGTGAGTGTGTGTGTGTGTGTGTGTGTGTGTGAGTGTGTGAGTGAGTGTGTGTGTGTGTGTGTGAGTGTGAGTGTGTGTGAGTGTGTGTGTGTGTGTGTGTGTGAGTGTGTGTGTGTGTGTGTGTGTGTGTGTGTGCATTAGAGCACTCATAAACACACTGATGATGCATGAATAGCCTGCACAGTCTGCACAGTGGGTGCTGAATTTAAATGTGTTGTAAAACGCTAAATGGGCTGTGTTTATATTATTATATTTACATTTTGTCACCCTCAGCATCCAGAGTACCCAGTGCCCTTTACAACGGACACCTCACACTCCCCCTCACACACACACACACACACACACACACACACACACACACACACACACACACACACACACACACATACACACGCTCACCTTGTCACACACACACACACACACACACTCTCACCTTGTCACACACACACACACACACTTACCCTTTCCAGGGGGCAGTGTGGGGTACAGTCTGTCGCACACACACACACACACACACACACACACACACACTGTCTTTCTTTTCTGAGACTGTGAGTGACGTGATTGTGAACTCCGCTAGTGTTCCTTCTCTCTGTGTGATGTGGCACTAATAAGCACTAATGCAGGCAGTAGACAAGAGGGACAATAATAATAATAATAATAATAATAATAATAATAATAATAATAATAATAATAATAATAATAATAATAATAATAATAATCATCATCATCATCATCATAATAATAATCATAATAATAGTAGTAATAACAGTAATAATAATAGTAATAATAGGGACATTATCAGGTTAAGGAGAGTGTGATGAAGGCCAAAACTGCAGCTGGTGTTTGCTAAGGTCATTACTGCTGTTGACTGAGCTGTCCTGAGTGTAGGTGTGTGTGTAACATTTAATCGGGGGGAGAGGGGTGCGATTAAACCCCCCCTCACCGTTCCACCCCTTAACAGACAAAGCAAAAACAACATTTCAGGAGGCTTCTTGTCCCCCAGGAGACACTAGAATGTGCCATCTGCATCAGTATTCCTGTGCTGTAGTCTGCTCTTAGTGGGCTTGGGGATTTTTGGGGATGTTCTGCCTGTATGTTTCTTTTGTTTGTTAATATCCTCTCCGGCTTAGTGGGGTTGGATGGGGGTCAGACAGTGTTGGTCAGGTGTGGAGCGGTCGGCCATGTTGCTTTGATTGAGTTCAAGGCTCTGGCTGCACCACTCAAGGAGACTAAAGCATGTAGTCTTACCCAGGTGTCTCATAAGGACACTAGAGCAAGTACATGTGGTCTTTCCCAGGTGTCTTATAAGGACACTAGAGCCTGTAGTCTTACCCAGGTGTCTTATAAGGACACTAGAGCAAGTACATGTGGTCTTTCCCAGGTGTCTTATAAGGACACTAGAGCCTGTAGTCTTACCCAAGTGTCTTATAAGGACACTAGAGCAAGTACATGTGGTCTTACCCAGGTGTCTCATAAGGACACTAGAGCCTGTAGTCTTACCCAGGTGTCCTATAAGGACACTAGGAGCATGTAGGGGCATGTAGGGAATGTGAGGACACTAGCGCATGTAGTCTTACCCAGGTGTCTTATAAGGACACTAGACCACACAATCTTTCCTAGGCCTCTTATGAGGACAGTACAGCACATAGTTGTCCCTAGGCATCTCATAAGGACACTAGACCACATAGGGCTTCCCCTGCATGTCACCCATTACACGTGTGAGCAGGGGGCAGCCGTGAGAGTGCTGGTCATTCACTGTCAGTGTGGGGAGTTGAACCCATGACCGTGGCTGCTCGTCTGCCTCTTTAGCCCATAACTGCCCCTAGGAGGTCGTGGGGGCACACAGGTGCCCTCAGGCTTCCTCAGGCTCCCTCAAAGGATTAGGGGTCAGGCCTCTGCTACCAGCATGATAGGGCAACCAGAGCACACACAGCGAGAGGTGCCAATCACGGGTTCAGTGTGTGTGTGTGTGTGTGTGTGTGTGTGTGGCCTCTGCTACCAGCATGATAGGGCAACCAGAACACACACAGCGAGAGGTGCCAGTCCCAGGGTTCAGTGTGTGTGTGTGTGTGTGTGTGTGTGGCCTGTCCTACGCACATGATAGGGCACCAAAACACACACAGGCAGAGCTGTCAGTCCCGGGTTCAGAAAGTTAAACCCTGCCACACATTTGATCCAACCGGCTCTGAATCAGCTGATCATAATGAGCACTCAGGACAGGTAGATCAGCTAGTCAGTGAAGTCACCTGTCTTAGAAGGAAAACATGGCAGGGTTTTGGATTGTCACCTCTGCACATAGCAGCCATTTTAGGGAGGTCAACAATGCACCACGCCCTAATTGCTCTGATTAGCTAAAGACATTTGCGTGAGTTGTGGGAGATTTTGTGCTACTTGCGGATTTTCCTTTCTGAACTCGGGACTTTCACCTCTGCACACAGCAGCCATCTGCGGGCCCCTCCTGGGGACACTGGGGTGTGTCACTGCCCCTGGGCCACCCCCAGAGGAAAGCAGCATCTAAAATGAGATCTCATCATCTCTCCTAAAGCACCTTAGGAAGAAAGTAAGAACTACAGTGTAAAACCTACAGCAGCTTGTGATCTTCAGTTAAACTTACCTTCAGCTGAACTCTAATCTGTGATCTTAAGTTAAACTTACAATGGGCAGGAGTCTGACTAATAGGTCTCTGCCTGGACTAAGAGGAGTGAGTAGTTGCCCTGAGATACTTATGAAACACAAACGTATCATTTCCTGAAGACCCGTATGATGACAGAAGCATATAATGTAGTTTCCCCATGACACTCACCAGCACACATATGGTGCATTAATCACACAATCAAGCCCTGTTCTACCTTTCAAAACCCTTCAGGGAGGCTATGTATTTATTTACTTATTTATTTATTTATTTATGTTTTTGTTTGTTTGTTTGTTTGCTTATTTATTTGTTTATTTATTTGTTGATTTATTTATTTGTTTATCATGCCTGTGTGGTTTAGAGGGAGCAGACTGCAGTCCAGACTGCCTCAGTAGCGCCCCCTAATGATGAGAAATGGGAAGCGCTGAAGTTACTCCTCATACGCAGTAACACAGAGTAACACGTAGTGGTGCTCTTAAATAGGCATAAAGGTCAAAATATGCTGCCATTTTTAAATCATATAGTAACGGGTGCTTTTAAATAGGCATAAAGACTCATGTCAAAACATTCTGCCATTTTTAAATCACATAGCAGTAGTGGTGCTCTTAAATAGTCATAAAAGACTCATGCCAAAACATTCTGCCATTTGTTTTCTCTAAAATCATTATTGTTTTTGTCATGTCATTATGATTTAATGAGTGTAGACTAATTGAGAGAAAATGACTAATTTCAGCACAAGACTGCAACAAGACACAGTGTGACAAGAGTGTGTGTGTGTGTGTGCAGGCTATCATCACTCAGAGCTGGGTTGTGTGTGTGTGTGCGTGCGTGTGTGTTTGTATGTACAGTGGGGCAAAGTAGTATTTAGTCAGCCACCGATTGTGCAGGTTCTCCCACTTAAAAATATGACAGAGGCCTGTAATTCTCATCACAGGTATACCTCCACTATGACAGACAGAATGAGAGGAAAAAATCCAGAAAATCACATTGTCTCATTTTAAAAGAATTTATTTGCAGGTTATGGTGGAAAATAAGTGTTTGGTCACCTACAAACAAGCAAGATCTTTGGCTCTCGCACACCTGCAACTTCTTAACGAGGCTCCTCTGTCCTCCACTCGTTACCTCGTTAGTAATGGCACCTGTGTGATGTTTGTAATGTTTGAACGCGTTATCTGAATAAGAGACACCTGTCCACAACCTCAAACAGTCCCACTCCAAACTCCACTATGGCCAAGACCAAAGAGCTGTCAAAGGACATGAGAAACACAACTGTAGACCTGCACCAGGCTGGGAAGACTGAATCTGTAATAGGTAAGCAGCTTGGTGTGAAGAAATCAACTGTGGGAGCAATTATTAGAAAATGGAAGAAATACAAGACGACTGAGAACCTCCCTCGATCCGGGGCTCCACACAAGAACGGTGGAGTCAAAAGAAGGGTGAGCAAAAATCCCAGAAGCACACTGTGAATGACCTGCAGAGAGCCCAAAGTAACAAAAGCTACATTCAGTAACACACTACTCCGTCAGGGACTGCAACAAAACACAGTGAGACAAGAGCACAGGAGTGTGTGTGCTAACATGCTGTCATGACTCTGGGAGCTGGGTTGTGTGTGTGTGTGTGAGTGTTTATTTGTTTGTGTGTGTGTATGAGTGTTTGTGTGTGTGTGTGTGTGTGTGTGTATTTGTGTGTGTGTGTTTGTGTGTGTGTGTGTGTGTGTGTGTGTGTGTGCACGGCATCATAAGTGAGAGTTAGGTTGTTATGAGGAGCGACATGAGTGTGTGTGTGTATCAGGAGCGGTGTGTATGTGTGTGTGTGTGTGTGTGTGTATCATCATGGGTGAGAGTTAGGTTGGTGTGAGGAGCGGTGTGAGTGTGTGTGTGTGTGTGTGTGTGTGTATCATCATGGGTGAGAGTTATGTTGGTATGAGGAGCGACATGAGTGTGTGTGTGTGTGTGTGTGTATCATCATGGGTGAGAGTTATGTTGGTATGAGGAGCGACATGAGTGTGTGTGTGTGTGTGTGTGTATCATCATGAGTGAGAGTTATGTTGGTATGAGGAGCGACATGAGTGTGTGTGTGTGTGTGTGTGTGTGTGTATCATCATGGGTGAGAGTTAGGTTGGTATGAGGAGCGGTGTGAGTGTGTGTGTGTGTGTGTGTGTGTGTGTGTGTGTATCATCATGAGTGAGAGTTATGTTGGTGTGAGGAGCGACATGAATGTGTGTGTGTGTGTGTGTGTGTGTATCATCATGAGTGAGAGTTATGTTGGTATGAGGAGCAGTGTGAGTGTGTGTGTGTGTGTGTGTGTGTGTGTGTGTGTATCATCATGAGTGAGAGTTATGTTGGTATGAGGAGCGGTGTGTGTGTGTGTGTGTGTGTGTGTGTGTGTGTGTGTGTGTGTGTGTGTGTGTGCACGCCATCATGAGGAGCGGTGTGAGTGTGGAGGATGGCCAAGAATAGACACGGGAGAGAACACACACCATATGGTGTTCACACGCCACTGCCTGTGTTAGCTTCTCTCTTTCTGTGTGTGTGTGTGTGTGTGTGTGTGTGTGTGTGTGTGTGTGCGTGTGTGTGTGTGACAGAGAGTAAAATAGTGTCCATGAGTTCTGCAGTGAGCGTTGTTAATCTGCGTGTGTGGAGTTTAAGGCAGTATCTGTGTGTGTGTGTGTGTGTGTGTGTGTGTATGTGTGTGTGTGTGTGTGAGAGAGAGAGAGAGAGAGGGTGTAAATAGTGTCCATGAGTTCTGCAGTGAGCGTTCTTAATCTGCGTGTGTGGAGTTTAAGCCAGTATCTGTGTGTGTGTGTGTGTGTGTGTGTGTGTGCGCGTGTGTGTGTGTGTGTGTGTGTGTGTGTGAGAGAGAGAGAGAGAGAGGGTGTAAAAGTGTGTATGAGTTCTGCAGTGAGCATTCTTAATCTGCATGTGTGGAGTTTGAGCTAGTAAAGGAAATCGCTATTTTCTCAACGCACCTTGTGTGTGTGTGTGTGTGTGTGTGTGTGTGTGTGTGTGTGTGTGTGTGTGTGTGTGTGTGTGTGTGTGTGTGTGTGCCAGTAAAGGAAATCACTATGTTCTCAAAGCACCTCAGATCTCTCCAATCTGTTACCAGTACCACAGCTCTGGAGTCTCCATACGCCGATAAGGCAGACAGACAGACAGGCAGGCAGATAGACAGACAGACAGACAGACAGGCAGATAGACAGACAGACAGGCAGACAGGCAGACAGACAGGCAGACAGACAGGCAGACAGACAGACAGGCAGACAGACAGACAGGTGGACAGACAGACAGACAGGCAGGCAGACAGACAGACAGGCAGACAGACAGACAGGCAGACAGGCAGACAGACAGACAGACAGACAGACAGACAGACAGGCAGGCAGACAGACAGACAGGCAGATAGAGAGACAAACAGAGAGACAGACAGACAGACAGGCAGACAGGCAGACAGACAGGCAGACAGACAGACAGGCGGACAGGCAGACAGAGAGGCAGGCAGACAGACAGATAGACAGACAGACAGACAGACAGACAGGCGGACAGGCGGACAGGCAGACAGACAGGCAGACAGGCAGACAGACAGGCAGATAGACAGACAGACAGGCAGACAGACAGGCAGACAGACAGACAGGCAGACAGATAGACAGACAGGCAGACAGACAGACAGACAGGCAGACAGGCAGACAGACAGGCAGATAGACAGACAGACAGGCAGACAGACAGGCAGACAGACAGACAGGCAGACAGATAGACAGATAGACAGACAGGCAGACAGATAGACAGATAGACAGATAGACAGACAGGCAGACAGACAGACAGGCAGACAGATAGACAGATAGACAGACAGGCAGACAGACAGACAGACAGGCAGACAGACAGGCACGAGCATAATGAAGACATCATCAGACTCATTTCAACCTGCACATCTGCATTAATGATGATGCATCACTGTCAACATCATCACAACAAACACAACAACAACATCAACAAACAACAACAAACACAACAACACAAACATGATGAGATGCATCACTGTCAACATCATCACAACAATCATCACAACAAACACAACAAACACATCAACACAAACAGGGAACACGGTCAGGTGTGGTGGGGGGGGTGGGGGGGCGGAGGCGTGTGATTGGCTGGGACCCCTAGGTGGGCGGCGGTGGCCAATGAGGTGCGAGCGTTCGATAGCGGTGGCCAATGAGGTGCGAGCATTCGATAGCACTAACCAGCTGAGGGGCGCACTGAGCACGCATCCTCTCTGGCCAAATTGGCCCACCATCGATCAGTGTGTGTGTGTGTGTGTGTGTGTGTCTAAGCACGCATCCTCTCTGGCCAAATTGGCCCGCCATCGATCAGCACACTTCACCAGGACGCCTATCGATCAGTGTGTGTGTGTGTGTGTGTGTGTGTGTGGGTTTGTGTGTGGCTGTGTGTCTGTGTGTGTGTTTGTGTGTGTGTGTCTGTGTGTGTGTATTTGTGTGTGTATGTGTACTATGCGTGTGTATGTGTGTGTGTGTTTGTGTGTTTGTTTGTTTCTTTGTGTGTGTGTGTGTGTGTGTGTGTGTGTGTGTGTGTGTGTATTTGTGTATTTGTGTGTTTGTGTGTGTGTGTGTGTGTGTGTGTGTGTGTGTGTGTGTGTTTGCGTATGTCTGTGAACACACTAGATTTATGTTGGTG
>CM059284.1:1467642-1470142 GCA_030347295.1 Setipinna tenuifilis | reverse complement strand
TGACCAATTTATTAGTTAAATTCCACACGAGTCCCATTCATTTCAGTAAAACAAATCTCAACTTTGCTTTGCATAAAGGCTGAAGTTGGCGACTCAACGTCAACACTCCCTGGTGATAGGCTTCTGTTTCCGCCCCATTAATCCCACAGTACTTTAGTGTTACTGTGTTAGTTATTGTTTATTATTCCTTTCTCCAGTCTCCAGTGCCAACTGTGTTTCCTGCCACAGCCCTGTCTTGACTGGTGTGTTGTGTTGTGTTGTGTGTGTGTGTGTGTTGTGTTGTGTTGTGTGTGTTGTGTGTATTGTGTTGTGTGTATTGTGTTGTGTGTGTACACTACCTCCTCTGGGCTGCAGTATTTCTGTCTGTAGGCAGCTTCCCCCTTCATTTCTCTCCATCCTGTGGGAGCTCCTCTCTCTTGGGCTGTGTTGGTTTTTGGAGCTGTGTTTGTAAGTACGTGTGTGTCGGCTGTGTGTGTGTGTGTGTGTGTTAGAGAGAGAGAGTGTGTGTGTGTGAGAGAGAGAGTGTGTGTGTGTGTGTGTGTGTGCGTGTGCAACAGTGTGTGTTTATTTATGAGGATGTGTTTGTCTGCTGTGTGTGTGTGTTTTTCTGCTGTGTGTGTGTGTGTGTGTGGTGTCCTTATTCCGATGCTTCTGCACCTTTCCCAGTGTCCCTCTCTGTCCCTCTCTTTTGAGTGGCTGCTTTAATGCCAGCTGGGATGTGGATGTTTGTGTCCATCAGGGGGGATGTGTGGCCCCCTCTCCCCGCTCCTCAGGCCTCTCTGCCTGGGCACAGTGGTGGCCTGTCCTGGGGCTGGGGGCTCTGGAGGTGTGGAGCTCCGTCCAGACACTAGCTACCTGGACTGCCTTAGGGTGTCTGTCTGGGGTGTGTGTGTGTGTGCGTGTGTGTTTGTGTGTGTGTGTGTGTTAGGGTGTTTGTCTGGAGAGTGTGTGTGCGTACGTGCCTGTGTGTGTGTGTGTGTGTGTGTTAGGGTGTTTGCCCTCTCTCTTCCTCTCTGCATGGTTGCCGGCTGTGTGTGTGTGTGTGTGTGTGTGTGTGAGTGTGTGTGTGTGTGTGTGAGTGTGTGTGTGTGTGTGTGTGTGTGTGTGTGTTTTGTTGCTGGCTGAGCCAGCCAGTCTGCCTGGGGATGATGATGTCCTCTGGCTCCAGACAGACAACCTAAAATACACACACACACACACACACACACACACACACACACACACACACACACACACACACACACACACACACATACACACACACACATACACACAGCCGGCAACCATGCAGAGAGGGAGAGAGAGAGAGAAAAGAAACAGAGAGAAAGGGAGTCAGAGAGAAAGAGGGAGGCTGGAAGAGATGGAAAGAACAGGAAAATAACAGATAGAAAGTGAAACACAAAGAGAATAACAACAAGAGGGAGATTAAGAGAAAGAGAGAGGTGGAGACAGAAAGAATTTAAAATGGACAGACACTAATGGAGACGAGGAGAGAGAGAACATGAGAAACTGAAAGAGAGAGAAAGAGACAGACAGAGAGAGAGAGAGAGAGGGAGAGAGAGAGAGAGAGAGAGAGAGAGAGAGAGAGAGTGTTGGAAAGAGGGAAGGAGAAACGCAACAGGGCCGGAATAGAAATGCTTCCTGACTTTCAGCTTTTATTTTAATCATTACTTTTAATCTAATTGCAAAAGGAAATATAAATTATTCAATCCCATTCTGAGGAAAAGGTTACCATCATAAATTTCCGCATAATTGTCCCATAGCCAGCTAATTAGCACGCAGCTTAATAAGGCCAACCACTTCTTTAAATCTCTCTCTCTCTCCTCTCCTCTCTCCTTCTCTCCTCTCCTCTCTCTTCCCTCTCTCCTCCTCCACTCCTCCTCTCTCCTCTTGCCAACCACTTCTTTAAATCTCACCATTCGCTCATTTGTCCTCGTCTCCATGGCAACGGCCTGTCAATCAGGGGTAAGAGTTCATCTCCTGGTTTTTTCCCCTCTTGCTCACCCTAAGCAGAGCTCTGAGACTAGCATGCAAATATAGCACACAAGTCTAGGACACAAACCTAGGACACAGGCATAGGACACAAGCTTAGTACAGAAGCTTATTATATAAGTGAAGCACACACACCTAGGACATAAGTCTAGGACGCAAGTCTAGGACGCAAACCTAGGACACAAGCGTAGGATGGAAGCCTTGTATTACTTGTATACAACCCTACAGTATTACACCCTGAGCAGAGCTCTGGGGAGATTAACACACACACCTAGGACACACTCCTTGGACACAAGCACATACAAGCCTAGTACACAAGTGCAGCACAGAAGAATAGTATGCAAGCCTAGTACACAAGTGGAGGACACAAGAGTAGAACACAAGTCTAGTAGGGGCAGCATATAAATCTACTACACAGGTCTAGTACACAAGTCTCCACTTTAATGTTCTCCTTTTCCTGAAGTAGAAACTGGCATTGCAGCTTTGCTGATGAGAGAGTGAAAGAGGG
>CM059284.1:1417642-1422642 GCA_030347295.1 Setipinna tenuifilis | reverse complement strand
GGGGGGGTTGGGGGGGGGGGGTTGGACCAGAGATGATAAGTAGGGTGTGTTGTGTGTGTTGTGATGGAGAGGTGTGGGTGTGTGTTTGGGACACGTGTGTGTGTGTGGGGGGGGGGCAGGTTGATAGGTGCCCGGTAAGACAAATGGAGATGTGTGTTTTGGACGTGTGTGTTATGATGAGGAGGGTGTGTGTTGTGATGGAGGGGTGGTGGAGTGTCTGTTGGGGACACGTGTGTGTGTGTACTGTATGTGTGTGTGTACTGTATGTGTGTGTGTGTGTGTGTGTTTAGGTTGCTAGGTGGCAGCTGAGGCAGGTGGAGGTGTGTGTTGCATCATGTCCTCTGTGGGTCTGACTCTTGTTTGTGTGTCTGTGTCAGTAGCCCCCCCTGCTCTGTAGCGCCCCCCAGAGGCCTGGACCCGCCCTGCACCCCCCCACCCCAATCATCACCCCCCAGTCAGTGCTGCACCTCCCTAGTGATGCTGCCCCCCCCCCCCCCCCCCGCCAACAGGGTTGTTTACAGTAGGACACAGTAGTAGATAACCCCCCCCTGCTCTGTAGCGCCCCCAAGAGGCCTGGACCCGCCCTGCACCCCCCAACCCAGCGCGACCCCCCCCCAATCATCACCCCCAGTGCTGCACTTCCACCACACACACACACACACACAACAGGGTTGTTTACAGCAGGACACAGTAGTAGATACTGTGTTTTTCTGTTGGCCATTTTTTCACAAACTGCATGGACGCCTTCCAAGCAGCGTCTTTATCAGCGGTGATTTATCCGATATGAAATCTTTCTATCTCTCCCTCCCTCTCTCTCTCTCTCTCTCTCTCTCTCTCTCTCTCTCTCTCTCTCTCCCTCTCTCTATCTCTCCCTCCCTCTCTCTATCCCTCTCTCCCTCTCTCTATCCCTCTCTCCCTCTCTATCTCTCCCTCTCTTCCTCCCTCTCTTTCTCTCTGGGCCCTATTTTGCCGCGGCGCATTGTGCATTCGCGACATGCGCATGCTGTCATTGCTATTCTGTGCCAGCGCAACGTTAATTTTTTCAGGCAAAAAATCACGTTGTCTAGATAGCAGATGACATTGCGCCGTGACGGGCGGCTCAGCGAAAAGAAGAGGTGTGGTCTGGCGCAAAGCGCACCAGATGCTATTATGAGGACGTAGAAACCATTTGCGCTTCTGATTAATAAAAAGGTGCTTTTTCGTCACTGGCGCATTGTTGAAAAGCTATTTTAGAGGCGCACAACGCTTTGAACCCCGATGTACCTGCGCCAGAGAGGCGAGTTGAACTGGCAGAAAAATTGCAACATGTATAGCCTGTATAGCTATGTATTTGTATGTTTTAGTAAGCAAACATGCACAAATAATGAGAATATAGCAATGTTGTGCAGTTTATAGCAATGTTCTGCAGTTTATTTACCATTTCTTTTGTCGTTTTAAATAAACAGCGATTGCAATGTTCTGCAGTTTATTTACAATTTCTTTTGTCGTTTTAAATAAACAGCGTGGCAAGTTGTAAGAAATTATATGGACAAATCATCAAAAAGAAAACTAGTGGACTAATGGTTTGATGGACCTATACCTTCCGTTTATTTTTTATGTTTCCTTTGAGTTTAAGGCTTTGTTTCCCGTCTTCTAACGTTGTTGTACCGCTTTCGGTGCACAGCGCGTTGAACCCCGATGTACCTGCTGCTGCCCCAGAGAGGCGAGCTGAACTGGCAGAAAAGTTGCAACGTGTATAGCCTGTATAGCCGTGTATTTTTATGTTTTAATAAGCAAACAGGCACAAATAATAAGAGTGTAGCAATGGTTTGCAGTTTATAGCAATGTTCTGCAGTTTCTTTTGTCTTTTAAATAAACAGCGATTGCAATGCTCTGCAGTTATTTAATAAACAGCGTGGCAAGTTGTAAGAAATGAAATGGACTAATCATCAAAAAGAAAACTAGTGGACTAATGGTTTGATGGACCTCCACCTTTTATTGTTGATGTTTCCTTTGAGTTTAAAGCTTTTGTTTCACGTCTTCTAACGTTGTTGTACCGCTTTGGGCACTGTTCGAAAGTTCACTTCTTGCCAAAGGAGGACACAATTATTGAAGATATGTCCCATACTTCTATGAGGTTTGGGGGGATTCTTTCCATCCCCGAATATTAACTACTCACGCGCTTTTACTTCACGCACGAGCAGATCGGTCTCCTCCACCGAAAAGCTCCTCCCGTCCGGGTAAATCCGCCATCGTAATAGCAACAGGCTATGGACAATGCGCCCGCTGGCTCTTAAAGGGAATGAGAGTATAAATTCTCATTGGTTAATTGTATGGTACGCCCAAAACACACCCATGACTAATGAAGTAACTTAAACCAACCCTTTTGAACGATGCGCCTGGCGCAATGTTGGCTTTTTCCGCCGTGAAAATACCAAATTGTGTCGGGAACGCCCCCAAAGCAACTTGCGCGACAGACTTTAGACAATGCGCTTATGATCGCGAAAATAGAGCCCTCTATCTCTCCCTCTCTGCGTTACCCCTCTCTACCTCTCTCTTTCTATCTGTCCTTGCTCTATCCCTCTCTCCGTCCCTCTCTTTCTATCTCTCCCTGCCTTTTCCTCTTCCCCTCTCTCTCTCGCTCTCTCTATTTCAACATCCTTCTCTGTCCCTCTCTCCCTGATCTTTCTCTCTCTCTTCCCATCTATTTTAACTCTACCCCCCATCACACCCCCCTCTTTCTCTCTCTCTCTCTTCTCTCTTTCCCCCTCTGTCTTTCCATTCTTTATTCTGTATCCTCCTCTTGTGTGTGTGTGTGCGTGTGGTGTGTGTGGTGTGTGTGTGTGTGTGTGAGTGTGTGTGTGTCATCTCCATTCATAGTCCTGCTCCTAGAGAAAAAAACACAGCTTCACCAGTGTTTATATGTGTGACGGTAGTGTGTGTGTGTGTGTGTGTGTGTGTGTGTGTGTGTGTGTGTGTGTGTGTGCGCGCGTGTGCGTGTTGTGCATGAACGCCTATTTCAGTATGTGTGTGTGCCTGCCTGAGTACGTATGTGTGTGCCTGTTTCCGTGTGTGCATCCGTGTGTGAATCCTTGTGTGTGTGTGTGTGTGTGTGTGTGTGTGTGTGTGTGTGTGTGTGTGCGTGTGTGTGTGTGAGTGTGTCTGTGCTCCGGTAATGCTTCTATTGTGCTAATATCAACATATCCATAATCTAGCTGCTGTTGCAATCTGTGCAAGCACTCACTGCCTTCAGATCTTCAGAGGTGTGTGTGTGTGTCTTTGTGTGTGTGTGTGTGTGTATGTATGTGTGTGTGTGTCTGTGTGTGTGTGTCTGTGTGTGTGTGTCTGTGTGTGTGTGTTTCTGTGTGCCTGTAAGTGTGTTTGCTTGCTGAGAGCAAGAGTGTGTGTGCTCTCCCTCCTCCTTCGATCACACGCTCGCTTGCCCCCTCCCTCTCTCTCTTTCTGTGTCTCCCTCCCTCCCTCCCTCCCATCCTCTCTCTCCCTCCCTCCCTCTCTCTCTTTCTGTGTCTCCCTCCCTCCTTCCCTCCCTCCCATCCTCTCTCTCCCTCCCTCTCTCTCTCCTTCTCTCCCTCCCTCTCTCTCTTTCTGTGTCTCCCTCCCTCCTTCCCTCCCTCCCATCCTCTCTCTCCCTCCCTCTCTCTCTCCTTCTCTCCCTCCCACCCTCTCTCTTTCTGTGTCTCCCTCCCTCCCTCCCATCCTCTCTCTCCCTCCCTCCCTCTCTCTTTCTGTGTCTCCCTCCCTCCTTCCCTCCGTCCCATCCTCTCTCTCCCTCCCTCTCTCTCTCCTTCTCTCCCTCCCACCCTCTCTCTTTCTGTGTCTCCCTCCCTCCCTCCCTGTATCTCTCCCCCTCCCACCCTCTCTCCCTCTCTCTCCCTCTCTCTCCCTCTCTCGCTCTGCCTCTCTCCCTCCCTCCCTCCCTTTCTCTCCTTCTCTCTCTCTCTCTCTCCGTCTCTCTCTCTCTGGTCTGCGCACACTCGTGGTGTGTGTGTGTGTGTGTGTGTGTGTGTGTGTGTGTAGTGCAGCTCGTCTCCATTGGCTCCTGAGGCAGGCGGCAGCCTCTAGCAGACTCCAGCTTCAGCACACACTGCCAGACAGCGCGCATCTCTCTTTCTCTCTCTCCCTCTCTCGCTCCCTCGCTCCCTCGTTCGCGCGCTCATTCGCTCGCTCGCTCACTCCCCCTCTTTCTCTCTCTCTCTTTTTTCCTCTCCTCCGTTCCACCTCGGCTGCCGCGGAGACCGTGGCTCAGGGACGCACCAGCGAGTGCTGAAAGAGAAACAGAGAAAAAGAGAGAAGCGGAGAGGAGCGGAGAGAAGAGGAGAGGAGAACAGCGATCGCACATCGCTGCAGCGGCTGGAGCATCAGCAGCATCATCAGCATCAGGACCATCAGTAGCTGGATGCTGGATGCTGGATGTGGATGTGGATGTGCTTTATTTGGATGTGCTTTATGTGGATGTGTTGATGTGAATACGCTGCTTGTGCCGTATATGCTGGAGGATGTAGCGGCGCATCACTGGATTCAATTAGCATGAATTTCACAGCAGCAGCAGCGCTGGTCTGCACGAGTCCGACGAGCCCCAGACACAATCAGGACCAGAACAGGAAACCCAGCCAGCGCCACAGCCAGCGACAGAACCAGCGCCAGACCGCCGGAGACCCGGAGAGAACCAGAATCATCCTTCCGCGTCCCAGTCCCAGTGCCAGTCCCAGGGTCCAGACCCGCTCGGCACCCCGCACGCCTGCCCACTAACACCTGGAGACCGGCACCAGAGCACACAGCACACACACACACACACGGGGGGGGCAACGAACAGCACCGGAGCTCACAGCACACACACACACACACACACGGGGGGGGCACGCAAGCAGGCAACACACTCTTATGCCACAGCCAAACTAAGAGCGGCAACACTCCCCTCTGATAGAGGAGGAGGAGGAGGAGAGGAGGAGGAGAGGAGAGGAGGAGAGGAGGAGAGGAGGACAGCGGAGGAGAGGAGGACA
>CM059284.1:1402642-1405142 GCA_030347295.1 Setipinna tenuifilis | reverse complement strand
CAGGGGTTAGCTTTGCTACAGTGTGTATATAATGCAGGGGTTAGCTTTGCTACAGTGTGTATATAATGCGGACGTTAGCTTAGCCACTGTGTGTTTATAATGCAGGGGTTAGCTTTGCTACAGTGTGTATATAATGCGGACGTTAGCTTAGCCACTGTGTGTTTATAATGCAGGGGTTAGCTTAGCCACTGGGTGTTTATAATGTGTGGGTTAGCCTAGCCACTGTGTGTTTATATAATGCTGAGGTTAGCCTAGCCACAGTGTTTATATAACTCTGAGGTTAGCCTAGCCACTGTGTGTTTATATAATGCTGAGGTTAGCCTAGCCACTGTGTTTATGTAATGCTGAGGTTAGCCTAGCCACTGTGTGTTTATATAATGCTGAGGTTAGCCTAGCCACTGTGTGTTTATATAATGCTGAGGTTAGCCTAGCCACTGTGTTTATGTAATGCTGAGGTTAGCCTAGCCACTGTGTTTATGTAATGCTGAGGTTAGCCTAGCCACTGTGTTTATGTAATGCTGAGGTTAGCCTAGCCACTGTGTTTATGTAATGCTGAGGTTAGCCTAGCCACAGTGTTTATATAACTCTGAGGTTAGCCACTATGTTTATACAGTATGACGCTGAGGTTAGCCTAGCCACAGTGTGTATATAACTCTGAGGTTAGCCACTATGTTTATACAGTATGACGCTGAGGTTAGCCTAGCCACAGTGTGTATTTATATAACGCTGAGGTTAGCCACTATGTTTATACAGTATGACGCTGAGGTTAGCCTAGCAGCTGTGATTATACATTATAGCACTGAGGTTAGCCTAGCCACTGTGTTTATATAACGCTGAGGTTAGCCACTGTGATTATACATTATAGCGCTGAGGTTAGCTCAGCCACTGTGTGCTAATACAGTATAGCGCTGAGGTTAGCCTAGCCATTGTGATTATACATTATAGCGCTGAGGTTAGCTCCGCCACAGTGTGTCTGTAATGCGGAGGTTAGCCACAGTGTGTGTGCCAGCCTGTGGAGGGAACCTGGCTCGTGTTTATGTAACAAACAGTTTCTCATTAGTAATCCAAAGAAGAGAACAGGATCAAAGGTCTCACCCCAGAACACCCCCTCTGCACACACACACACACACACACACATACACACACCTCCCAGCCACTCTTACTCTGTCCACCCCCTGAGTAGCCATGGCAACCCTCTCACAGGTGTCCTTGAGTGAAGCTTGGCCTTCATGTCCTGGCAGAGAGAGGGAGAGAGAGAGGGAGGGAGAGAGAGAGAGGGAGGGGGGCGGAGAGGGAGGGAGAGAGAGATGGCAGGGGGGGGGACTGAGAGGGGGAGGGAGGTAGACAGAGAGAGAGAGAGAGGGAGGGAGGGAGAGCGGGGAGGGAGAGAGAGAGAGAGGCAGAGAGAGAGGGAGAGACGGAGACAGAAAGGGGGGGGACAGAGAAAGAGAGAGCAAGCGAGGGAGAGAAAGAGGAGAGAGAGAGGAGAGAAAGTGGAGAGAAAGATGGAGAAAGAGAGAGAAGGGAAGAGAAACAGAAGAGAGAGAACCGCCTCCACGTTCTTCCCAAGAGCCCTCCCACAGACCCAACATAGCCCCAGACACACATACACACACACACACACCTGATTTAGCTGCACACCACACACCACCACACACACACACACACACACACATACACACTCATTTGTCCGTTTCCCTCACCTCAAAGCCATTTTCGCTACATCCCCTCACACACACACACACACACACCCTCTCTGTCTCCCTTTCTCAGTCAGGCTGTGTTCCTGTGAAGGGGATTAGACACACACCTGAAGGAGCCAGGCAGGCTGTGCTAGCATGAGTTAGCATGCTATTGTTCCTATATGACAACCTTAATGCAGGTGCTGCTAACAATCTGGATCACGTTAATGTGGCTAGTTGCTAACGATGAGCCTTCAACGCCTTTATCTTCCACAGGACCTTCTGAATGCGATAAGCTGTTATCTCGCTAGCCGCTACAGGACCTTGTCAATGTGACCCGCCGCTAACGATAAGCTGTTATCTGCCTAGTGACTGCAGGACCTCGTCAATCTGATGGGCCGCTAACGTTAGCCTGCTAGCCCTTATGCCCATTTATCTGCATAGCTAGTGCAGGACCCTGTCAGTGTGATGGGATGCTAATGCTAGCCTTTATGTCAGTGTGATGGGCCGCTACGCTAATGCTATCCTTCATGTCAGTGTGATGGGCTAGCCTTCCATTATACAGGAAAGACTACCCTACACACATACTCCCTCTCTCTCTCACACACACACACACACACACACACACTGCTAATGCTAGCCTTTATGTCAGTGTGATGGGCTAGCCTTCGATGATAATAGTGGATCAGGAGGTGTTGGATTAGGAGGTGTTGGATGAGGAAGTGTTGGATTAGGAGGTGTTGGATCAGGAGGTGGGGGATCAGGAAGTGTTGGATTGGGAGGTGGGGATCATAGGAGGTGGGGGATCAGGAGTCACA
>CM059284.1:1350142-1352642 GCA_030347295.1 Setipinna tenuifilis | reverse complement strand
AATGATTAGTGTGTGTGTGGTTGTGTGTGTGTGTGTGTGTGTGTGTGTGTGTGTGTGTGTGTGTGTGTGTGGTTTGGCCAGGGTGAGAGTCTAATCTGCGGTGTGTGAGTGTGTGTGTGTGTGTGTGAGATGAAGTGTGTGATTTGGCTGGGGTGAGAATCTGCTGTGTGTGTGTGTGTGTGTGTGTGTGTGTGTGTGTGTGTGTGTGTGTGTCTGTGTGTGTGTGTGTCTGTGTGTGTGTGTGTGTGTGTGTGTGTGTCTGTCTGTCTGTCTGTGTGTGTGTGTGTGTGTGTGTGTGTGTGTGTCTGTGTGTCTGTGTGTGTGTGTGAGTGTATGTGTGTGTGAGTGTGAGAGAGAGACAGAAGGTGTGATAGGCGAGAGTGACACACTGATTGGATCTGTGTTACTTCATGTTCTCACAGCAGGCAATTGGTACAGACTGCAGAGGAACAATGACCAATCAGAAGCAGGGAGAGGAGAGGAGAGAGAAGAGGAGAGGAGAGGAGAGGAGAGGAGAGGAGAGGAGAGGAGTAGGGGAGAGGAGTAGGGGAGAGGAGAGGAGAGGAGAGGGGATGAGAGGAGAGGAGAGGAGAGGAGTAGGAGAGAAGAGAGGAGAGGGGAGGAGAGGGGAAAAGGGAGGAGAGGAGAGGAGAGGGGAGGAGAGGAGTAGGAGAGAAGAGAGGAGAGGGGAGGAGAGGGGAAAAGGGAGGAGAGGAGAGGAGAGGGGAGGAGAGGAGAGGGGAGGAGTAGGAGAGAAGAGAGGAGAGGGGAGGAGAGGGGAAAAGGGAGGAGAAGAGAGGAGAGGGGATGAGAGGAGAGGAGAGGAGGGGAGGGGAGGGGAGAGGAGAGGAGTAGGGGAGAGGAGAGGAGAGGGGAGGAGAGGAAGGGAGAGAAGAGGAGATGAGAGGAGAGGAGAGGGGAGGAGAGAGGGGAGGGGAGGAGAGGAGAGGAGAGAAGAGGAGAGGACAGGAAAGGAGAGAAGAGGAGAGGAGAGAAGAGGAGAGGAGAGGAAGGGAGAGAAGAGGAGATGAGAGGAGATGAGAGGAGAGAGGGGAGAGGGTAGAGCAGAGCAGAAATTTGGGGGAAGAGAGGAGAGCAGAGAAAAATGATGCGTGAGCAGAGGTTTCCATTAGAGAAGAGAGAGAGAGACAGGGAGAGAGGGAGAGAGAGAGAGAAATAGATAGATAGAGAGAGAAATAGATAGAGAGAGAGAGAGAAAAAAGAAGGAGACAGAGAGAGACAGAGACAGAGAGAGAGAAAGAAGGAGACAGAGCGAGCACACAGGAAGTCATCCGTCTCCTAAATGGCCTCTGCCTTCACAGGACTGTCAGAGCCGCTCTTACTGTTTCACCAGCAGAGGAATTGGATTCTTTTAGCTTTCTAGCCTCCTGTGTTAGCGTTAGCACATGAATATAGCATCCTGTTTCTGCATGTGTTGGAGGAGCACACACACACACACACACACACACACACACACACACACACACACACACACACAGCTAACATATCATGAACACAAAAAAATATTCTGTTTTAGCACAAACACATGAACATAGCATCCTGTGTTAGCATTAGTGCATGAATATACAGCAGCATCCTGTGTTAGCGTTAGCTCATACGTGTAGCCTCCTGTGTTAGCCTGTGCTGGAGGAGCGGAGCAGCAGGCAGATGTGCAGTGAGACGCAGAAGAGAAGTCGGGTGCTCAGTCTGATTCCTGCGACCTATTCCACTGTCAGTCATTACTTAAGATGTGCTTTCACTCTTTCTTTCTCCCTCTCTCTCTTAATCCCTCCTTCCCCTCCCCCTCTTTCTTCCTCCACCCCCTTCCCCCTCTCTTTCTCTCTGCATCAGTCACTATTTAGGCTGTGCTCTCCCTCTCTCTCTTTCCTTCCTCCTTCTCTCTCTTCCTCCCTCCTTCCCCCTCCCCCTCACTCTCTGTCTCTTTCTTTCTCCCTCTCTCTCTTCCTCCATCCCCCCTCCCTGTCTCTCTTTTTGGGGTAAAAGCAGGCTCCCTCTGCTATAGATATCTGGTCCCTGTAGTGTCTTGAGTGTCGTGAGTGTGGCGTGTCCCCTTCTTTATCCCCCATAATTGGGGTCCACCTGCCCGTCCCTCCGAGTCTCGTCTCCGCGGTAACGCTCTGTGGTAGGCTGGTCTCCGTGGTGACCTCTGAGATGCCCGGCGTAAAGAGCTGGCTGGTCTCCGTGGTGACCTCTGAGATGCTCGGCGTAAAGAGCTGGCACTGCCCGCTGCTCGTTACCATGGCGCCTCGCCGGCTGAGTGACCGACACGCTTGCAGCTGCTGCCCCCCCCCACACAGCGCTTGGCAGCGATCCCAGTGTGTGTGTGTGTGTGTGTGTGTGTGTGTGTGTGTGTGTGTGTGTGTGTGTGGAAGCAATCCCAGCGCCCCCCTAACCCGCCGCTACGCCCCGTTAATGAGCCGGCCACGCAGGCAAGGGGGGGGGGGGGGGGGGGGCACGGTATGGCACCCCGGGGCCACGG
>CM059284.1:1282047-1289076 GCA_030347295.1 Setipinna tenuifilis | reverse complement strand
CTCTCTATTTCAAACACTTAAACAGGCATATCTGTGAGTGCTGCGTAAGAATCATCTCGCAGTTTTTCTTCTTCTTTTTTTGTTTTTCTGTTCCATCCCTGATTCATCATTCCTTCTCGAAGTCAAGTCCAAACATGGCTGCCTGTATCTTTGTGCGTGTGTTTGTGCGTACGTGTGTGCAGTTCTGTATGTGTGTGTGTGTGTGGTGTGTGCGGTTCTGTGTGTGAGTGTGTGTGTGTGTTCCTAACCTGTCCTCCGTGTTCTCCTCAGCTGAAGAAGCTCCTGTTGGCTCCTGCAAACTCCAACGTCAACTACAGCCAATTCCCCCCCTCCGGCCACAACCAGAGACACCGACACACACACACTCCCCTCAAGGTAGGACACACACACACACACACATACACACACACATCAACTACAGCCAGTTTCCCCAACTCCGCCCACATCCAGAGACACAGACACACACACACTCCCCTCAAGGTAGGACACACACACACACACACACATACACATACACACACACACACACACACGTCAACTACAGCCAGTTCCCCCCCTCCACCCATGGCAACCAGAGACACACACACACACACACACAAAGATAACACATTTTTCCTCCTTTTTTGCCTTAAGGGATGACACCAACACACTCTCTTGTCCCTGGTGTGTGTGTGTGTGTGTGTGTGTGTGTGTGCTAGGGGGAGCAGGCGTGGGCAGGCAGACGAGGGGGCGTGTCCATGAGGCGGCCCTGTACGGAACTCCTCAAGTACCTGACGACCGGCGCGGAGCCCCTCCCCCCGGCAACCATCGGCAAGGAGGGCGTGTCACTGTCTTCCTCCTCCTCCCCCTCCTCCCTCTCCACCTCCTCTTCCTCCTCCTCCTCCTCCTCCAGGAAGAAGGCCTCCTCATGCTCCTCCTCCTCTCTGGCTGGCCACACCCACCTGCTGCCGCAGAGAGGTGAGCCTGCCAATGGGCTGGGGAGGGGGGTGGGGCTTGTGTGTCATGGGGGCGTGGCCTCTAGCGATGGGGGTGTGGCCAACCAGAGGGAGAGGGAGGGGCCCGCTGGCCGCTTCGTTAGGTACATGCACTCCTATTCGCTCCCGCCCAGAGCGCAGAGGGCGGGGTTTGGCTGCCGTCATGTGACCGTAAGTGTCAGAAAGAGGCAGGCCACACCCCCACAGCAGGCCACACCCCCCAAGCTCCTCCCCTTCTTCAGAACGCAGCCCTGCACCCCCACAGGCCCCCCAGGCCCACGGGCCGCCCCCCAGGGAAGGGGTGGGGGGGGCGGGGGGCGCCATGACGATGGTGCTGATGATGATGATGATGATACTGATGATGTCATAGCAGGCCCTGCTGGCCCCTGTGTAACTGCAGAGTTGACCCCCCCACGCACCCCCCCCCCACCCGTGCCACCCCCCCCCAGCCTCAGCCTCAGCCTGCCCCCCCACCTGCAGACTCAGGCTGCGTTAGGTAAACCCCCCCGCCACACCACACCATCTGTCTGTCTGTCTGTCTGTCTCTCTCTCGGCCTGTCGCTCTCTCTCTCTCACTGTCTGCCTCTCAGCCTGTCTCTCTCACTGTCTCTCTTCCTCATTGTCTGTCTCTCTCTCGGCCTGTCTCTCTCTTCCTCACTGTCTATCTCCCCCTTGCTGTCTGTCTCTCTCTCAGCCTCTCTCTCTCTCTCACTGTCTGCCTCTCTCTTCCTCACTGTCTGTCTCCCTTTCTCTTGCTGTCTCTCTCTCTTCCTGTCTGTCTCTCTCTCAGCCTCTCTCTCTCTCACTGTCTGCCTCTCTCTTCCTCACTGTCTGTCTTTCTCTCTTTGTCTCTCTCTCTCTTTCTGTCTGTCTCTCTCCCTTCCTTCTTTGCCACTGCCTCTTCCTATCCTCTCTCTCTTCCTATCCTCTCTCTCGTTCTTACTCTGTCTGCTTGCCTTGCCAGGCTAGCATTACCTCCTAGCTAGCATTAGCTTCTCTGCTAGCGCTCTCTTTACACAGGGAACTGTGGATACTAAACCCTCTAAGCTAGCATTAGCTCTTCCACTCGCATTCACTAACACTCTGGGAACTGTGGACAATAAACCCTCTCTGCTAGCATTAGCTTCATTACTCCCATTCACTAACACTCTAAGAATTGTGAAAACTAAACCCTTTCTGTTAGCATTAGCTTCACTACTCGCATTAGCCACCACTGGCACGTTGTGAAGTAACGCTGCTCTGCTAGCATTAGCTGTCTGCGCTAGTGTGGGGGAGGTGGTGTCCCTGAGGGTGCAGTGTGACAGGTGGGGGGCGTGAGGAAAGGGGTATGGGTAGGGGGCAAGTTACAGTCCAGGGCGAGAGCTGCTGCTCAGAAATGTGAAGGCTGGGGGGGCCAGTGCTTTCCCTCTGGGCTTCCGTAGTTTGGCACTCTTGTTTCCATGGCAGCCTGACGCCTGACTCCTAGCAGTGACACAGGACAAGTCCAGCAGGAGCCATCACGCAGCACTGTTAGCTGTTAGCATTACCTGTTAGCATTAACTGTTAGCTGTTAGCATTAGCTGTTAGAATTACCATTAGCTGTTAGCGTTAGCTGTTAGAATTACCATTAGCTGTTAGCGTTAGCTATTAGCATTAACGTTAGCTGTTACCGTTAGCGTTGCCTGTTAGCATTAGCGTTAGCTATTAGCATTACCATTGGATGTTGGAATTAGCATTAGCTGTTAGCATTAGCTGTTAGCGTTAGCCAAGGATCATAAGAGCATGACTTGGCCAAGTGTTTCCTGCCTGATTCGCTGTCAGCAGATGCAAAGTTTGTTCATTTTCTGGCACACGATTCTAGTCGCCTGGACTGTAAATTATCCCCGTCACTGTAAATGTTTGTGTGTGTGTGTGTGTGTGTGTGTGTGTGTGTGTGATAACTCTGTCACACTCATGGTTGGGGTGACCCTCAGGACAGTGGCAGACAAGCATGCGAATCTCTCCTCTCCTCCTTCTCCCCTCTCATCTCCTCTCCTCTCATCTCCTCTGTTCCTCCTCCTCTTCTCTCTTCCTCTTCCCTCCGACTCCTCCCCTCCTCTCCTCTCCTCCTCTCCTTTTGTCTTTTTTCCCCCCTTCCTCCTCCTCCTCCTATCTCTCTTCCTCTCCTTTCCTTCTGTCCTCTCCTCCTTTCCTCCTCCCCACTTCTCCTCTCCTCTCCTCCTCCTCCTCTCCTCCCCTCCCCCCCTCTCCACCTCCTCTTCTCTCAGTGCTGCTCCTGTTGTGTGGATCACCTGTTCACTCATCTCTCTCCTCATCTCACACCACCCGTGTGTGTGTGTGTGTGTGTTTGTAAATGTGTATGTACTGTATGTGTGTGTCTGTGTGTATGTGTGTGTGTGTATAAATGTAAGTGTTGTGTATAAGGGGTCATGTGTGTCCTATCACTTCTGTGTGTGTGTGTGTGTGTGTGTTCATGTGTCATCCCTCCTCCCCCCTGCCTCTCTGGAGCGGCCAATCAGAGTGATGGACTGATGGGTCAGTTAGAGCAGGAGAGGCCGGCCCGCCTGACCCCCCCCCACCCCCAATTACCCCCCCCCCCCCCCCCCCCCTTTACTGGCCCGCTTGCCAATCACCCCCACCCCCCCATCCTACCTCCAACCCGCTTGTTCCCCCCCCCCCATTCTACCTCCTCCCCCCTTTACCCACCCCCCCCCCACCTCTGGCCCGCTTGCCAATCACGCCCCCCCATCCTCCCCCCAACCCACTTGCCCCCCCATCCTACCTCCGGCCCGGTTGATCACCCCCCTACCTCCGTTGGTACCCCCCCCCCCCCTTTCATGGTTGTGCCGGGCCCTGGGGGGGTCGTGGGCGGGTCGAGTTGGGGCTCCTGCGCTCCTGATAGGCTCTGAGGCTGATTGACAGACATGTGCTCCCCACCCATTAATTACCCATACTCCTTTGTGTTCTGCAGCCAATCCCAGCAGCCCGCCACTCCCCCCGACCCCAGAGTCGCCCACGTAAGTCAGCGCCCCGTTTCTCTCCGTTTCTAGAGTAGACAACGAGACACACACCCAGCCACAGACAGACAGACAGGCAGGCAGGCAGAGAGACAGACAGGCAGACAGACAGACAGACAGACAGACAGACAGACAGGCAGACAGGCAAGCAGACAGACAGACAGGCAGACAAAAAAACAGACAGACAGACAGGCAGGCAGACTTGCATCCAGCAATGTGTGTAGTCCACCACAGACAGACAGGCAGACAGGCAGATAGACAGACAGACAGACAGACAGACAGGCAGACAAACATGCATCCAGTCATTTTCATATCCATTGGTGTGTGCACTGCTGTGTGTGTGTGTGTGTGTGTGTGTGTGTGTGTGTGTGTGTGTGTTCCTGGGCCCTCTCACACACACGCCTCTCCTGTGTTGCAGGGCCAAGGGAGCTCCGCTTGAGAGCAAAGCCACTCAATGCGCACTGACTGTGGACATCTCTGGAACACCAGGTGAGAATGACTCTGCACACAATGTGTGTGTGTGTGTGTGTGTGTGTGTGTGTGTGTGTGTGTGTGTGTGTGTCTGAGAGATTTATGATGCTTCAGTGGCTTCTCTGTCTTTCATCTTTCTCTCACTTGTTCTGCTGTTTGCCCTCCCCCTTTTCTCTCTCTCCCTCTCTCTCTATCTCTCTTTCTCCCCCCCCTCTCTCTCTCTCCCCTCTCTCTCTCTCTCTCTCTCCCTCTCTCTCTCCCTATCTCTCTCTCTCCCCTCTCTCTCTCTCTCTCTCTCTCTCCCTCTCTATCCCTCTCTCTCCCTCTCTCTCCCTCTCTCTCTCTCTCTCTCTCTCTCTCTGTGACGTGTGCAGGTAATTATTTCCCCCCACTGTATGGCGTCAAAATAGTCTCATAAAGCACTCGCACGATAAAACATGCTTCGGGCGTATTGTGTTATTTCACACGCGTAGATATTAACTGCGAGCGAGCAAATTATCTCTGCGCGCGAGGAGAAATCTGTGACCAGCGCGCAAAACAACCACTGGGGGGCATTCGCTCGCGCGAAATTGATTTCTGCTCGCTCGAAGCAGTTATCTGCTCTCGCGAATTTGATTTCTGCTCGCTCGAAGCAGTTATCTGCTCTCGCGAATTTGAGACTTCTGCTCTCGCGCGCAAAGAGTACATAAGTACTACTTGGGCAGAGGAAGGGAATCGGAATCGGACTCGGACTCGGAGACAGGAACGAGAAAGACCGGAACATTTGCAATGAATGAAAATAGCTTCTTTAGCAGAGTTTCTTGAAAATATGTTTTTAAGAAATAGCTTGAGCTAGCAAGTAAGCAGACGTTATCTCTAACTTGGTGTTTATTAGCAACCTACCAGTCTATAGCAAAAGCACCTATCTACTACAGTCAACGCACGGCATTAATTAAACGTAGGCCTACTAGATTATATTCACTGCTAAATTACATGTCAGACAAGCCAAGTCGGATATTCGCTAGCGTTACCAAAGGAACGTTAACGTTAGCTGTTTAGAATCCACACAGACTAATGCTGATTACTAATTAACTACACAACACAACATATTTCTTAAAAACATATTTCCAAGAAACTCTGCCAAAGAAGCTATTTTCATTCATTGTATATGTTCCGGTCTTCCTCGTTCCTGTCTTCCTTGTTCCGAGTCCGATTCCCTTCCTCTGCCCAAGTAGTAGGCTACTTCTGCGCGAGAGCAGAAGTCTCAAATTCGCGAGAGCAGATAACTGTTTCGAGCGAGCAGAAATCAAATTCGCGAGAGCAGATAACTGCTTCGAGCGAGCAGAAATCAATTTCGCGCGAGCGAATGCCCCCCAGTGGTTGTTTTGCGCGCTGGTCACAGATTTCTCCTCGCGCGCAGAGATAATTTGCTCGCTCGCAGTTAATATCTACGCGTGTGAAATAATACAATACGCTCGAAGCATGTTTTATCGTGCGAGTGCTTTATGAGACTATTTTGACGCCATACCACTGGGATTCATCATTGAGGGTCAATAAAAACAAAATGACTGTCCTTCTCCGTCCCCAGTGCCTGTGTGTGTGTGTGTGTGTCTGTGTGTGTGTGTCTGTGTGTGGGAGTGGGACTGTGTGTGTGTCTGTATGTGTGGGAGTGTGTGTGTGTGTATGTGGAAGTGTGTGTGTGTGTGTGTGCGTGCGTGTGGGTGCGTGTGTGTGACGTCCTTCTGTGCCCCCAGTGTCTCTTCATGAAAAGGACTGCTGCTATTCATTTAGCCACTAACCAAGGCTGTGTGTGTGTGTGTGTGTGTGTGTGTGTGTGTGTGTGTGTGTGTGTGTATGTGTGTGTGTGTGTGGACTGCTGCTATTCATTTAGCCATGGCACCAGTGGCGGCTGGTAGTCTTTCAAACAGGGGAGGCTGGTCAGTAGGATCAAGTGTGGCCCACAACCTTGCCTTTGAGTCGGCCCACTCTTGGCTGGGTCCTTGGGCCAGAATGCCCCCCCACACTGTACAATGACTCTTATTGGTTGTTTTGACTTAAATCTGGCCCACACGCTGTGCATCTGATATGACTGCCATCTGAGTGTCACCTGGGTCCCCGCCCCACTTATTGTGAAATGACTTACTGGCTCTTATTGGTTCTTTTAGCCTGGCACTGGCCAATATACTTTGACATTTTACTGCAAAATTATTTAGTCCATTTCTGTTTGCAGTTTGTGTTTTTACGTATTTATGTTTTTTTGTATTATAAACTGTTAATAATAAGACCTTTGTTGCTTTACGCAGAACCACCACCATAGCTGTTTACAAGACAATTCTGCCCTCTTCTTTTCTCGAAATTTGTGTTAACCTGTCATACAAGCTGGAAGTCTTTTCTAGAGACTCTAGATGGCAAGCAGAGCAAGGTTGCTAGTTGGCTTCGGCCCATTGCGTTACGGCTGCACTTAGCCAATTGAATTAACCTTGTCGTGGGCTACTAGGAGAGCTGAAAAAACGAGCATTTTCCCCTACCTTTTTCACTAAATCAATGTTGGGCGTTGGTCTGCTCTGTTCTTCCATTTAGATTTTTTCCTGGTAAAGAAGACTAACAAA
>CM059284.1:1274547-1277047 GCA_030347295.1 Setipinna tenuifilis | reverse complement strand
CAGACTGGGATTAGCATAGCCCACAGCTACAGACTGGGATTAGCATAGCCCACAGCTACAGACTGGGATTAGCATAGCCCACAGCTACAGACTGGGATTAGCATAGCCCACAGCTACAGACTGGGATTAGCATAGCCCACAGCTACAGACTGGGATTAGCATAGCCCACAGCTACAGACTGGGATAAACATAGTTACAGCTACAGACTGGGATTAGCATAGTCACAGCTCCAGACTGGGATTAGCATAGCTACAGCTCCAGACTGGGATTAGCATAGTCACAGCTACAGACTGGGATTAGCATAGCCCTTAGCTACAGACTGGGATTAGCATAGCTACAGACTGTGATTAGCATAGCCCACAGCTACAGACTGGGATTAGCATAGCCCTTAGCTACAGACTGGGATTAGCATAGCTACAGACTGTGATTAGCATAGTCACAGCTCCAGACTGGGATTAGCATAGCCCACAGCTACAGACTGGGATTAGCATAGCCCTTAGCTACAGACTGGGATTAGCATAGCTACAGACTGTGATTAGCATAGCCCACAGCTACAGACTGGGATTAGCATAGCTACAGCTCCAGACTGGGGGCAGACAGAGTGTGCAGGTGTATTCCAGGGGTGTGTGAGGCCTTATGGGAACTGGAGTGTGTTTGTGGTTTCATCCCAGAAATGATAACGGAATGTTGCTGAGGATTTCAGGCAAGTTTGGAATTTATGGGAGTTCAGTTTTGCCTATGCGCCGTCTACGCACCTCTAGGTGTGTGTGTGTGTGTGTGTGTGTGTGTGTGTGTGTGTGTGTGAAGGAGAAAAGGTGGTCAGAAGCACTCAGCAGGGGGGAGATTAGAAAAGTAAACTCGCCTCATCAGTGTGAGTGTGTGTGTGTGTTTAAGTGTGTGTGTGTGCTTCGTGTTTATGAGAGAGAGAGTGAATGTGTGTGTATGAAAGAAAGCGAGACAAAATGTGTGTGTGTGTGTGTGTGTGCGTGTGTGTGTGTGTATGTGTGTGTGTGTGTGTGCGTGTGTGTGTGTGTGTGTGTGTGTGTTTCTCAGCAGGACTCTAGGTGCCAGTCTCAGCATTTTGTACTAAAAACACTCCGATGTTCCCTCAAGCCAGACGGGGGGGGGTTGAAAGAGTTAGTTAGAGAAAGAGGGAGGAGGGGAGAGAGGGGGGGGGGTGAAAGACTGAGAGAAAGAGGGAGGAGGGGAGAGAGGGGAGAAAGAGCATAAGAGAAAACATTACATAGAGAGAATGAGAGAGGGAGAGTAAGAGAGAATGAGAGAGGGAGAGTTAGAGGGAATGAGAGAGGGATAGTCAGAGATGAAGGAAAGACAGACAGGAGAGAAAGTGAGAAGAAGGAGGGAGAGGGGGGAAGAGAGAGAGGAGAGAGAAAAGACAGAAAAAGGAAATGGAGGAGAGAGAAAGGAAGAGTGAGACAAATGTGGAGGGGGAGAGAGAGAAACAGAAAGGGAGGGAGAGAAAGAGAAAAACAGTAAGAGAGTGAAAGACAGAGAGAGGGAGAGAGAGATGAAGAGAGGAAGGAAGAGAGAGGAAGAGGGAGAGAGGGAGTGTTTAGGTGCAGTGACTGTTATATAGCCAGGCTGTAAGAGTTAGCTTCCCGCTAGTGTTTTTATAATGGTACATAGCCAGGTTGTGTGTAAGAGTTAGCTTACCGCTAGTGTTTTTATAATGTTGAATAGCCAGGCTATGTGTAAGAGTTATCTTGCTGCTAGTGTTTCTTATAATGTTGAATAGCCAGACTACGTGTAAAAGTTAGCTTATGGCTAGTGTTTTTATAATGTCACTTAGCCAGGCTATGTGTAAGAGTTAGCTTACCGCTAGTGTTTTTATAATGTTACATAGCCAGGCTGTGTGTAAAGAAGAAAAGACTATGCTATGTGTGATGTCACTCATTAGCTCATCTAACGTGTCTGATGATTTTACTCATTAACTAGATCATCTCAGAAACCTGGCGACATCATAGATGGAGTTACTGTTGGGAAATGGGAGATGGGAAGTGGGAAATGGGAGATGGGAACTTGGAAATGGGAGATGGGAAGTGGGAAATGGGAGATGGGAACTTGGATATGGGAGATGGGAAGTGGGAAATGGGAGATGGGAACTTGGAAATGGGAGATGGGAAATGGGAGATGGGAACATGGAAATGGGAACTTGGAAATGGGAAACAGCAGGTCCTTGTGAGCCGGTAGGAAAGGCTGAATCAGTGTGTAACTGAAGGCTCCTGTGCTATGCAGATATGCAGGTATTAGTTTCCACTGGGGGGGGAGGGGTCAGACAGAGAGAGAAAGAGGAAGAGCAGGAGTATGCTAATGTGTTTAAGACAAAATAGCAAGAGAATGCGTGTGTGCGTGTGCGACCAAGAGGGAAGGACGTAGAGCGAGAGTGTGTTAATGTGTGAACAATTAGACAGAGAATGTGTGTCTGTGCACATGTGTATATTTGAGAGAGGAGTGTATGTGTGTGTGTGTGTGTGTGTAT
>CM059284.1:1257047-1264547 GCA_030347295.1 Setipinna tenuifilis | reverse complement strand
ACAGCCTGCTGCGAGAGGCCCAGAGCAGCCTGCGCAGGTGAACAGTAGGGGGCGCTACACCTGCGCAGGTGAACAGTAGAGGGCGCTACACCTGCTGGTCAACACCAGGGGGCGCTACACCTGCGCAGGCCAACACTAGAGGGCGCCACACCTGCGGAGGTCAACACCAGTTAACACCAGGGGCGCTACACCTGCACCTGCTGGTCAACACTAGAGGGTGCTACACCTGCACCTGCTGGTCAACACTAGAGGGTGCTACACCTGTGGAGGTCAACACGGACGGCTGCTACACCTGCACCTGCTGGCTCTGTACCTCACTCACCCCCCCACCTCCACCCACCCCCACCCCCACCGCCACCGCCCACATCCCAACCCCCCTCCTACCCCACCCCACACCTGGCAGAGGGTTTACATAACCCATAACCCATAACCCCCACCCCCACCCCACCCACCCCACACCTGGCAGAGGGTTTACATAACCTGCCCCCCTCCTACCCCACCCCACACCTGCAGAGGGTTTACATAACCTGCCGCCCACATCCCAACCCCCCTCCTACCCCACCCCACACCTGGCAGAGGGTTTACATAACCCCCCCCCCCCCTACCCCACCCCACACCTGGCAGAGGGTTTACATAACCTGCGAAGAAAATATATACCTACACATACGCATATAGCATATCTGTATATGTGAACACATCGTCCACATATACACATAGGATATATGTGTATGGGAATCATATATGTGTATGTGTTTATACACATATATATATTAAGCAAAGTTTACAGGAGGGAAGCTGCTGAAGAGAAGTGGACAAGCAAGATTGGGGGTCTACGTAGAGATCTCATTCAGCTGCAGAGACACTGTGCAAGAACCCTTCTAAGGGTCCTTCGTCTGCTGCCACCTTCTAAGGGTCCTTCGGTTGCTGCCACCTTCTAAGGGTCCTTGGCTGCTGCCACCTTCTAAGGATGCTTGGTTGCTGACACACTGTGCAAGGACTCCTCGGCTACTGAGGCACCTCTGAAGGATCCTTGGTGAAGGCTACTGACTCACTGTGTGAAGATCCTTTGGTCACTGACACACTGTGTGAAGATCCTTTGGCTACTGTGAGGCGTCATCCAATGCACAGGACTTTATGACGCCAAGTTCCCTGGAGAGAAACTCGGCAGCTTGTTCAATCCTTCTCTTCCTTTTTCTCTCGAGGAGTAATTGTGTTCTTTTAGAGATGCTGGCGGATGTTCGGATGTGGTGTTACATTTTGAAACTAAAGAGGGAATTGTCCTGGATGTTCACCGTATCATTAGTGTCTACATTTGCAGAAGATAAAATGTAGTAACGTATTTACAGAGGCTCCCACATATAGAATAGTTTTATTTTGTGTACATAAATATGATATATCAAAGTTGTTTATTTGTTACAGCTATGCACTGTAAAACGCAGCCTTTTTCAAAAAAAAAGAGATTTTCTTAATGGAGAATGTGGTTCTGTAGTGACTCCAGCGTGGTGTTTTGATGATTGTAGTCAAGAAGTGTGGGGGCGGGCTGGCCCGGTGGAAGGGCCAATCAGCTGGCTGGCCCGGTGGGAGGGCCAATCAGCATCTTTCTTTTCTAAGAGGACACCACCGTTAGCCAATAGCCATGTGACTTTTTATCTGATTTGAACTTTTTTCAATCAGTGTTTTCCTGTAGAGACCCAGCTGATGCATAATGCTTTATTTTTCATGGCCGTAGAGAAGAGCCGATATCTTTTGTAATGGCTAGTCTGGGGGGGGCGGTTGGGTTGGGGGGGGGTCGGGGACGCTCGAGCAGTGCAGTGCCCACCCCCCCCCCTCCCCGCCGTGCCTCCCTGCTTTTTCGTAGACTTCTTTTGATATCTCGCTCTCCCCAGAGCGCACACACAGGAGGACTCATTTGCTATTTAACTATTTATTGCAATATAGTAATCAAAATATTTATGGTGGCCATTTTGGATGGCACCTTACAGATTTTGCTATTTATTTTGTAATTTGATTTTCTTATTTGAAGAGCAATCAACGGGACGAAGGTGTGTTTTGCTGGGGTGGCGGATGTTTCAGACGTAATCAGTGTGTGTGTGTGTGTGTGCGTGTGTGTGTGTGTGTGTGTGCTGCCTCCAGCTCATGCGATCTCTCTGACAAAGGGAAAACACCTTCTTTTCCTTTTGGTTTCTTTTTGTACTAAAGATACATGAAGCAATAAAATGATTTAGCAGGTATTTAGTATTTTGTTGTACCGAAGGAAATCTGTGTTGACGCTCCACTCGCTTACGTGAATGCCAAACTAAAGTTTACACTTTTCTTTCTTGAATTTTTTAAAAATCTTGTATTTGATGTAAAAAAATCTATATCTATATATATATATATATATATATACAATAATAATAATCTTGACATTATTCACATAAATACAAAATAATGAATAGTAATACTAAAAATCAATATAGAAAAAAAAACAAAAGCAATAAATTATTTTTCAAAGTTGTATTTTAGCTGATGTTGTTGTGCGGTTGTAGTCCTGAGCCATCACCCGTGAGTGAGTGTCTGTACACAAGCCCCATTCCACTGGATTAGCACAGCCTACTGACCACCCCACGGTTCGTCCCTGTGTGTGTGTGTGTGTGTGTGTGTGTGTGTGTGAGTGTGTGTGTGTGTGTCACTGTTGCCAGAGCACACTATAATTTTAAAGAGCACCGTTGATGCTGGTCAACTGCTGGTCTGTGAAGTGGATATGAGTGTGTGTGTGTGTGTGTGTGCGTGTGTGTGTGTGTGTGTGTGTGAGGGATGTGAACTAAAAGGCGTTTTCTCTGATACTCTCTCCCCTTCCTCTAATCCTGGCGCTTTTTGACCAGCCACCCCCACACACACACACACACACACACACACACACACGCACACACACACACGTACCCCCGGACACAGAAGATAACCTTGTGCTTCCTGCTGCAATTAACGTCCCAATTAATAGCTGACCCCCCCCCCCCCTCTGGAGCTGGGCCCCCTAGTGGGACAGACCCCTTCAATCCCCCCCACACACACACACACACACACACACACCACCCGGAGCTCAGAGAGAGCACCTCCCACCTGCCCCCCCCCCCCACACACACATACATTATACATCATAACTTCCCACCCCCATCATCTACTTACCAAATGCCCCCCCCCCCCCCCACCAAATCACCCCCCCCCCCCCCCCCCTTAATCTCTGTCCTGCAGCAGGGCAGCAAATCCCCCCCCTCCAAATCACACACACCTCCAAATCACCCCCCCCCCCCAAATCCCCCCCCTCCAAATCACACACACCTCCAAATCACCCCCCCCCCAAATCCCCCCCCTCCAAATCACACACACCTCCAAATCACACACCCCCAAATCACACACACCTCCAAATCACCCCCCCCTCCAAATCCCCCCCCCCCCAAATCATACACACCCCCAAATCACACACACCTCCAAATCACCCCCCCCCCCAAATCCCCCCCCCCCCCAAATCACACACACCCCCAACCCCCCCCCCCCCCCACCACCTTTAAAGCAGCAGAGCAGCAAATCCCCCCCCCCTCCAAACCCCCCCCCCCCTCCAAATCACACACACCCCCAAATCACACACACCCCCAAATCCCCCCCCCCCCCTCCAGCAGTAGAGCAGTATGGGTAATGGTGTCAGGCTGTGTGTGGTAGCTGTGGCTTTAGCTATTGTCATATAAACCTGCTTTGTAAATGACCTAGAGTAGCAATATATCACTGACTCTGAGAACTGTACAGAGGACAATGCCACTGCTTCAGTGTCTGTTGAGTGGCCATGTTTTTTTATTTGGAAGGGGTGTGTGTGTGTGTGTGTGTCTGTGTGTGTGTGTGTGTGTCTGTGTGTGTGGGCACTGTTGTTGGGAGTGTGTGTGTGTGTGTGTGTGTGTGTGGGTTGTTACTCGTTGGTGTGTTCTTCATGTTGCCTTCTGGCCAGTTCTTCCTCTTGCCTCTGTGGTTCTACCTGTTGTTGGTTCTACCTGTTGTTGGTTCTACCTGTTGTTGGTTCTACCTGTCCTTTGACTCCTGTGACCGTGTTCTTCCCATGCCAATCAACGCCAATAAAGGGAACGATGTTTCACCTGACTCTGACACCTGGCATTCCTTAAACTCTCCCTCTCTCCCTCTCTCCCTCCCTCTCTCCCTCCCTCTAGTTATCCTCCTCATTTCTCTGTATCTGATACCTGGCATTCCTTAAGCTCTCCCTCCCTCTCTCCCTCCCTGTATCTCCCTCTCTCCCTCGTCCCTCTCTCCCTCCCTCCCTCTCTTTATCCTCCTCCTCTTTCTGTATCTGACACCTGGCATTCCTTAAGGTCTCCCTCCATCTCTCTCTCCCTCCCTCTCTCTCCCTCCCTCTCTCCCTGTCTTTCCCTGTCTCCCTGTCTTTCCCTCTCTCTCTCCCTCCATCCCTCTCTATCTCCCTCTCTCCCTGTCTCTCCCTCTCTTTCTCCCTCCCTCTCTCTCTCTCTCTCTCTCCCTCTCTCCTTACCCTCCTCCCTCTGTGTCTGATACCTGGCATTCCTAAAACTCTCCCTCCCTCCCTCCCTCTCTCCATCCTTGTCTCCCTCCCTCCCTTGTTTTCCCTCCTCCTCTCTCTGTCTGATACCTGGGATTCCTTACGCACTCCCTCCCTCTCTTCCTCCCTCCCCTTTTACAGTCCTCATCTTCTCCTCCTCTCTCCCTTCTCCTCTCTCTTCCTTCCCCTCTCCCTCTCTCCCTTCTCCTCTCTCTTCCTCCCCCTCCTCCTCTCTCCCTTCTCCTCCCTCTTCCTTCTCCTCTCTCTTCCTCCCCCTCCTCCTCCCTTCTCCTCCCCCCCCTCCTCTCTCCCTTCTCCTCGCTCTCCCTCTCCCTCTCTCCCTTCCCTCTCTCTCGCTTCATTTCTGTATTGCCTTTAAGTCTGATATATGTGTGTATATAAGTGTGTCTGTGTCTGTGTAAGTGTGTATGTGTCTGTGTAAGAGTATGTGTGTGTGTGTGTGTGTGTGTGTAGAGTATGTGTGTATGTGTAAGAGGATGTGTGTGTGTGTGTGTGTGTAGAGTATGTGTGTCTGTGTAAGAGGATGTGTGTGTGTGTGTAAGAGGATGTGTGTGTGTGTGTGTGTGCTGAAGTGGCCTTTGGGAGCCGTCTACACCTGACCTGTTGACTTCGCCCTCCTGCTGGGATGTTTCCATGGAAACGGTCTGCGGATGGGGACTAGATGGACATCAGTTTCATCATACGGACATTCCAGAACGTTTGTGTGGTGCAGACAGTGTCCACGCTGGCGACGGTGTAGGTGTAGACCCAGCCAGACAGGTAAGGCCTGATATCCACTGGACAGGTGAGCCGACAGGTGAGATGGTGCTTTAGAGTCGCTAGCCCACTGAGCTAGCACTAGCATCTGGCACTGTAGCATGAGCTAGCATTAACATGTAGCATTCTAGCTAGCACTAGCATGTAGCATTCTAGCTAGCACTAGCATGTAGCGTAAGAACTAGCATGTAGCATTGCAGCATATCCAGCATAAGAGCTAGCACCTAGCACTGTAGCATGAGCTAGCACTAGCATGTAGCTTAAGCACTAGCATGTAGCATGTCCTGTATAAGAACTAGCACTAACATGTAGCATAAGAACTAGCATATAGCACTGCAGCACATCCAGGATAAGAGATAGCACCACCATCTAGCACTGTAGCATTAGCTAGCACTGCAGCATGAGCTAGCACTACCATGTAGCTTAAGACCTAGCACTAACATGTAACAGGTCCAGGATAATAGCTAGCACTAACATCTAGCACTGCAGCATATCCAGGATAAGAGCTAGCACTAGCATGTAGCATAAGAGCTAGCATGTAGCAGTCCAAGATAAGCACTAGCATGTAGCACTGTAGCATGTCCAGGATAAGCGCAAGTGCCAGCATGTAGCACTGTACCATTAGCTAGCATCTAGCATAAGACCTAGCACTATCATGTAGCATAAGACCTAGCACTAACATGTAGCAGGTCCAGAATAATAACTTGCACCAGCATGTAGCATAAGAACTAGCATGAAGCACTGCAGCACATCCAGGATAAGTGCATGTAGTATGTAGCATAATAGCTAGCATGTAGCATGTCCAGAATAAGCGTTAGCATGTAGCACTGTAGCATGTCCAGGATAAGCAAGGCAGCAGGCAAGACGGAGCTTTAAAGCGAAGGGTTCCCTTCTCATTATCCACCCTTTTGTCTGTCCTCCTCTCCTGTAGAGGAGAAGAATGTTAGTCTAATGTACAACAGAGAAGAATGTTACTCTAACTCAGAATGGAGAAGAATGTTCTAACTCAGAACATAGGAGAACACTACTCCAACTCAGAACAGAATAATATTAGTCTAGTGCAGAACATAGGAGAACACTATAACTAAGAACATATGAGAACATTGCTCTACTCCAAAACATTCACCTAATGCAGAACATAGAACACTACTCTAACTTAGAACAGGAGAAGAACATTACGCTAACTCAACAGAGGAGAAGAACATTAGTCTAATGTAGAAAATGAGGAGAGTGTTACTCTAACTGAGAAACAGAGGAGAAGAATGAGCATCTTCTCCCGGCTGGGACTCTCTGCTCTCACTAGTCATTTGCCAAATTGGCATGACTGACAAACACCAAACACACATGCTATTTACACACACACACACACACACACTCACACACACACACGAGTGTGAAATTATATTATGAGTAATGAAGAGTTAATGTGAGGTATATAAGTCTGTTTCAGTACATGGATTGAGACGGTAAGATTCGTGTTAATAAGTGTGTGTGTATGTGTGCATGTGTGTGTGTGCATGTGTGTGTATGTGTGAATAACATTGGTATTACTATGAGTAGGCTCTGGAGTAGAAGTGTGTAATTAATTGAAAGTTGCGGGGTGGAACGAGGTCTCTGCCATTAGAGAGAGTGTGTGTGTGTGTGTGTGTGACGTCACCTAGTAGTCAAGGGAGCAAATTGGAAACAGTCCAACCTTTCTGCTTTAATTGGGAACTTCACCAGTTTGCCTGAAGTGTGTGTTTCAGTTCAGCACTGGGTTGTGTGTGTATGTAAATGTGTCTATAGGCTGTGTGTGTGTGTGTGTGTGTGTGTGTGTGTGTGTGTATGTGTGTGTGTGCAGGTACTGGAGTGTGTAATCCAAGCAGAGAGATTGGGTTTGGGCAGGAACATTCCTGAAGGGTTAGACATAGCGACAGTAGATGGTGATTGGGTGGGATTAGTGGTAGTGATTGGTTAGAACTAGAGGTGGCAGAAGGTGATTGGCCGGGAAGGTGACTGGATCAGACTAGAGATAGTATATAGTGAGAGGTGGTAGATCATGATTGGCTGGGACTACAAGTGGCAGATAGTGATTGGCTGGGACTACAGGTGGTAGATGGTGATTGGATGAGACTAGAGGTGGTAAATGGTGATTGGCTGGGTAGAGGTGGTAGATGGTGGTGACAGTC
>CM059284.1:1227047-1239547 GCA_030347295.1 Setipinna tenuifilis | reverse complement strand
CTGTCAGTCCCTTTGGATGAGTGTGTTTGCTTGCAAAAATAACTCAGCTTGACAAAAATGAGGGGTCTCAAAAACAAGGCCCCAGTATCCCCGGATACTCCCAGACTGCCACCCTGAGACACTCAGCAGCCCCCCGTGTGTAGTTTAGACCCCCACCCTGAGAGACTCACAAAGCGATGGTGGTCGCAGGGACTACAGGATGGGTTGCCCGGACGACAACAGGATGGTGGCAGGGGCTGCTGCTTAAGTGGATGGTAGCGTAGAGTAGCATAGAGTAGCAGAGGTGGTGGCTGCCATCCTGTTGTCATCCGTTCTTATAGGGCTCTTTGGTAGCCTACGCTCTCCTGAGGGACAGCCCAGCGTCAGGCTCTGATCCTGGCTAGTCAGTGTAGCAATCAATAAGCATCATGTCCTGAGTGCAAGCGGCTTGCAGTGGACTGGAGTAAGTGTTTGCTATTGACGTATGTCTCTGGAAAGCCTCTGGGGACCTTTACTGGTTACGTCGATAGCACATATCACTCCAAACAAGCCCGCAGTACTTCAAGAGGCTTAGCATATGGCCTGTACTGTACTGTAGCAAACAGGAGAATTAGCAGGGAGCCTGTAGGCTACCATAGCATAAAGGAGGATTAGCAGGTAGCCTCTACGCTAGTGTAGTGTAGCATACAGGAAGATTGGCATATACCCTGTACTGTAGTGTAGTGTAGTACAAGAGGACTAGCAGGTGGCCTGTACTGTACTGTGCTGTAGCGAAAAGGAGAATTAGCAGGTAGCCTGTAGTGTATTTTAGCATACAGGAGGATGGGCAGGTAGCCTGTACACTAGTGTAGCGTAGCATAGAGGAGGGTTAGCCTGTACTGTTTTAACATACAGGAGGACTAGCCTGTAGTGTAGTGTAGCGTGGAAAAGGATTAGCAGGTAGCTTGTACACTAGTGTACTGTAGGAGAATTAGCAGGGAGCCTGTAGTGTATTTTAGCATAGAGGAGGACTAGCAGGTGGCCTGTACTGTACTGTGCTGTAGCGAACAGGAGGATTACCAGGTAGCCTGTAGTGTAGTGTAGCATAGAGGGGGATTAGCCTGTTTTAGCATACAGGAGGATAAGCAGGTAGCCTGTACGCTAGTGTAGTGTAGCATACAGGAAGATTAGCATATACCCTGTACTGTAGTGTAGTGTAGTACAAGAGGACTAGCAGGTGGCCTGTACTGTACTGTGCTGTAGCGAAAAGGAGAATTAGCAGGGGGCCTGTATGCTAGTCTACTGTAGCATAGAAAAGGATTAGCAGGTAGCCTGTACTGTATTTTAGCATACAGGAGGATAGGCAGGTAGCCTGTACGCTAGTGTAGTGTAGCATACAGGAGCATTAGCAGGTAGCCTGTAGTGTAGTGTAGTGTAGCATACAGGAGGATAGGCAGGTAGCCTGTATGCTAGTCTACTGTAGCATAGAAAAGGATTAGCAGGTAGCCTGTAGTGTAGTGTAGCATACAGGAGGATAGGCAGGTAGCCTGTACGCTAGTGTAGTGTAGCGTAGAGGAGAATTAACAGCATACAGGGGCATTAGCAGGGAGCTAGTGTAGTGTAGCATACAGGAGAATTAGCAGGTAGCCTGTAGTGTATTTTAGCGTACAGGAGCTTTAGCAGGTAGCCTGTATGCTAGTGTACTGTAGCATAGAGGAGAATTAGCAGGTAGCCTGTCCTGTACTGTATTTTAGCATACAGGAGGATATACAGGTAGCCTGTATGCTAGTGTAGTGTAGTACAGGAGCATTAGCAGGTAGACTTTACGCTCGTGCAGTGTAGCATACAGGACGATTAGCAGGTAGCCTGTACTTGAATCCTTGATGCAAAACTAGAAACAAACCAAACGACTCAAATGTTGTCGTGATTACACATTACACATTACACATTCACAAATATAACTACTGTTTAGCTTTAGCGTGTTCTAGTCTATGGTGTATGTGTGTGTGTGTGTGTGTGTGTGTGTGTGTGTGTGTGAGAGACATTTATTATGGAGTTATTTATGCTATTTATTATGGTATATAACGTTGATTATTATGACATTATTGATTATTAATTATGGTCATTGACGTTAAAATGGTTCGTCAACTGCTGGCGTGATTATCCATTAGAAATATAACTGATCTTCAGCTTAGTGTGTTCTGGTCTACACCCATAGCAGTGTTGATTATCATGGCAGTATTGATTACTGTGGTGGTATTGATGTTATCTGTTCTGGAGAGAGAGGGAAGAGGAGAGAGACAAGAGAATGGAAAAGAGGAGAGAGAGGGAAGAGAAGAGAGAAGGGAGAGGGAAGAATGGAGAGAAGAGAGAGGAGAAAATGGGAAGAGGAGAGAGGAGAGAGAGGGAAGAGGAGAGAGACGAGAGAATGGAAAAGAGGAGAGAGAGGGAAGAGGAGAGAGAGGGAAGAGGAGAGAGAAGGGAGAGGGAAGAATGGAAGAGGAGAGAGAGGGAAGAGAGAATGAAAAAGAGGAGAGAGGGAAGAGGAGAGAGAGGGAAGAGGGGAGAGAGAAGAGAGAGAGGGAAGAGGAGAGAGAGGGAAGAGAAGAGAATGGAAAAGAGGCCTCAGCACAAGGAGATGAGCATCCATCCCCCTTCCTCTCTTTCTGTCCCTCCTCTCCCTCTTTCCCTCCTCTCCCCTCTCCTTCTATCTCTTTTTCCATCCTCTCCCCCTCTCCTCTCCCTCTTTCCCTCCTTTCCCCCTCTCCTCTTCTGTCCTCCTCCCTTTTCCCACCCTCTCCCTCTCTCCTCTCCCTCTCCTCTCCTCTCCCCCTCTCCTCTCCTCCCCCCTCTTATCCCCCTCTCCTCTCCTCCTCTCTCCTCCCCCTCTCCACTCCTCCCCTCCCCCTCTCCTCCCCTCTCTCCTCTCCTCTCCTCCCCTCCCCCTCTTCTATCCTCCCCTCCCCCACAGCAGGGAGAATCTCTGGCCATATTACTTACATTGGCGGCTTATTTTCTGCTCAGTGTGTGTGCACGCATGTGTGTGTGTGTGTGTGTGGGTGTGTGTGTGTGTGTACCTGTGTGAGTGTTTTTGTGTGTGTATGTGTGTTTGTGTGCAAGTGTGTATATGTGTGCTTGGTGCGTGTGTGTGTGTGTGTGTGTGTGTGCGTATGCACGTGTGTGTGTGTGTATGTGTGTGTGTGTGTGTAACATAGCCACTGCCATCTCAGTCCTCTGAGTTTCTTCTGTTGTGATGTTCTATTCTGAGGCAGGAACATCTGAAATGAGAGCTCCATCTCTCTCTCTGTCTCTGTCTCTCTCACACACACACACACACACACACACACACTGTGCTGTTCTTGGGCTTCCTGGAATCCACCCGGCTATAAAATCAAATCAATGTTCTCTAAAAATATTTAGGCCAAGAGATCGATGAGGAGGATCATTCACATTCCACATTCCTCCCATGGCCTTCACTGCGCTCTGTGTCTGTGTGTGTGTGTGTGTGTGTGTGTGTGTGCGCGCGCAAATGTGTGCGTGTCTGTTTGTGTGTGTGTATGTGTGCACGTGCGAGTGTGTGCGTGTGTCTGTTTGTGTGTGTGAGTGTCCGCACGAGTGTTTGTGTGTGTGCATACGAGTGTGTGCATGTGTCTGTTTGCGTTTGTGTGTGTGTGTGTGTGTTTGTGTGTGTGTATGCGTGTGCGTGTGCGTGTGCGTGTGCGTGTGTGTGTGTGTGTGTGTGTGTGTGTGTGTGCTTGGCTGCTGGAGGTTGAACAGTCTAATCCTGTCCTTTGTCCTTATCTATTTCCACATAGAATAGAAACACACACTTACCTGCCGTCTGACGCAAAGCCTACACACACACACACACACACACACACACACACACACACACACACACACACGCACAGACACACACACACATTTTCTATGGCCACGGGATACTTTGAGGATAAAAATGGACTCTCCCACAATAATAGAATGTACAAACACACGGGCGGAGAGAGAGAAAGAGAGGGAGAGAGAGAGAGAGAGCGAGAGAGAGAGAGCGAGAGAGAGAAAAAGAGAAGGACAGAGAGAGAGAGAGAGATAGATAGAGAAGGATAAAGAGAGAAGAGGGAGAGAGGGAGAGACAGACAGACAGAGAAAGGGAAAGAGAGAAGGACAGAGAGAGAGACACAGAGAGAGAGATAGAGAGAGGGGAGAGGGAGAGAGACAGACAGACAGAGAGAGAGAGAAGGACAGAGAGAGAGAAAAAGAGAGGGAGAGAGAGAGAGAAAAACAGAGAGAGAGAGAGAGAGAGAGAGAGAGGAGGGAGAGGGAGAGAGAGACAGACAGACAGAGAGAGAGAGAAGGACAGAGAGAGAGAGAGAAAAAGAGAGGGAGAGAGAGAGAGAGAAGGACAGAGAGAGAGAGGGAGGGGGAGAGAGAGAGAGAGGGAGGGGGAGAGAGAGAGAGAAGGACAGAGAGAGAGAGAGAGAGAGAGAGAGAGGGAGCGACAGAGAGAAATAAAAGGACAGACAGAGAGAGAGGGAGAGGCTGTAGGGCCTGCTTAGTTAAACCTTAAACCATCAATGAACATAATAACCCTAGTCTTTAATCTGCACTGAGGTAGATATTTCTAAAATAGTCTTTAATCTGCACTGAGGTAGATATTTCTAAAATAGTCTTTAATCTGCACTGAGGTAGATATTTATAAAATAGTCTTTAATCTGCACTGAGGTAGATATTTCTAAAATAGTCTTTAATCTGCACTGAGGTAGATATTTCTAAAATAGTCTTTAATCTGCACTGAGGTAGATATTTCTAAAATAGTCTTTAATCTGCACTGAGGTAGATATTTCTAAAATAGTCTTTAATCTGCACTGAGGTAGATATTTCTAAAATAGTCTTTAATCTGCACTGAGGTAGATATTTATAAAATAGTATTTAATTGGCACGCTAGTGTGCATTATTAAAAGGGTGTTTAAAAGTGTGTAATTGACACAGAGGTGTGTGTTTATATCTAGTGTTTAATCTGTATGTCAGGGTTAGTGGCTTATATGATTAAAATGGCTCAGCTATTGCTGGGAAGAAACATCACTGTTCCTTTGAAATCCCACAAATCAAATATTGTAAGTTTAATCAAATATTGTCTGTTTAATTTGTCACGTACCGTCTCTGTGGATGCGATTAAATTAATTACCATTTACTTTGATCAGTAGTGTCTGCGCATACTAATAGATTAGAAACACTTTCTCATCATAGTATGGGTGTATAACATACAAGCATGTTACAAACAATGGCGTATTGTATTTAAGTAGTACTAACTAGAGTAGAAACAATGGCGTATTGTATTTTACTAACTAGAGTAGAAACGCTTGTTGTGGCACAGGTGAGGAGTGCGTCTGTGCTGGCAAGTGTTCTAGAGACTGGAGTGTGTTCCAGAGAGCTTAAGTGTGTTCTAGAGAACTTAAGTGTGTTCCAGAGAGCTTAAGTGTGTTCCAGAGACTGGAGTGTGTTCTAGGGTGCTTAAGTGTGTTCCAGAGACTGGAGTGTGTTCTAGGGTGCTTAAGTGTGTTCCAGAGACTGGAGTGTGTTCTAGGGTGCTTAAGTGTGTTCCAGAGACTGGAGTGTGTTCTAGGGTGCTTAAGTGTGTTCCAGAGACTGGAGTGTGTTCTAGGGTGCTTAAGTGTGTTCTAGAGATCTTAAGTGTGTTCTAGAGAGCTTAAGTGTGTTCCAGATAGTTTAAGTGTGTTCCAGAGAGCTTAGGTGTGTTCCAGAGACTGGAGTGTGTTCTAGGGTGCTTAAGTGTGTTCTAGAGAGCTTAAGTGTGTTCCAGAGAGCTTAAGTGTGTTCCAGAGACTGGAGTGTGTTCTAGGGTGCTTAAGTGTGTTCTAGAGATCTTAAGTGTGTTCTAGAGAGCTTAAGTGTGTTCCAGGTAGTTTAAGTGAGTTCTAGAGAGCTTAAGTGTGTACTAGAGACTGGAGTGGGTTCTAAAGACTGATGTTCTAGAGACTGGATCATGCTAGTACATTACTTTTACTTTAAGTCAGCGATTTAGTTTAATTTGTTTTAGTTAATGAGACCTATAGTGTTATTTGGGAGATCTGTAGAGGACATAAGATGTTTCTGTGTATAAGAGCAGTCTATATAAAACACCGATAAGGTCTTTGGTCATCTGATGTTCAAGGGCTACATCATACTGCAAAACAACAACCAGAAAAGAATAATATCATACCAGGAGGACATATAATGCAAAAGGCTATTTTATACACATCAGGTGTTACAGTGAAAGTCAAGGTCAGTAGGTCATGCTCAAGGTCAGTAAACATACTCAAGGTCAGTAGGTCATGCTCAAGGTCAGTAGGTCATGCTCAAGGTCAGTAAACATGCACACCTGTCTGAAGGTCACACATAGTCAAAGTAGATTCGGTTCCACCTCTATTTTGCTGTCCTTGTTACAGTGTATCTACATCATGAAGTACAGTTTGTAACATAATGTAATATTGTGTACTTACACTTTACCGAATAGTAAGTTAGGCTTGAAAAAAGGGGTTTGGGCTTGTTGTAACATGTTGATGCACTGTAAAATAAAATGTAACCATTGCTGTTTGATAACTCAGCCATCCCATCTCGACTTGAAAAAAGGTTGCAGCCATGGTGTAGCCATTAGGCAGCCAATCAGCCAATCAGCCAATCAGCAACATATTAGGCCCATTAGGCAACCAATCAGCACCAGCACATCCCAGCTGGGCTTAGCAGGTGGAACCATATGTGTGAATATGGATAACTGTATCTCCACAGATCTGGTGGCTCATTGGAGCTAGACTGCGATCCATGCCCAAGGTTGTGGGTTCTAATCTTACATGGTGTACTGTGAGTTCTAGTCTTGCATGTGCCTACAGGTGGAACCATATGTGTGAATATGGATGACTATATCTTCCCAGGTCTGGTGGCTCATTGGAGCTAGACTGCTATCCATGCCCAAGGTTGTCGGTTCTAATCTTACACGGTTGGCTTTGTTCTAGATTATTTAAGATAGTCTCTGCACAGGGTCCTTATGTGAGCAAAGACACATGTTTAACTGTAGCATTTGGTAGTACAGTGGTGGTGTGTTGGCACTAGAACTTGCTTTCCATGCCCAAAGTTGTGGGTTCTAATCCCGCATGGTTGGCTTTGTTGCATATCATTTAATCTAGTCTCTGCACAGGGTCCTTATGTGACCACAGACGCATGCTTAGCTGTAGCATTGGTGGTACAGTGGTAGATGTGGCGGTGTGTTGGCACTAGAGCTTGCTTTCCATGCCCAAAGGTTTTGGGTTCTAATCCTGCACGGCCTGCTGCCAAAGTTCGACACAGCCTGATCTGATGTGTTGTGTGTATATATGCTGCCCAACCACAGACAGCAACACAGATGTAAATGAACCCCAGGAATCCTGGTGGCTCATCAGTAGCAGTCCTGTTCCATATACCCAAGGTTGTGGGTTTGAATCCCACAGTTTGGTATGGCTTGTTATGTCATATTCACCCTCTCCACATGGTCCGTATGTGAACACAGACACAGTCTCAGCTGGAGGGCCGGTGGTGCAGCGGTGTTGTCCAAGGGTGTGTGGTGCCAGACAAGCAGAGACGCAGGTTCAAGCCCTGGCAGAGGACAAGAGGATGGAAGACTAGAGACCCTACTGTGTCCCATGGAAGGAGGAGAGCGTCCAGATGCTGGCCAGCGAAGAGAGAGACACCGGGGGGCTTACTTGGCCCCCTGACACTGGGAAGGAGAACAGCAGGGGGTTATGGGCTTTTTTCCATCGTCCGACTTATTGAAGCGTTTAACTGACGTGACCCAAAGCTACATAAATTGTAAACCATCACCTTACCACTGGTCCAGACAGATGCTTGGCTACATGGGCATGTAGGCAGAAGCACATGACCTACATCATGTGGTGGTCCAGTGGTAAGACTCTGAAGTGTGTGAGGTACCGGGTTCTACATGATGGTATCACACACCTAGTACCACATACCATCTAGTGTTGCCATGTAGCAGTACCTCCCAGAGTGCCATTAGTGGGGCTTGAACCCAGTACCTCTGATAGTGCCATCCAGAGCACTACCACTGGACCAACGGTACCTCAGCCAGTTCAGGGTTGGTTTGGTGGATTTCACATGGACATGGATATGTAGGCAAAGTCACATGTGCAGCACGTGAACTACATCTTGTGTCTAACCTGGTGGTCCAGAGATAAAGGTCTGATCTGAAGTGTGTGAGGTCCAGGGTTCTAACCCCCACAGGTGACTGCTGGCAAGACAGGGATAGTCAATCCCAGTGTCTCAAACCCACTGACTTGAGACTGTAGATGTCAGTATCAGTGCCTCTTTAAATACGCCACAGTCCTGGATATTGGACAAACGAAGTCGGACGACGGAAAAAAGCCCATAAGCCCCTGCTGTTCTCCTCCCCAGTGTCGGGGGGCCAAGTAAGCCCCCCGGTGTCTCTCTCTTCGCTGGCCAGCATCTGGACTCTCTCCTCCTTCCATGGAGCACAGTAGGGTCTCTCCTCCAGCCTCTTGTCCTCTACCAGGGCTTGAATCTGCGTCTCTGCTTGTCTGGCACCACACACCCTTGGACAACACCGCTACACCACCGGCCCGGTGACTATGACATAACAAGACATAGCAAGACATAGCAAACTGTGGGATTCAAACCCACAACCTCGGGTATATGGAACAGGACCGCTACTGATGAGCCACCAGGTCTCCAGTGCTTCGCTCACATCTTTGTTACTGTCTGTGGTTGGGCAGCATATATACACACAACACATCAGATCACATCGTGTAAAACTTTGGCAGCAGACCATGCAGGATTAGAACCCACAACCTTGAGTCAGTGTCTCTGCTTGTCTCGTACCACGTTACATTGGACGATACCATTGTGCCACCGGGACTACAGCAAAGCATGTGTATTTGCTCACATATGGACCCTTAATTGCCAAACTGGGGTTTGAATCCATAACTATGGGTATGTGGAGCAGCACCTCTACCAATGAGCCACCGGGTTTCTGGCATCTTTCTTGCATCTGTGTCACAGTCTGTGGCCAGGCAGAATACATACACACACCACTACGCAACACATCAGTCTGGGTGGCCAGATTAAACTACACAAAACACAGCAGACCATGTGAGATTAGAACCCACAACCTTCTGTATGGGAATGCAAGGGCTAGTGCCAATGAGCCACCAGAGCTAACTTTGATTTCAGTTAAGCTTATATACGTACCGTGCAGAGGGTGATGATGTAACAACACATACCAAACTGAGGGGCGTGACTCTGCAATTCCTCCAGTGTGGAAACTCTGGCCTTTATGCCATTCTACTGGACCACCTCCACCCAGCTAAACAGGCCTCTATGCTGACATGTGTACCCTGTGCAGAGTAGGACTATGAGTGAACACAACATCCGAGAACCTACAACCTTGGCCATGCAGAGCAGGGTATTAACTAACTGACCCACCAAGTTCCCACCCAAGCACACATATGGTTCCTCTGTGGTGAGGCAGCATACATACTCACAACACATCAGTCTGCAAAGGGCTTTGGCCTCCTCCTTCTCTCTCTTCGTCTCTCCCTCAATCCCTCCCCAATGTCCCTGCCAAAGGGACGACAGGTGGAAATTAGCAGTATGCTAAAACCTGGTGCAAACATATCACCTTCCTGTAAGGAAAATGTTAATGTACGCTGTCCCTCTTCTCAAACTCAATCAATCAATCAATCAATCAATCAATCAATCAATCAATCAATCAATCAACCAACCAATCAATCACTCAATCAATATCTCTCTCGCTCTCTCTCTCTTTCTCTCTCTCTCTCACACACACACAAATACACACACACTCACCCCCCCACCCCACACACACACCCACACACACTAACACACACACCCACCCACACACACACACACACACACAAAAGCATGCACATACTGTCACAATTGGCTCCAATTGTGGCAAGAAAGCAGCGCAAAGCCGTTTTAACGTTCACAAAGAGCGAGGTTTATTGCTTGGAGATATTTCACAAAACAAACGCTTGAACGACCAAGGAAGTGGGCTGCTCTCGCCTCTCTGCTTCCAGGTCAGCTGATATGTGCTCCGGTCAATCAAGGGCACACCTCCACACAGGTGCACCTACAGGTGGGCCCAATCAGCACACACACACACATCCACAGAACACCAGGGGGAAGCAGACGAAGCTAAAAGGGTTCGTCACACCCTCCCCCTCACAAAGTGAACCCCACACAACAGCATCACGTCAATGCACACAAGAATAAACAAGATATAGTCCTGCAGAACTAGATACAGAATATGGCCAGGCCAGCTGACCTACCATCATATGCAACACCTCATGACCAAAATTACCATTTACAAACACCACCACCTTGCAAACCCAACAGTACCCTACTCGGTGCACAAATTATTATATTAATACATTTGTTCATACATCATGTAGCACATTATACTTATCCATCATTCCTGAAGCTACGATCCCTCTGCTCTAGTAGCACCAGGCCCTGGGAGACTAACAGCAAGGAAAGACAGTAGGACAAAAGACATACACAGACATAAGACAATACAAGACATGACATTACATTGCAGCTCGGGAGAGCGCATCAGCAACCACATTGTGTGTGCCTTTAATGTGTCTGATGTCCAGATGGAATGGCTGGAGGAAGAGTGAGGTAGAGGAAAAACAAGAGGAAGAGTGATTTTTTCCTGCTAACCAAATTAGAGTCACCATTATAGATCACGTTCTTCGTCCATGGGTTGATGGCGATCTATGACATTTCTTAGAGGCCATGAAATTGGCCTGTGCCATAGGCCAGGAACAGTGTCCAGGATAGATATGATACGTCAGGGCATTCTTTCCCTGTTACCTGGCAAGGGACATCATTGCTTGTAATGTGGATGAGGTGCTGTGGCCTGACCAAACCCAAAGGCATGATAAAGCCCAGTGATCTCTTGTTTGCAGCACTGTATACAGCACTTGTAGTTTTCATTTGTACTGCATTCCCAAAATATATTTTTGTTCGAAGTATTTTAGCAAGTAATCTAATATTACCACTTAATTTTAGTCTATGTACAATACATATACATCCAAATTGTGCTATTTTTCAGTTGAAAATGCATTTTCAGGCCTATAAAAAACAACTTATGCTTATACACATCTGAACGTTGTGCTTTTCATTTTTTGGTGTAGTGTTTACTAACTGCTTCATTGTAATTTCATTTTGACAATTGTGTTAATGCTTTGAGAACAGAGTTTGCTTTTGCAACAAGAGTCAGAAGTTTTGGGAAGTGCAGGTGAGCAATTGGAGTTTGTGTTTACAGTTTTGAGAAAATGGGGCAAGTTTTCAAAAATTGAGTTTTAGCAATTGTGAAAAACTGTAAAAGGCCTAGAGAACCGTGGAGTAGCTAGAACAGGAGCTGTCATCAGAAGACGTTTAACGGCGCACCCGTTCAAGCCAGAGACCACCCGGTTCATCAGACGCCGAAACGTGGCGGGAGCGTTTCGGAGACCAAAGCTCATGACTTTATAGGAATAGGAATAAAGCCCCTTTGGTGTCACAACAGCCGCATGTCACACTGAAGTGTGTTCTAGAGAGCTGGAGTGTGTTCTAGAGAGATGAAGTGTGTTCTAGAGAGATGAAGTGTGTTCTAGAGAGATGAAGTGTGTTCTAGAGAGCTGGAGTGTAGTATAATGGAGAGATGGAGTGTAGTATAATGGACTGTGACAGGGCGCACTGATACCGTCACCACAGCCAGACGCTGCCAACACTCTTCTATGTCTGTTCAATTACTACTTTGTGTTTATACAGTATGTCACAAAAGTGAGTAAACCCCTGACATTTTTGTATTTTTTTTATTATATCTTTCCATGGGAGAAGTCTAAAGATATAATACTTTTCTACAACGTAAAGTAGGCAGTGTACAGCTTATATAACAGTGCAAATTTGCTGTTCCCTCAAAATAACTCAACACTCAACCATTAATGTCTAAACCACTGGCAACAAAAGTGAGTACACCCCTACGTGCAAATGTCCCTTTAACAGGACATACTACTGGCATGCTCCATTTCTTTGTTGCTCTTAGCAACGCCGTATTTGTATTCCATGGGGCTGTAGGTTCGTGTCTTTGTTGCCGCTAGCAACCAGATATTTGTATTCTAAGGGGTGTAGGTGCGTGTGTGCGTGTGTGTGTGTGTGTGTATGTGCGTGTGTGTGTGTGTGTGTGTGTGCGTGTGTGTGTGTGTGTATGTGCGTGTGTGTGTGTGTGTGTGTGTGTGTATGTGCGTGTGTGTGTGTGTGTGTGTGTGTGTGTATGTTGGGATGAGTTAGACTCTGAGCATAGCACACATGACCTAGCTTAGATGGGGGGAGAAAGGGATGGAGGGAGAGATGGAGGGAGAGAGGGAGGGAGGGATGGAGGGAGAGAGGGAGAGATGAAGAGAGAGATGGAGATAGGGAGGCTTAGATGGGGGGAGAAAGGGATGGAGGGAGGGAGGGATAGAGAGATG
>CM059284.1:1207047-1209547 GCA_030347295.1 Setipinna tenuifilis | reverse complement strand
TGTGCTGTTTGTGAGTTTGGCTGTAGGGACGATCTGCTATTTCAGACAAATATTTATATGTTTATATATGTGCATATATGATGATGTCTCCCCCAGTGAGTCTTCCCCTCTGAGTGTGTGTGTGTGAGAGAGAGATAGAGAGAGAAAGAGAGAGAGAGGACGTACGTGTGTGTGCATTGTGAAGATTTATGTGCATGGTTTGTCATCTGTGAAATTTGTATGTGCGTGTGCGCGTGTGTCTATGTGTGTGTGTGTGTGTGTGTGTGTGTGTCAAGGGAAACAGCTGACACCTTTTGTAGCTTCATCCTGCAGTTTCTTTTCTATTCCTCTCTCTCCCTCCCTCCCCGTCTATACACACATCTCTTCTTCTTTCCCTCCTTCTCTCCCTCCCTCCCTTCTTCTCTCCCTCCCCCTGTGTCTACACACACATCCCTCCTTCTCTTCATCTCTTTCTTTCTTTCTGTCTCTGTACACACATACCCCCCCCCCCCTCTTTCTACAGGTGTGTGTGTGTGTGTGTGTGTGTGTTTGTGTGTGTGTGTTATAAAGAGCAGTGTGTGTGTGTGTGTGTGTGTGTGTGTGTGTTATAAAGAGCAGGGTGTGTGTGTGTGTGTGTGTGTGTGTGTTATAAAGAGCAGGGTGTGTGTGTGTGTGTGTGTGTGTGTTATAAAGAGCACAGGGTGTGTGTGTGTGTGTGTGTGTTATAAAGAGCACAGTGTGTGTGTGTGTGTGTGTGTGTTATAAAGAGCAGGGTGTGTGTGTGTGTGTGTGTGTTATAAAGAGCACAGTGTGTGTGTGTGTGTGTGTGAAAGGGTGTAATATCTGACATCTGGAGATCGATGAGGGTCCACACACAGCTCTTTTCTTCCATGACCTCCCTCCCTCCCTCCCTTTCTCCCTCTCTCTCTCTCCTCCCTCTCCTCCTCTCTCCCTCCCTTTCTCCCTCTCTCCCTTTCTCTCTCCCGTGCTCTCTCTTCTACCTCTCTCTGTGTCCATCTCTCTCTCCCTCCCTCTCTCTCTCCTGCCTTTTCTATCCCTCTCTCTTACTCCCTCGCTCTCCTTCCCTCTCTCCCTCCCTCCCTCTCTCTCTCTCTCTTCTGCTCCCTTTCTCTGTTTCTGTCCATTGTCCTGCACTTGCTCTATTTCTGTGGTCTCTGTGTGCGGTGTGTGTGTGGGGGGTGTGTGTGTGTGTGTGAGAGAGAGCAAGAAAGAGAGAGAGATGTGTGTGTGTGAGAGAGAGAAAGACAAAGAGAGAGGTGTGTGTTGGGGGGGGGGGGTTAGTGGAACCAGCACAAGCCCCTGTCCATAATTAGCTTAGCATCGCTAACTCTCAGCCTCTCACTGCCAGATGCGTACCTGGCTGCAGTTAGCATCACTAGTTAGCGTAAGACCTGCATGTGTCCATAACTGGCTTAAAAGCGCTAACTCACCGTCACTAATGCTAAATGAGCACCTGTCCATAGCTAGCACCTGTCCATAGTTAGCGTTAGCACGTGTCCATAGTTAGCACCAACAGTTAGCGTAAGACCTGCACCTGCCCATAATTAGCATCAGTAGATGACATCAGTAACTGGTGTGTATTAAACATCATAACTATCCAATACTGGTGTGTGTGTATTAGACATCATAACTCTCCAATACTGGTGTGTGTGTGTGTGTATTAAAGTCATACTGGTGTGTGGACAAGACTAGTGACTGTCTGTTATAAGCGTAGCATAGCGCATCATTAAGCGTCTGGTCCCAACTGTCCTTAGACAGTGTGTGTGTGGTGTGTGGTGTGTGTGTGTGTGTGTGGTGTGTGTTTATTAGAGTCATACTGATGTGTGTGTGTATTAAAGTCATACTGGTGTGTGTGTGTTTATCAGTCACACTGGTGTGTGTTTACTTGAGTCATATGGGTGTGTGTGTGTGTATTAGAGTCACACTGGTGTGTGTTTACTTGAGTCTTATTCATGTGTGTTTACTTGAGTCTTATGTGGTGTTGTTGTTGTTGTTTATCATGTTGTTGTTGTTGTTGTTGTTTGTTTGGGCCTCATATGGATGTGGGTCGCTGGGAGACCAGAGGTGCCTCAACTCAATTTTTCTGCTGCTGGAAAAGGCCACACACACACACACACACACCTTCCTATCAGCACTCTCGATGGGAGGGACACACTTTATAAACCTGTGTGTGTGTGTGTGTGTATGTGTGTGTGTGTGTGTGTGTGTGTGTGTGTGTGTGTGTGCGTGTGTGTGAAGATAGGCGGCCCTTAGGTCAGTCTCTTCCTCTGCCTGGCTTCATATGAATTTAAAACTGCAGTGGAGCATCATGAGGTGGTCTATCAGTAACACACACACACACACACACACACACACACACCACAAACAAACACTCACACACTCACATTTACACAAACGCAAGCATACACACAACATATTACTTGTTGGCCCTGTCGGGGGTGAAGGATGCAATGAACACACACACACACACACACACCATATTACCTGCTGGCCTCTGTCA
>CM059284.1:1204267-1206947 GCA_030347295.1 Setipinna tenuifilis | reverse complement strand
CGCCATAAAAGTGTAGGCTCAAGCTAGCTGACTTCGCTAGTTCTTTACTTTGTGATTCATTTTTTTCATTAGCTTTACTTGGACCACTACAACCAAGAAGCTAATTGTTTACAGTTCACAGATTGATCACCTATATGTCGAAGTCTGGCTTTATTTTATAAAACATGCAGTCATTAGCAGTTTGTGTGTTACTTTATTGCAGTGTCACGTCACTACGCGTCCAAAACGCAGAAGAGTTCAAGCAGCAGTACCTACCCCTTCACGTCTGCATGACAATCCACAGATCATCTGCAGCTGATGGAGAGAGGAGTCGAATCCCAAAATGTATTGGCACAAAATGAATGCAATATGCAAAGGAATGCAATGCCACAGCTACACGAAAAAAATCAAAGCACAAAAACTAAATGGAAAGTTTTTACCTGTGTCTTACAAGTTTGATATTTTCTTGGGTGTATCAGTATTAGTTAATGTATGTGTGCTTTCTTTTGGGTTTTGATACTTTTTTTTGCACCATAAATGTATTATTATTGTAGAATTTAACCAGAGATGTTCAATAGAACAGCCAATAAAAGTTTTGCAGTAAATGTGTTTGTGTGTTGAATGTCAGGACATGGTAGCGTATTAAACATTGTATGTGGTAAAAACTAAGTAACTGAGTGGAAATGTGTGATTCAGCATTTTACAGCCCTGATGCTGTGCAGTTTCCTTAAAACTACCTCACTGAATCTAAGGTAATTACACAACAACAACACTAAATGTCACAAGCATACTTTATGGGTTTATTGATACAACCAGGAAATTAAGTAGGAACAGGCAATAGTGTATTTTACAGCCCTGGCAACCTTGTAGTGTCCATGAAATTACTTCATTTGTTTCAGTTTAGTTACAGACACATAATGTCATGTTACACATTTGCATCAAATAATTACCACTTTATTATTATAAATAAATGTACATGCAACTACCACAATGACTTGGTTAGTCTCTTTCATCACTGTGTTGTTATGTCGTAACACTTGACAGTAAGCATGTCCTTGCCAACGTTTAACTCTTCCATGACACCATGCTGCTGTGAGTACAGAGGTATTACTTCACAATAACTTAATCCTGAACATTATCATGTCAGTAATTACACATTTACATCAAATAATCACCTTTTATTACACTTTAAATGAAATTATGTAGCAATTACCATAACATTACCTCCTTATTAGCGTTCTGTAATGTAAATGGTGACCAAATACACTCCATTTCACTGTTCCTGTTACATTCATTAGGTACAGTATAACAAAGTGTTACAGTATATAACATTATGTACTTACACTGTCCCATAGTGTTCATGTTAGAGTTAGTGTTAGAGTTAGTGTTAGATATGTAGGCCTACAGTGTAAATACATAATATTACATGTTGTTACATGTAGATACACTAAAAACGGAACTGTGTTACCAAACCTTTATGCTTCTCTTTCTTTCTACACTCTTTCTCTCTACACTCTCTTTCTCCTCATTTTTCCTCCCCCTTTCTTCTTCCCATGTACTCACACTGCGAGTGAAGTGTGTATGTGTGAGTGAAGTGTGTGTGTGTGTGTGTGTGAGTGAGTGAGTGAATAAGTGAGTGAGTGAAGTATGTGTGTGTGAGTGAAGTGTGTCAGTGAATAAAGTGTGTGTGTGAGTGTGTGTGTGTGTGTGTGTGTGAGGAGCAGCATCAAGCTCCAGGACATGTGAATGTGTGAGGGGAGATATCAGTCTTGTGACTAGTGTGTGTTGTGTGGTCCCTTTGGCCCTCACACACACACACACACACACACACACCCTCTTCTCTAATAGTGGGTGTGAAAAGGTCGGGCTCTTGTCTGTCATGCCATGAGTGCTCACTTGCTAAGTGTGTCTGGCAGGTGTGTGTGTGTGTGCATGCGTGTGGTGTGTGCGTGTGTGTGGTGTGTGTATGTGTGTGCATGCGTGTGTATGTGTGTGTGTGTGTGTGTGCATGCGTGTGTGTGTGTGAGTGTGTGTGTGTGTGTGTGTGTATGTGTGTGCGTGTGTGTGTGTGTGTGGTGTGTGGTGTGTGTGTGGTGTGTGTGTGTTAAAAGGAAAATGACACACAGACACAGCATACTATACAGTCAGAATAGATAAAATAGGCCAATGTATGTATATGCCAATATATTTATGTACATTTGTGTGTGTGTGTGTGTGTGTGTGTAAGGGAGAGAAAGAGAGATGATGTGTGTGTGTGTGGTAAAAAAAAAAAAAAACATTTCATTCCTTGATGCTTATTCAGCTGACTCTACTCTATTAGTGTGCCTACACACACACACACACACACACACACACACAGTCTGCTTGTCATTAATCTTTTCCATCTCTCTTGGCTCTCTTAAGGGATTCAAGCTTTTTCTTCTGATTCCTGTGCACCCCTCCCCCTGCAGGTGTGTGTGTGTGTGTGTGTGTGTGTGTGTGTGTGTGTGTGTGTGGGTGTGGACATATGGTGTATGTGTGAGTCCCTATGGATGTGTTCCAGTGTGATTGTGTGTGTGTGTGTGTGTGTGTGTGTGTGTGTGTGTGTGTGTGTGATTAATAGATAGTCTTTTCCTTTCTCTGGGATTGATGCGTTTGATTGAAGAGGCTCAACCAATAATAACACGTAAACACACACACACACACACACACACACCCACAC
>CM059284.1:1176767-1181767 GCA_030347295.1 Setipinna tenuifilis | reverse complement strand
ACTCACAGACTCATAGACTCATAGACTCATAGACTCATAGACTCATAGACTTATAGACTTATAGACTCATAGACTCATAGACTTATAGACTCATAGACTCATAGACTCATAGACTTATAGACTCATAGACTCATAGACTCATAGACTCATAGACTTATAGACTCATAGACTTATAGACTCATAGACTCATAGACTCATAGACTCATAGACTCATAAACTCATAAACTCATAAACTCAAAGACTCATAGACTCACACCAGACTCATAGACTCACAGACTCATAGACTCATAGACTCATAGACTCATAGACTTATAGACTTATAGACTCATAGACTCATAGACTCATAGACTCATAAACTCATAAACTCATAAACTCAAAGACTCATAGGGCCCTATTTTGCCGCGGCGCATTGTGCATTCGCGACATGCGCATGCTGTCATTGCTATTCTGTGCCAGCGCAACGTTCATTTTTTCAGGCAAAAAATCACGTTGTCTAGATAGCAGATGACATTGCGCCGTGACGGGCGGTCAGCGAAAAGAAGAGGTGTGGTCTGACGCAAAGCGCACCAGATGCTATTATGAGGACGTATAAACCATTTGCGCTTTTGGTTAATAAAAAGGTGCTTTTTCGTCACTGGCGCATTGTTGAAAAGCTATTTTAGAGGCGCACAACGCTTTGAACCCCGATGTACCTGCTGCTGCGCCAGAGAGGCGAGCTGAACTGGCAGAAAAGTTGCAACATGTATAGCCTGTATAGCTATGTATTTGTATGTTTTAGTAAGCAAACCTGCACAAATAATGAGAATATAGCAATGTTGTGCAGTTTATAGCAATGTTCTGCAGTTTATTTACAATTTCTTTTGTCGTTTTAAATAAACACCGATTGCAATGTTCTGCAGTTTATTTACGATTTATTTTGTCGTTTTAAATAAACAGCGTGGCAAGTTGTAAGAAATAATATGGACAAATCATCAAAAAGAAAACTAGTGGACTAATGGTTTGATGGACCTATACCTTTCGTTTATTTTTGATGTTTCCTTTGAGTTTAAGGCTTTGTTTCCCGTCTTCTAACGTTGTTGTACCGCTTTCGGCGCACAGCGCGTTGAACCCCGATGTAGGCTACCTGCTGCTGCCCCAGAGAGGCGAGCTGAACTGGCAGAAAAGTTGCAACGTGTATAGCCTGTATAGCCATGTATTTTTATGTTTTAATAAGCAAGCAGGCACAAATAATAAGAGTACAGCAATGTTTTGCAGTTTATAATGTTCTGCAGTTTCTTTTGTCTTTTAAATAAACAGCGATTGCAGTTTATTTAATAAACAGCGTGGCAAGTTGTAAGAAATGAAATGGACTAATCATCAAAAAGAAAACTAGTGGACTAATGGTTTAATGGACCTCCACCTTTTATTTTTGATGTTTCCTTTGAGTTTAAAGCTTTTGTTTCACGTCTTCTAACGTTGCCGCTTTGGGCACTGTTCGAAAGTTCTCTTCTTGCCAAAGGAGGACACAATTATTGAAGATATTTCCTCCCATACTTCTATGACCCGCGGAGGTTTGGGGGGATTCTTTCCATCCCCGATCCGCCATCGTAATAGCAACAGGCTATGGACAATGCGCCCGCTGGCTCTTAAAGGGAATGAGAGTATACATTCTCATTGGTTAATTGTATGTTACGCCCAAAACACACCCATGACTAATGAAGTAACTTAACCCAACCCTTTTGAACGATGCGCCTGGCGCAATGTTCGCTTTTTCCGCCGTGAAAATACCAAATTGTGTCGGGAACGCCCCCAAAGCAACTTGCGCGACAGACTTTAGACAATGCGCTTATGATCGTGAAAATAGAGCCCATAGACTCACACCAGACTCATAGACTCACAGACTCATAGACTCATAGACTCATAGACTCATAGACTCATAGACTCATAGACTCATAGACTTATAGACTTATAGACTCATAGACTTATAGACTCATAGACTCATAGACTTATAGACTCATAGACTTATAGACTTATAGACTCATAGACTTATAGACTCATAGACTCATAGACTTATAGACGCATAGACTTATAGACTCATAGACTCATGGAGACCAATACCAGACTGGACATCAGCTGCAACATGTGTCTGCCTGTGTGTGTGTCTGTGTCTGTGTGTGTGCCTGTCTGTGTCTGTCTGTCTGCCTGTGTGTGTGTCTGTCTGTCTGCCTGTCTGTGTCTGTCTGTGTCTGTGTGTGTGCCTGTCTGTGTATCTGTCTGTCTGTCTATCTGTCTGTCCGTGTGTCTCTGCCTGTCTGTGTGTCTGCCTGTCTGTCTGTGTGCCTGTCTGTCTGTCCATGTGTGTTTGTCTGCCTGTCTGTCTGTTTGTGTGACTGTCTGTCTGCCTGTTTGTGTCTGTCTGTGTGTCTGTGTGTCTGCCTGTATGTCTGTCTGTGTGCCTGTCCTTCTGCCTGTTTGTCTGTGTGTCTGTCTGTGTGTCTGTCTGTCTGCCTGCCTGTCTGTCTCTGTGTGTGCCTGTCCGTCTGTCTGTCTGTCTGTGTGCCTGTCCGTCTGTTTGTCTGTGTGTCTGTGCCTGTTTGTTTGTCTGTCTGTCTATCTGTGTGCATGTCTGTCTGCCTGCCTGCCTGTCTGTCCATGTGTCTGTCCGTCTGCCTGTCTGTCTGTGTGTCTGTCTGTCCATGTGTGTGTCTGTCTGTCTGTCTGTCCATGTGTGTCTGTCTGCCTGTCTGTGTGGCTGTGTGCTTGTCCGTCTGTCTGTGTCTGTGTGCATGTCTGCCTGTCTCTATGTCTGTCTGTCTGTGTGTCTGTCTGCCTGTCTGTGTGCATGTCTGCCTGTCTGTGTATGTGTGTCTGTGTCTGTCTGTCTGTCTGTGCCTGTGACTGGCAGAGGGAGGACTGTATTACTGTATTTCCATGAAAGGTTATTCAGTGTTATCAGTGTTCAGATGTGTGCCTGTCTGCCCATGTCTGTGTCTGTCTGCCTGTCTGTCTGCCTGTCTGTCTGTCTGTCTGCCTGTCTGTCTGTCTGTCTGTCTGCCTGTCTGTCTGTCCATGTGTGTCTGTGCCCATGACAGGTTATTCAGTGTTATCAGTGCTGAGATGTTCCTGGTCGCAGCAGGGCGGGAAAGCGCCGTTCAGACTGTAAGTTCACGGTCATGACTGTGTGTGTGTGTGTGTGTGTGTGTGTGTGTGTGTGTGTGTGTGTGTGAGCGAGTGTGTGTGTGAGTGTGTGTGTGTGTGTGTGTGTGAGAGAGAGAGAGAGAGAGTGTGTGTGTGTGTGTGTGTGAGTGTGTGTGTGTGTGTGTGTGTGTGTTTAGGAGAACTGTAAGTTCACGGTCATGACTGGTCTGTGCTTCACCGTGCGCGCGGGAGGGGCTGGGCACGAGAGACTTCAAAGAAAGCAGACAGGCCGAGCTCGTGCCGTGAGAGCCTACCGTCCCCTTCATGACGTCAGGGGGCGGGAACGCGACATGGAGCCGGAGCGGGCGGGGGAGCGCGAGAGGGGGAGGGTGGTCTCTTCTCAATGGACTGGGGGCTCGTGAACGACGACGAGGAGGCTAGCCGACGCCAGACCACTTTCGTGCCTTACGGCTGTTTACGGATTAACTTTTTCGGGTTTCCTCGCGGTGATCTGGAGTCTCCGCGCGGGTCTGCACAGAGGCGTTAAGGGCTCGAGCGCGCTGGATAAGCGACCAACTCCTCGTGTTGTTTTCTAAGAGTTGAAAAAATACTGGCTTTGTTCCCAAAGTGCCGTCGCGACCGCGAGAGTAGGAGCACAAACTAATTCTGTATGCAAATGCAGTTTAGTCTGAGATTGAAAGTTTTTTCTGCGACAGGAGTCGGTACGGCGGCGCTTTTGTTGCTCTTTCTCCAGATTTGTCCGTTTGTAGGGAAAGTCTGAGAGTTCTAGTCCCAGCCTACGCGTGCTCATATTTCCTGAAGTTAGCTATGCGTGTTATCTGGAGTTGGCTGCAACCGTCTGCTGGAGGAACAGAAGAAAACTTGGCCTGGGACTTTTTCTCCTGACAACAACAACAACACCAAAACCCCTTTAAACAACTGCACTTTAACTTAAACTGGACTTTAGCGCAGGAGTCCTCGGGCACATTCCTGGTCTTCGAATGGATACTTTTTTTTAGCGTCGGCGGAGGAGCGGCTGGCAGAGGCCGGGTTTCAGGCTGACCCTCGGGGGTAACAAAGGATGTGCCGACCCGGTGTGGGCCAGATTGACACCGATAGTCTGGGGCTTAATCCGTCCGGAACATGGGACAGAACACCCACTACATGTGGAGGAGGCAATGCAGGCGATGAGCTGGTCGATTAGAGGAGTTTATAGTTGGAGACATTTGAAGTGTAGTGTCTGCTCCAATCTGAGACATACTGAAGTGTCGTGTCTGCTCCTAGTCTGAGTTGTCTTAGCTCACCAACCCTCTCAGGGGCAACGCGTCCAGGCGGAGGTCTCTGTATTTATATGCTAATTTGTCCTCCGCTCTTCACGGCTTCCTGCTGCCCGAGGATCTTTCAGAAATGAGGCTCGCGGTGGCGGATCTCCTGTGGTTGTTGGCAGTCTGCGTGCTGTCGCGCGATGGCTACTCGGCATCATCAGACTGTAAATTGTACGACGAGCGCTCGCGGAGCGCAGGGAGAGGATCCCCGTCGGTGGCCTCCGCGGACCGGAAGGTGGTGTGCAGCAGCATGGAGCTCCGTCAGGTGCTGCCTCCCGAGAGCTTCCCCAACCGGACCGTCACCCTGTGAGTATCAGCCCGGCCTTGCTATCGCAGCCTCTAACCCCCATATCCATGTCCCCCCTCCGGGGGTAAACCACACTCGCCCCAGGACACACACTTAGGCCACTTCGCAGTCTTTGCCACGGGCCTCTCTGTCTGTCTCTACCCCCCCCCCCCCCTCTCTCTCCCTCTCTCTCTCTCTCCGCGCCTGTGTTTCCCCTCTTCTTCGACAGCCATAATTATTTGTCCAGCTGTTTTGCTGTTCAGCTCCTGCAT
>CM059284.1:1149267-1156767 GCA_030347295.1 Setipinna tenuifilis | reverse complement strand
ACTCAAGATGAGCTAGCATCTCAAGCTAACAGACTAGTGACATCTAAGTAAAACATCACCCATTCACTTAGACTCAAGATCAGCTAGCATCTCAGGCTAACATTCACCCACTCAGGATGAGCTGGCATTTCAAGCCAACACTCACTACCTCACCCAAGATTACCCACTCACTCGGCACCGCTTACACACGACTAGACCAGTTAGATTCAGCAAACACACATCGTGACTTAGCTTAAATGTTGCCCAGCTTCCTTACACACACTGACTTAGCATCTGTAGCTTACGCCACTTAGCATCTATGCTAGTCCACGAACTGTGATGTAATGTAACCTGTGTGTGTGTGTGCGTAACTATGTGTGTGTGTGTGTGTGTGTGTGTGTGTGCGTGTGTAACTGTGTGTGTGTGTGTGTGCGTAACTATGTGTGTGTGTGTGTGTGTGTGTGTGTGTGTGTAGGACTTGAGGAGAGCTGAAGAGGTGCCCTACACATTCACTCCTCTCCACCCCGTCATCTACGCCACGGCCATCATACTGCTCATCAGTCTTCTTATCATCATAGGCACCTACATCCACCACCACAGGTAACACACACACACACACACACACACACACACACACACACACACACACACACACCACGGCCATCATACTGCTCATCAGCCTTCTCATCATCATAGGCACCTACATCCACCACCACAGGTAACACACACACACACACACACTCACACACTCACACACTCACACACACACACACACACACACACACACACACACACACACACACCACGGCCATCATACTGCTCATCAGCCTTCTCATCATCATAGGCACCTACATCCACCACCACAGGTAACACACACACACACACACACTCACACACACACACACACACACACACACACACCACGGCCATCATACTGCTCATCAGCCTTCTCATCATCATAGGCACCTACATCCACCACCACAGGTAACACACACACACACACACACTCACACACTCACACACTCACACACACACACACACACACACACACACACACACACACACACACCACGGCCATCATACTGCTCATCAGCCTTCTCATCATCATAGGCACCTACATCCACCACCACAGGTAACACACACACACACACACACACACACACACACACACACACACACACACCACGGCCATCATACTGCTCATCAGTCTTCTCATCATCATAGGCACCTACATCCACCACCACAGGTAACACACACACACACACACACACACACACACACACACACACACACACACCACGGCCATCATACTGCTCATCAGTCTTCTCATCATCATAGGCACCTACATCCACCACCACAGGTAACACACACACACACACACACACACACACACACACACACACACACCCTTATACTGGTCCTGAGTCTGTCTCGAATTCATCATTCTGTGTGCGTGTGTGTGTGTGTGTGAGCCGTGTGTGAGTGTTGGCATATGCTGGTAAATCTGTCTCTAATTGATCATTCTGCCTGTGTGTGTGTGTGTGTGTGTGTGTGTGTGTGTGTGTGACAGGCGTGTGTGTGTGAGCCGTAAGTGTTGGCACATGCTGGTGAATCTGTGTCTGCACATCTTCCTCTCCTGTGCCACCTTCATCGCCGGCATCAACCAGACACGCTACGCCAGCGTCTGCCAGGCCGTGAGTACACACACACACACACACACTCACGCACACACACACACCTACATCACTCTCTCAAGGCACTGCTTATCTGCCATCAGGACATAAGAGTGTGTATGCAGTGCATCTAATATGTGTCTGTGTATGCATGTGCGTGTGTGTGTGTGTGTGTGTGTGCGTGTGTGTCTGTGTCTGTATCCATGCGCGTGTGTGTGTGTGTATGCATGTGTGTGTGTCTGTATCCATGCGTGTGTGTGTGTGTGTGTGTGTGTGTCTCAGGTGGGCATCATCCTGCACTACTCCACGCTGGCGACGGCTCTGTGGTCCGGAGTGACGGCCAGGAACATCTACAAGCAGGTGACCCGCAAGGCCAAGCGCTACGAGGAGCTGGACGAGCCCCCGCCACCCCCCCGCCCCATGCTCAGGTACACTACAACTCCCACAATGCACCACACCTGCCATAGACCCATGCTCAGGTACACCACAACTCCCACAATGCACCAGACCCCCCCGCCCCATGCTCAGGTACACTACAACCCCCACAATGCACCACACCTGCCCCCGCCACCCTCCCGCCCCATGCTCAGGTACACTACAACCCCCACAATGCACCACACCTGCCCCCGCCACCCTCCCGACCCATGCTCAGGTACACTACAACTCCCACAATGCACCACACCCCCCCGCCCCATGCTCCGGTACACTACAACTCCCACAGTGCACCACACCCCCCCGCCCCATGCTCAGGTACACTACAACTCCCATAATGCACCACACCCCCCCCGACCCATGCTCAGGTACACTACAACCCCCACAATGCACCACACCCCCCCCCTGACCCATGCTTAGGTACACTACAACTCCCACAATGCACCCCCCCGACCCATGCTCAGGTACACTACAACTCCCACAATGCACCACACCTACCAAAGACCCATGCTCAGGTACACTACAACTCCCATAATGCACCACACCTACCATAGACCCATGCTCAGGTACACTACAACTCCCACAATGCACCACACCTGCCCATTACACCCCCCTGACCCATGCTCAGGTAGACTACAACTCCCACAATCCACCACACCTTCCCATATACTCCCTATACCCATACTCAGGTAGGCTACAACTCCCACAATGCACCACATCTACCCATTACACCCCCCTGACCCATGCTCAGGTAGACTACAACTCCCACAATCCACCACACCTTCCCATATACTCCCTATACCCATACTCAGGTACACTACAACTCCCACAACTACCCATTACACCCCACCCATGCTCAGGTAGACTATGACTCCCACTATCCACCTTTCCTTCCGATATACTCCCTATACCCATACTCAGGTAGACTACAACTCCCACAATCCACCACACCTTCCTGCTTCCCCATTCTTAGGTAGACTACCCCCCCACAAGCCACATGTGTGTGTTTGCAGGTCTTTGCATTTAAGTGGACATTAAGGTCTGATGTGTGTGTGTGTGTTTGTGTGTGTGTGTGTGCAGGTTCTACCTCATTGGAGGAGGCATCCCCATCATTGTGTGTGGCATCACCGCAGCAGCGAACATCAAGAACTATGGCAGCCAGAGCAGTGCCCCCTAGTGAGTGTGTGTGGAAGTGCAGCACAGCTGTCATGTGTCATGTGTCATGTGTCATGTGTGTGTTCCAGTCTGCTGTGTTCCAGGAGCTTACCCAGTGGCCAGTGGTGGTCTGGCGGTTAAGGTGTCCAACTTGTGATCGCAGGTTTGAATCCACCAACTGCCAGTAGTGCCACTGAGGCGCCCTGAGCATGGCAGAGTTACGCAGAGTTAGTTTAGTGGTGCCACTGAGTGGAATCACAATGACACTGAGTGCTGTTTGTTTGTTCAATATGTTAACGGGAGGGCAGCTACTTTGCTATGATCTTGTATTGTTTGCTATGCTGTTATGTGCCTGTGTGTAACTGTGTGTGTGTGTGTGTGTGTGTGTGTGTGTGTGTGTGTGTGTGTGTGTGTTTCTGTATCTCTACCTGTCTGTGTGTGTGTGTGTGTGTGTGTGTATCTCTATCTATCTGTGTGTGTGTGTGTGTGTGTGTGTGTGTGTGTGTGTATCTCTATCTATCTGTGTGTGTGTGTGTGTGTAGCTGCTGGATGGCGTGGGAGCCGAGTCTGGGCGCGTTCTTCGGCCCGCTGGCGTTCATCGTGTTCGTGGACGTGGTCTACTTCCTGTGCATCGTGCTGCATCTCCGTGGCAACCCCGAGCGGCGCTACGAGCTCAAGGAGCTGGCCAATGAGGAGCAGCGCAGCCTGGGTGCCGTGGAGACGACCTCCGACCCCCCCGCCACCCCCCCGGCCCCCGCCCTGGAGAACCAGCACAGCTTCTGGGCCCAGCTGGGGGGCGTGGGGGCCACCCTGGGCCTCTACCTGCTGCTGTGGGCCTTCGGGGGCCTCGCCGTCTCTCAGGACCCCCCTGCACGGCTGGCCTTCGCGTGCCTGTTTGGAGCCGTGGCCCTGGGCCTGTCCGCCTTCCTGCTGTCGCACCACGGGGCCAACCGGCGGGACGTCCGGCAGCTGTGGGGACGCACCTGCTGCCGCTCTCGCGCCGGGGGGGCCTCCCACCGGCCCCTGGCGCTGTTGCCCGGGGCGACCGCCTCCACGCCCACTCCTGCGGCCCGTGGCAACGGGGAGGCGGTCCCCAGGGCTGGCCCCGCCCACAGCAGCGGGGAGTCGTGCTGCACCAATAAGAGCGCTCCGAGCCTGCGGCCCTCCGCCAAGCTGACCAACCTGCAGATGGAGGCGGCCCAGTGCCGGCCCCTCCCCCCTCCACAGGCCTCACCCACCGCGCCCAGCGCCGCCGCGCTATTGGACAACAGCCTGACGGAACACTCGCTGGACAACGACATCAAGATGCACGTGGCCCCCCTGGAGGTGCAGTTCCGCCCCGTCGCCCCTAGCAACGTGGCCGGCCAATCGCACGGCAGCCCAGCGGTGGGGGCGGGTCCCGTGGCAGCAGGGGGCGTGTCCAATGCGGGTGGGGGCGTGTCTAACGGGCACGCGGGGGGCGTGTCTCGGCACCATAAGAACCGAGCGCGTGCGCAGCGAGCGAGCCGGCTGACGGTGCTGCGAGAGTACGCGTACGACGTGCCGACCAGCGTGGAGGGCAGCGTGCAGAGCCACAGCCAGAGCCACAGCGCCCCCCCACAGGAGAGGAGGAACAGCGCAGGCACACACGCGCGCCAGCCGCCGCGCCGCATACATGGCCTACCGAGAGCGCCACCTAGCGCAGCAGGACAGCAGTGACGCCAGCGCCAGCCTGCCCCGCCGCCCACACACACACTCGCGCTCTCGCCCCGCCTCACACAGCCTCCCGCTGCCCTCCAGCACACACACACACACACACACCAGCAACCTCGCACACACACACTCCAGCAGCCTGGCCGCCGGATTGGGCAACGGGGTGGCCCTGGGGGCGGGGTCTGGGCTAAGCTCCGCCCTTGGCTCCACCCTCGGGTCCGCCCTGGGAAACGGGTCCAGCACCGGTCTGGGTCTGGGTTCTGGTCTGGGTCTGGGTTCTGGTGTTCTAGAGGGCGTGGGGTCCTCTGTCCTAGACGGCGCTATCGGCCCGGGTTCTTGTGTCCTGGACCCGCTGGCTCCTGGTGCTGTGGACCCTCTGGGGTCCTGTGTCCTGGACCCGCTGGGCTCTGGGGGTCTGGGGGGTGGGGGGGCTGGCGTGGGCTCTGCAGGTCTGGGGGGAGGCGGGGGGGCTGGTGTGGGCTCTGCGCTGAGTAACGGGATGCTGCTGAATCTGGGTGGGGGGGCCACAGAGGGGGGAGAGAAGGACTGTGCTAGCCTGACGCTGCCCCCCCCTAAAGACTGCGCCCAGACTCGCCCCCCCCCACCCCTGCTGCCGCTGGAGCTGGAGCTGGAGGCCCCCCAGCCCAAAGCCCAGAGCTACGGCCTCAACCTGGCCAGCGCCAGCTCTGCCGGGTCCCAGAAGGACCGGCCCGACCGTCTGCCGATCCACAACCCCCCCCCACTGGGGCCCGACCGCCCCCAGAACCACAACCACAATCCCCCCCCACTGGGCCACGACCGCCTGCAGGTCCCCAATGCCTCCGGGAACATCAGAACCGGACTCTGGAAACACGAGACCACCGTGTAGCCAATCAGTCAGCAACAAACACTTCCTCTTCCTGTGGGCCAGACTGCAAATAGCCAATGAGCAATGAGCATTTCCTGTTTGGGCGGAACTGACTGCAGACAGCCAATGAGCAGCGAGCATTTTGTGTTTGGGCTGAACAGACTGTTAACAGACACACTACTCGGCCTGTAATGTGAAATGTGATCTGTAATTTGATCCTCTAGACTGAAGACTGTGCCTTTGGCTCAGACATACTGTAGCTACATAAACACTCACTGTGTATCCGACACTAGCATATGGTCATGTGACGGTTGCCACGGAGACTAGCATTTGGTCATGTGACTGTTACCACAGAGACTAACGTCGCATCATGTGACCGTTGCCACGGAGACTAGCGTCTGGTCATGAGAGCGTCACCATGGAGACGGGGATGCTGATGGGGATGCTGTTCAGCTGCTTCCTGTTTTGTACCCAGAATGCCACAGTTTTATAAGTGAACATGCATGAGGAGAGCCATGCAGTAAAGAGTGACTATCACACGTGTATGTCATACCACACACACACACACACACACACACACACACACACACACACAGGTTTACATGTGAACATGCATGACCAGAGACGCGCAATAAACAAGAGTGATTTTATTACACAAGGTGTGTATTTTTGGTATTAGGTTACTGACTGAGGTGTGTGTGTGTGTGTGTGTGTGTGTGTGTGTGTGTGTGTGTGTGTGTGTGACTGACTGAAGTCCAGCACTACTATCCTATCAATGAGGTGGGTAGGGTGAAGTTGAAACTGCTGTCAATTCATTTCTACATTATAAACTACATTTCTTATAGTAGTAGCTCATAATAGGCAGTGTTGCACCAAAAGGTCTACATGCATGACTTAAATATGCCTGTGTGCACAACACAAAATGATTACATCTAACACATTACAATAGCATCAGGTGTAGGTCTTTAAAGTGTCTTTAAAGTGTAGGCTACACATGCACTGTTGCCATAGGTCCTTTATGACCTCCAGCATTATTGCAAATACTCACCAAACAGATCTGAACATGCAGTATAGTGCTGCATACATCATTAATACTCACCAAACAGATCTGAACATGCAGTAGGCTATAGTGCTGCATACATCAATAATACTCACCAAACAGATCTGAACATGCAGTAGGCTATAGTGCTGCATACATCATTAATACTCACCAAACAGATCTGAACATGCAGTATAGTGCTTCATACATCATTTGGGTGGGAGTTGTTTATACTACAGGGTGTAATGATCAACACAACGGCATGTAATTCACATTTATATAAGATGAAATGCAGTTCCAGTCTATTTGGGAGTATCACCTTGAAATCAGAATGTCAGTTACACCTTTACTACTAATCAGCATTAAAACAGACAAAGGTAAGCTGTATTACTGGTCAGTGTTGTGTCAGTGGTTGTGTCAGTGGTTAACTCTTTCAGCCATGAAATTAATTGTATACATTATATTAACTGAGTTAGTGAGCTAGCTATGTTGGGATGCTATCGTGGCTAATATTTGCTAACAAGCTAACACCTAAAAACTTTGATTAGAATTGAATTGAAAATAAAATTGTATAGCCTCAAGAAATAACTTGTGTGTAAAATGCACATTATAACTTTTGGCAAACAGTAAAGCTACGAACTGATTTTCATGTCAGAAATCAGTTTGAAACATTACGTTAGCTA
>CM059284.1:1129267-1131767 GCA_030347295.1 Setipinna tenuifilis | reverse complement strand
TTAGAGACATTAGAGATATTAGAGATATTAGAGACATTAGAGATATTAGTGATATTAGAGACATGAGAGACACTAGAGACACTAATGACATTAGAGACATTAGTGAGACATTAGTGAGACATTAGTGATATTCGATACATGAGGAACACTAGTGACATTAGAGATATTAGAGATATTAGAGAGACATTATAGAGACATTAGAGACATTAGAGATATTAGAGACATTAGAGATATTAGAGACACCAGAGATATTAGAGATATTAGAGATATTAGAGACATTAGAGACATTAGAGATATTAGAGATATTAGAGATATTAGTGATATTAGTGATATTAGAGACATGAGAGACACTAGAGACACTAATGACATTAGAGACATGAGGAACACTAGTGACATTAGAGACATGAGGGACACTAGTGACATTAGAGACATGAGGGACACTAGTGACATTAGAGACATGAGGGACACTAGTGACATTAGAGACATGAGGGACACTAGTGACATTAGAGACATGAGGGACACTAGTGACATTAGAGACATGAGGGACACTAGTGACATTAGAGACATGAGGGACACTAGTGACATTAGAGACATGAGGGACACTAGTGACATTAGAGACATGAGGGACACTAGAGATATTAGAGATATTAGAGATATTAGAGACATGAGGGACATGAGGGACACTAGTGACGGCAATAAACTGTGTTTTCCCGAAAGCTGTTTTTGCCGTCACCTTCTATACCGCACTACTCCACTACTCCACTACTCCATCACTACTCCACTACTCCATCACTTCTATATGGCACTACTCCACTACTCCACTACTCCATCACTTCTATATGGCACTACTCCATCACCTTCTATACCGCACTACTCCATCACTACTCCACTACTCCATCACTTCTATATGGCACTACTCCATCACCTTCTATACCGCACTACTCCATCACTTCTATATGGCACTACTCCATCACCTTCTATATGGCACTACTCCACTACTCCACTACTCCACTACTCCATCACTACTATACCGCACTACTCCACTACTCCACTACTCCACTACTCCATCACTTCTATATGGCACTACTCCATCACTTCTATATGGCACTACTCCACTACTCCACTACTCCATCACTTCTATATGGCACTACTCCATCACTTCTATATGGCACTACTCCATCACTTCTATATGGCACTACTCCACTACTCCACTACTCCATCACTTCTATATGGCACTACTCCATCACTCCACTACTCCACTACTCCATCACCTTCTATACCGCACTACTCCACTACTCCACTACTCCATCACCTCTATATGGCACTACTCCATCACTTCTATATGGCACTACTCCACTACTCCACTACTCCATCACTTCTATATGGCACTACTCCACTACTCCACTACTCCATCACTTCTATATGGCACTACTCCACTACTCCACTACTCCACTACTCCATCACCTTCTATACCGCACTACTCCACTACTCCACTACTCCATCACCTCTATATGGCACTACTCCATCACTTCTATATGGCACTACTCCACTACTCCACTACTCCACTACTCCATCACTTCAGATGAACTTGCCTCCAGTCTGGGCAACCCAAGGGCGGGGGAGTTTAGTGGTGCTGGTGGTGTGTGTGTGTGTGTGTGTGTGTAAGTGAGTGTGTGAGTGAGTGAGAGAGAGAGAGAGTGTGGTAGTTTAGGAAATCCAGGGGGCGGGGGGGGGGTCTGCTTCATGACTAAGCACAGGTGGGGTGTCCATCTTATGCCGCCCACACTATTTGCCTAGGGAGCCCCCCGCAATTATCCCCAGCGTGACACTGACACATGCTAGCCCTGACATTGCCATATCCCAATTATCCCCACCGTGGGATATATCCCCCACATGCTAACACTGACACATGCTAGCCCTGACATTGCCATATCCCAATTATCCCCACCGTGGGATATATCCCCCACATGCTAACACTGACACATGCTAGCCCTGACATTGCCATATCCCAATTATCCCCACCGTGGGATATATCCCCCACATGCTAACACTGACACATGCTAGCTCTGATATTGCCATATCCCAGCCACAAGAGGTGATGAACAAACACCAGTGGCTGCTTTTATCCTCCTCCTGTGTGTGTGTGTGTTGTAGTGTATAATGGCTCCGGTAAAAGAGCCGCAGTGGAGGGGCGATTGGCGTCGTGTGTGTATTATAGTGTGTGTGTGATAGTGTGTGTGTGTGTGTGTTATAGTGTGTGTGTGTGTTATAGTGTGTGTGTGTGTGTGTGTGTATTATAGTGTGTGTGTGTGTGTGTGTGTGTGTGTGTGTTATAGTGCGTGTGTGTGTGTATTATAGTGTGTGTGTGTGTGTTTATAGTATGTGTGTGTTATAGTGTGTGTGTGTGTGTGTGTGTTATAGTATGTGTGTGTTATAGTGTGTGTGTGTGTGTGTGTGTGTGTGATACTGTGATGGTGGTGTGTGTGTGTGTGTATTATAG
>CM059284.1:1061767-1064267 GCA_030347295.1 Setipinna tenuifilis | reverse complement strand
ACACACACACACACACACACACACACAAATGATTGACAGACAGTACTAAAATATGTGTGTGAGAGAGAGATAATGGCTGATAGTATGACATCACACACACACACACACACACACACACTTTTCTCTTACACACACACACGGAAGACAGAAAGAAAAATCACACTGTTTGTTTTTGTGTCTGCTTGTGTGTTTGTGTGTGTGTGTCATTATTGAGTGATGTGGATGGTCACTATGGAAACCACAGCTTGTTTTGTGTAAGTGGATGCAAAGCTGGCAGAGACGTGATGTCATGATGATGTCATGGTGGAGTAGAGGTGATGTCATGCTGGAGTAATGCATAGTTGTGATGTCATGGTGATGTCATGGTGCATTAGTGAGTAGTGTGTCCTTGACTCACTGATGATTTGACTATTTTGTGGGTTCAAGGGGCTTTCTGATTGGTGGAGGGCTGTAGGGGTTTTCTGATTGGTGGGGAGCTGAAGAACCTTCTGATTGGTGGGGAGCTGTAGGGGCTTTCTGATTGGTGGAGAGATGGTTTGGCCGACTGGCAGAGTGTTTTTGTAGCCGTGAGTTCACCAGCAGCCTGTACACCTTCCCCACCTCTCCCTCTCTACCTCCCTCTCTCCCTCTCTACCTCTCCCCACCCCTCCCTCTCTACCTCCCTCTCTACCTCTCCCTCCCTCTCTACCTCTCCCCACCTCTCCCTCTCTACCTGTACCTCTCTAACCCCTAACCCTAACCCCACCTCTCCCTTCCTGTCTTATCTCTACCTCTACCTCTCCCTTCCCCACCTCTCCCCACCTCTCCCTCTCTACCTCCCTCTCTACCTCTCTCCCTCTCTACCTCCCTCTCTACCTCTCCCTCTCTCCCTCTCTACCTCTCCCTCCCTCTCTACCTCTACCTCTACCTCCCTCTCTATCTCTCCCTCCTCTCCCTCTCCCTCTCTCCCTCCCTCTCTACCTCTACCTCTACCTCTCCCCACCTCCCCCTCTCTACCTGTACCTCTGTATCCCTACCTCTCTAACCCCTAACCCCACCTCTCCCTTCCTCTCTACCTCTCTCTTCCTCTGTCTCTCTACCTCTCCCTCTCTACCTCCCTAACCCTACCCCCCCCCCCAATCCTACCTCCTTCTCTAACCCTAACCCTACACCCCCCCTGTAACCCTAACCCTAACCCTACCCCCCCCAATCCTACCCCCCCCCCCCCCCCAACCCTAACCCTACACCCCCCCTCTAACCCTACACCCCCCCAACCCTATCTCCTAACCCCCCGTCTCGTTCTCTCTGCTGGGACACTCAGGCACTAACAGGACACAAGGAAGAGGGACACTTACAGAACGTCAGGAAAAGAGAGAGAGGGGGAGGGATAAAGAGAGAGAGAGAGAGATGGAGAGAGGGAGAGAGAGAGGGGGAGGGATAAAGAGAGAGAGAGAGATGGAGAGAGGGAGAGAGAGAGGGGGAGGGATAAAGAGAGAGAGAGAGGGAGAGAGAGATGGGGAGAGGGAGGGACAGAGAGAGAGGAACCTAGAGGGAGGGACAGAGAGAGGGAGGAAGACAGAAAAAGGAAAAGAGAGGAGGAGAGTAAGTGTGAGAAAGGGGGAGGAGAGAGAGAGAGAGAGAGAGAGAGAGAGAGAGAGGGAGAGGAGGGCAAACCTACTTCAGACACTGGAGAGGCGTGAACTACCATTCTCACGCTCACACACTCTCGCACTCTCACACACTCACACACTCTCACACACTCTTTCTTTCTCTCCCTCTGTCCTCCTGTGCAAGGAGCGCTTGTTCTCTTCTGTACCTCTCTCTCTCTCTCTCTCTCTCTCTCTCTCTCTCTCTATCTCTCTCTCTCCCTCCCTCTCTCTCCCTCTCTCTCTCTCTCTCTCTCTCTCCCTGTGCGTCCTCCATTCTTTCTTTCTTGTTGCAGTTCCTCTATTCTTTCACCATTTCTCTCATTTACTCTTTCTCTCTATTTCTCCTCCTTCTCCCTCCCTCCCTGCCTCCCTCCCTCTCTGTCTGTCTCTCTCTCCCTTGCTCTTGTGCTCTGCCTCTCTTTCTCCACTCCTCTCTCTCTCTCTTTCTCCCTCTCCCTCTCTCACACACACACACACACACACACACACAGGGGCAGTGTGTAGTGTAGTGTAGTGTAGTGTAGTTGTGTTGTGCTGCATGTGAGTTGAGCGTTGGGACGGGCGTTGGTGCTGTGAGCGCGGAGTGTGTTGTGGTGATCGTACACACACGCGTGTGTGTGTGTGTGTGTGTGAGGGTGCCGGGGCTGGAGTGGGTGGTGGGGAACTGGAGCGTGGGCCCCGGGGGGGGGCGTGGGGGGGTGGCGGGGGGGTCATGGGGGGGGGGGTCGCGCTGGGCTCCGTGTGGGAGACGGAGGGGCTCCAGACTTTGGGCATCGTCATCCTCGTCTGCGCCAGCCTCAAACTCCTCCACCTGCTCGGACTCATCTCCTTCGCCGAGGGTAGGTGTGTGTGTGTGTGTGTGTGTGTGTGTG
>CM059284.1:1029267-1034267 GCA_030347295.1 Setipinna tenuifilis | reverse complement strand
AGAGATGGTGTAGTCTAGTTTAGAGATGTTGTAGTCTAGTTTAGAGATGTTGTAGTCTGTGTTTAGAGATGGTGTAGTCTAGTTTAGAGATGGTGTAGTCTGTGTTTAGAGATGTTGTAGTCTGTCAGTTAGAGTTGTTGTAGTCTGTGTTTAGAGATGGTGTAGTCTGTGTTTAGAGATGGTGTAGTCTGTGTTTAGAGATACTGTAGTCTGTGTTTAGAGATGTTGTAGTCTGTCAGTTAGAGATGTTGTAGTCTGTGTTTAGAGATGGTGTAGTCTGTGTTTAGAGATGGTGTAGTCTGTGTTTAGAGATGTTGTAGTCTGTCAGTTAGAGATGTTGTAGTCTGTGTTTAGAGATATTGTAGTCTGTGTTTAGAGATGGTGTAGTCTGTCAGTTAGAGATGTTGTAGTCTGTGTTTAGAGATGTTGTAGTCTGTGTTTAGAGATGGTGTAGTCTGTGTTTAGAGATGCTGTAGTCTGTGATTAGAGATGTTGTAGTCTGTGTTTAGAGATGGTGTAGTCTGTCAGTTAGAGATGTTGTAGTCTGTGTTTAGAGATACTGTAGTCTGTGATTAGAGATGTTGTAGTCTGTGTTTAGAGATGGTGTAGTCTGTGTTTAGAGATGGTGTAGTCTGTCAGTTAGAGATGTTGTAGTCTAGTTTAGAGATGCTGTAGTCTGTGTTTAGAGATGGTGTAGTCTGTGTTTAGAGATGTTGTAGTCTGTGGTTAGAGATGTTGTAGTCTGTCAGTTAGAGATGTTGTAGTCTGTGTTTAGAGATGGTGTAGTCTTTGTTTAGAGATGTTGTAGTCTGTGTTTAGAGATGGTGTAGTTTGTGTTTAGAGATGGTGTAGTCTGTCAGTTAGAGATGTTGTAGTCTAGTTTAGAGATGCTGTAGTCTGTGTTTAGAGATGTTGTAGTCTGTGGTTAGAGATGCTGTAGTCTGTGTTTAGAGATGGTGTAGTCTGTCAGTTAGAGATGGTGTAGTCTGTCAGTTAGAGATGTTGTAGTCTGTGTTTAGAGATGGTGTAGTCTAGTTTAGAGATGTTGTAGTCTGTGTTTAGAGATGTTGTAGTCTGTGGTTAGAGATGCTGTAGTCTGTGTTTAGAGATGGTGTAGTCTGTCAGTTAGAGATGGTGTAGTCTGTCAGTTAGAGATGTTGTAGTCTGTGTTTAGAGATGGTGTAGTCTGTGTTTAGAGATGGTGTAGTCTGTGTTTAGAGATGTTGTAGTCTGTCAGTTAGAGATGTTGTAGTCTGTGTTTAGAGATATTGTAGTCTGTGTTTAGAGATGGTGTAGTCTGTCAGTTAGAGATGTTGTAGTCTGTGTTTAGAGATGTTGTAGTCTGTGTTTAGAGATGGTGTAGTCTGTGTTTAGAGATGCTGTAGTCTGTGTTTAGAGATGGTGTAGTCTGTGTTTAGAGATGTTGTAGTCTGTCAGCTAGAGATGTTGTAGTCCGTGTTTAGAGATGGTGTAGTCTGTGTTTAGAGATGGTGTAGTCTGTCAGTTAGAGATGTTGTAGTGTGTGTTTAGAGATGGTGTAGTGTGTGTTTAGAGATGTTGTAGTCTGTCAGAGATGGTGTAGTGTGTGTTTAGAGATGGTGTAGTCTGTCAGTTAGAGATGTTGTAGTCTGTGTTTAGAGGTGGTGTAGTGTGTGTTTAGAGATGTTGTAGTCTGTGTTTAGAGATGGTGTAGTCTGTCAGTTAGAGATGTTGTAGTCTGTCAGAGATGGTGTAGTGTGTGTTTAGAGATGTTGTAGTCTGTCAGAGATGGTGTAGTCTAGTTTAGAGATGTTGTAGTCTAGTTTAGAGATGTTGTAGTCTGTGTTTAGAGATGGTGTAGTCTAGTTTAGAGATGGTGTAGTCTGTGTTTAGAGATGGTGTAGTCTGTCAGTTAGAGATGTTGTAGTCTGTCAGTTAGAGTTGTTGTAGTCTGTGTTTAGAGATGGTGTAGTCTGTGTTTAGAGATACTGTAGTCTGTGTTTAGAGATGTTGTAGTCTGTGTTTAGAGATGGTGTAGTCTGTGTTTAGAGATGTTGTAGTCTGTGTTTAGAGATGGTGTAGTCTGTCAGTTAGAGATGTTGTAGTGTGTGTTTAGAGATGGTGTAGTCTGTCAGTTAGAGATGGTGTAGTCTGTGTTTAGAGATGCTGTAGTCTGTGTTTAGAGATGTTGTAGTCTGTGTTTAGAGATGTTGTAGTCTTTGTTTAGAGATGGTGTAGTCTGTGTTTAGAGATGGTGTAGTCAGTGTTTAGAGATGTTGTAGTCTGTGTTTAGAGATGCTGTAGTCTGTCAGTTAGAGATGTTGTAGTGTGTCTTACACTGTTAACAGTCTTACTTGGTTAACTCAGCTAGTATTCGTTACCAGTTATGCTAATTGTTAACAATGTTAATTATGCTAGCTACGCTAAAATGTGAAGTAATTAACTGTGCTAACAGTGTTGTGTTGCTATATTAGCTGAAGCTATTTAGCCGTAATGGTAACAATGCTAGCAATGCTAACTATGCTAGAATGCAAGCACACTTTTTGCATTTTCTGCAGGAATGCAGTCTAGTTTAGAGATGCTGTAGGCTTTTAGAGATGGTGTAGTCTGTCAGTTAGAGATGCTGTAGTCTGTCAGTTAGAGATGTTGTAGTCTGTGTTTAGAGATGGTGTAGTCTGTGTTTAGAGATGGTGTAGTCTGTGTTTAGAGATGCTGTAGTCTGTGTTTAGAGATGGTGTAGTCTGTCAGTTAGAGATGTTGTAGTCTGTGTTTAGAGATGTTGTAGTCTGTACTGCAGAGGTCTTTTGCAGGCAGAGAAGCTTTTAGTCTTTCGCTTCTGTAATTAGCGTGACAGAGTGTGTGTCCTTACAGTGTGTGTTCTTAGGTGTATACAGGTGGATTATGTGTTTGTGACATTGTCGTGTGTGTGTGTGTGTTTCAGATGCGTCCATGTATGCACATTTCCTCTTTAACGCCTTTGACACCGATCACAATGGCTGTGTGAGCTTTGAGGTGAGTGACATCAACGCATGAATACTCGTCGTGTGTGTGTGTGTGTGTGTGTGTGGTGTGTGTTCTAATAGGACTTTGTGATGGACATGTCTATATCGCTGCATTAATGTGTGTGTGTGTTTGTGTTTGTGTGTGTGTGTGTGTGTGTGTGTGTGTGTGTGTGTGTGTGTGTGTGTGTGTGTGGTGTGTGTTCTAATAGGACTTTGTGATGGGCATGTCTATATCGCTGCATTAATGTGTGTGTGTGTGTGTGTGTGTGTGTGTGTGTGTACTAATAGGACTTTGTGATGGGCATGTCCATACTCCTGCGTGGTTCAGTCCAAGAGAAGCTCAACTGGGCCTTCAATCTCTACGACATCAACAAGGACGGATACATCACTAAAGAGGTACACACACACACACACACACACACACACACACACACACAAGGATGGCTACATCACTAAAGAGGTACACACACACAAGGATGGATACATCACTAAAGAGATACACACACACAGTGTGTGTGTCGGTAACACACAACCACAATACTCAGGAACACCGGGCAGACAGCTAGACAGCTAGACAGAGCCCCTCCCCATGTGTAAGAGAGAGTGTGTGTGTGTGTTTGTGTGTGTGTGTTCTCCATTAGCCTCTGTCTATGTGTGTGCGTGTGTGTGTGTGTGTCTGTGCGTGTGTGTGTGCGTGTGTGAGAGAGACATGAGAGGGGGGTGGTTTGCCACATGGAAAGAGGCTGATGGAGAACACACTCACACACACACACACACACACACACACACACACACACACACACGCACACTCACACACACACACACACACACACACCTCCTACCATGTGTGTCTCAGTAGCCAGCAGGTCTCTATGGAATGAATTCCCTGCCAAAACGTCTGTACTCGTAGAAATATCTTGTGCTTGTAAAAAGAATTTGTGTACACGTGGAAATATTTTGTGCTTGTAAAAAAAATGTGTGTGTGCGTGAAAATCTGTTTTGTCTCTGTAACAAAGTTTTGTGCTTGTAAAAAAAATGTGTGTCTGCGTGAAAATCTGTTTTGTCTCTGTAACAAAGTTTTGTGCTTGTAATAAAAATTTGTGCTTGTAAATATATTTTTTGTACATGTAAAAATACTTTGTATTTGAGAAAAAAAAAAACAAATCTCCCACAGGCACATTTTTTTTACGAACACAGATTCTTTTTACGAACACAAAACCCAAGTGTGAAATCTCTGCCAAAACTTCTCAGCCAATCACCAAACGTCTTACTCACCGGCCGCCTTTATTTAGAAACGGCGAGCAGGCATATTTTCCAGACACTGATGATCATATCTGCTGTGTTCCATGGGAGACGATGCGGGAGCAATGGTACGTGAATTCTATATGTAGCCATGTACAATAAAGTAGCCAAGTTAACGGCGAACTTGCTGCAGTTGTCTGGTGTTTTTAATCGGTTTTCAGTTTAATCAGTTTTAAGACATGTTCTAAATTACATTATGAACAGGCGTGCTTGAAGTGGGCCGCGGTGTTCCGACACCTCTTTTCATTTCAGGGGACGTGAATATGCAGCAAGTTCGCCGTTAACCTGGCTACTTTATTGTACATGGCTACATATAGAATTCACCTACCATTGCTCCCGCGTCGTCTCCCATGGAACATTTAAGCAATGGGAAAATTATAGACCATACCCTATATCACCCAATGTAACCGGTCGTATGACTCTGCGTTGTTGTGATTGATTATGTATGTACAGTGGGGAGGAGAAGAAGGACTGACGCCGACTCAGGTGATCTGATCCACGTTTTACTCAAGCGTTCTTTAACATCACAGACAATACACACGGGGCAATGGGGCTTAGAGTTGTCCTCCTTCACAGTCCTCTTCCCCAGGGTTACAGTAAACAGGGCCATGTTATACAATTCAGTACAACTAACACAGTATACATTTTGGATATACAAGAGTTTTAAAAAGATCGCTAGATTAACATTTAACTACACATGGCAACATATGGTTTGGC